>CP144700.1:64056994-64666994 GCA_036885675.1 Vigna mungo
TTCTCTTCCTAGTCATAGCAGCTGGTAACATATATATGTCTATTAATGTGTGTTTTGTCTGAATGAAATGAAATGAGGTTAAATTGACTAATGAAATGATTAAATATAGATGTGGCAGTGAAGAGAACAGAGGGGAAAGATTGTTGGGATCGAAGTCTAACTTTCAAGGGTATATGCATAATCGGCAAACACTGTGCAAAAGCCTGCGTTAACGAAGGTTTCAACGGTGGCAAATGTAAAGGATTCCTTCCTCACTGTTATTGTGTTTATCAATGTTATAATTAATTCATTCCTCCTTTGTTAAAATTATTCTCCACTGCGACTGTGTCTATCCATGTTGAATTAATTCATTCTTTAAAGTTATAAGATTAGTAAAAATTATAAAATTATAAGATTATAAGGTTTTAAAATTACAAGATTATAAAAGATTATTAAATTATAAGAATATAAAATATTATTAAATCATAAATTATACAATTTAATATTAAAAATTATAAAGTTATAAAATTATAAAATTATAAAATTATGAAATCACAAAATTAAAAACTATAAGATAATAAAATTATAAAATTATAAAATTATAAACTATAAAATTATAAAATTATAAACTATAAAATTATAAACTATAAAATTATAAACTATAAAATTATAAAATTATAAAATTATAAAATTATAAAATTATATTATAAAATTATAAAATTATAAAATTATAAAATTATAAAATTATAAAATTATAAAATTATAAAATTATAAAATTATAAAATTATAAAATTATAAAATTATAAAATTATAAAATTATAAAATTATAAAATTATAAAATTATAAAATTATAAAATTATAAAATTATAAAATTATAAAATTATAAAATTATAAAATTATAAAATTATAAAATTATAAAATTATAAAATTATAAAATTATAAAATTATAAAATTATAAAATTATAAAATTATAAAATTATAAAATTATAAAATTATAAAATTATAAAATTATAAAATTATAAAATTATAAAATTATAAAATTATAAAATTATAAAATTATAAAATTATAAAATTATAAAATTATAAAATTATAAAATTATAAAATTATAAAATTATAAAATTATAAAATTATAAAATTATAAAATTATAAAATTATAAAATTATAAAATTATAAAATTATAAAATTATAAAATTATAAAATTATAAAATTATAAAATTATAAAATTATAAAATTAAAAATTTAAATTTAAAATTATAAAATTATAAAATTATAAATTATAAAATTACAAAGTTATGTATAAAATAATAAAATGATTAATTTATACAAATTTTAAATTATAAGATTACAAAATTATTAAGATTATTAAATTTTAAGAATATAATATTATAATATTATAAGATTATAAAATTATAAGTTTATAAATTATAAAATTATAATATTAAAAATTTTTCAAAATATAATATTAAAAATTTATAAAATCATAAAATCACAAAATTAAAAAAATCATAAAATCACAAAATCTTTAAATCTTAAAATTATAAAATACAACATGTGCATTGTATTTTATATATATATATATATATGTAAAGTATAATGAATTTATATGTTGAAAACATGTATAATTATTTAAAAATTTATTATATTAAATGAAATTGATCAGCCCAAATAGAATAGTTTTCTGAGTAGATTAATCTTAGAATAAAGTTAGAAAATTTTAAAAAAATAATTTACAATATATTTTAAAAGAATAAAAGTGGTTCATTGTGAAACTAACTATATTAAAACATTTTAATATTAAAATAATTAAGTATTACTTTTTTTAAATTACATAACTTTTAAAAAGTCATTTTATTGGATTTTATAATATAAATAAAATATTAAAAAATATAAATTATAAATTATAAAATTATAAAATTAATATATGAAATTGTTTAATAACAAACTAATTTTCAAGAAAAGATTAAACTCCCAATGTGAAATTTTACATTTTGTGTTTTTTAAATAAAATTTAATTACTATTTTTTAAAATTTGTAATGTTTGTTATTTGTTTCTTAATCCATACAGCATACACATGTTACATTAACCAAGAAATAAGAAACAAATTGTTATAAATGTTAAAAAATAACAGTAAAATTTCATTTAAAAAAAGTTTAATATATTTGTGTTCAAATTATAGTAAAAAATGTTACTTATCAATTTATATTTATTAAAAATTCTCTATCAACTAAAAATTAACCAATTTATAATATATGAATAGATAGATACCACCTTACAAGTTAAATTAGACTTAACTGTACTTTAACTTAACAATAAAAAAGAAATAAATGTATTTAATGTAATAATTAAGACATGTGAAACTAATTATGGCATCAAATTTCCGTTGCAGCTACCCTGATGTTATTATATAAAGAGGTGAAATGGAAGAACCAACATCATCATTTCATTTTGAAGTAGGAACAGTTCCAACAATAGGGATTTAATGGAGACAAAAGTGTTTAGTATGTTTCTTCTCTTCCTAGTCATAGCCGCTGGTAACATATATATGTCTATTAACGTGTGTTTTGTCTGAATGAAATGAAATGAGGTTAAATTGACTAATGAAATGATTAAATATAGATGTGACAGTGAAGAGAGCAGAGGGGAAAGATTGTTGGGAACGAAGTCAGAGTTTCAAGGGTATATGCATAATCAGCAAACACTGTGCAAAAGCCTGCATTTTTGAAGGTTACATCACCGGCAAATGTAAAGGATTCCTTCCCCACTGCCAATGTCTCTATCATTGTTTAAATTAATTCATTCCACCTTCGTTAAAATTATTCTTCACTGCGACTGTGTCTATCCTTGTTGAATTAATTCATTCCTTATAAAATTATAATATTATAAGGTTTTAAAATTATAAGATTATAAAATTATAAAAATTATTAAATTATAAGAATATAAAATATTATAAAATTATAAGTTATAAAATTATAATATTTACAAAATTATAAAGTTATAAAATTATAAAATGATTAAATCACAAAATTAAAAACTATAAGATCATAAAATCATAAAATTATATAAAATCAAAAAATCTTAAAATTATAAAATTATAAAATCATACAATTATAAAATTATGTATGAAATTATAAAATGATAAATTTATAAAAATTTTAAATTATAAGATTACAAAATTATTAAGATTATTAAATTATAAGAATATAAGATTACAATATTATAAGATTATAAATTGTAAAATTATAATATTAAAAAATAAAAAAATTATATTATAAAATTATAAACTCACAAAATTAAAAAATCATAAAGTCACAAAATCACAAAATCTTAAAATTATAAAATTATAATATTACAATATTAAAAAATTTATAATGTTATAAAATTATTCAATCATTATATCATAAAATCATAACATTACAAAATCATCAAATCATCAAATCCTACAAACATAAAATCTTAAAAATAATAAAATCATAAAATTATGAAATAAAATTACCATACTATAAATGCATAGACGTTGGCCCTCAGGTCCCCGTCATCTACTGGACTGACCGGTTACTGAAAAGTCACTTCGTTCAGCGTTTTAGACGTCAGATTACCCTTGCATCTGACGTCTAAATGGCCTAAAAAAGGCAAGTGAAAAGTCTCTTGGACATCAGATTAATGATGTAGCGGACGTCTATAGACGTCGGTTGGTACGATGATCGATGCATATAAATTCATCTTAAATAAACCGCGAACTCAGAGTTACTCGCACATCATCTTCTTCCTCCTCTCGTTTTCTCTCTCTCGCAGTTATGCGCAAGATCTTCTTCCTCTCATTTTCTCTCTCTCGCGGTATTGCATTGCAGGTGCGTTTGTTTTTTATTTCAAGCGTTTAAACTTTGTTTTAGTCCGATTAAATTGGTGTCTTGATCGGTTATTATCTAATAACCGATTAAAATGTGTTTTCGTTGTGTTTTAGTGCAGTTTTGATCCTCTCTTTGGGTATCGTAGTACCACAGTCTCCCATTGCTAGCTTCCTCACAAGAAAAGCGGCTTCTTTTGGATGTTTTATGGTTTTTCGACCCAAAATGGAACTTGGGTCTTTGTCTAGTTTGTGTCACCGTAATTTTTTCCTTTTGCGGTTGAATGGGAACTAGGCATGGACCCAGGTTCTGCTTTGGGTGGAAATGTCATAAGAGATGCAAAAGACGCAAGTTTTTTTGGTGGGGAAGCTAGCGAAGGAAGAGTGTGTTACTAGGCTATTGAAAAACAAGATCAAAACTGCATTAAAACACAACGGCTATCTTAGACGTCGGTTAATGCTATGTCGGACGTCTATAGTGACCATAGACATCGGTTAGTGACATGTTCGACCTCTATATATTCCCGTAGACGTCAGTTAAGGTATAGGCCGACGTCTATATAGTGTCATTAGACGTTGGTTGAGGCCTAGTCCGACGTCTATTTAGTGGCCTTCGACGTCGGGGATGACACAAACTGACGTCTAAATAAACGTCGGTTATTTAGAATTTGGACATCCCATTAACGTCACCTGTATAGACGTCAATCGTGAAAATGACGTTAAAAGGCCAAAATAACATACGTCTAAAGCCTTTTCTGCACTAATGGATTGTGAAAATTAAAAAAATATATTGTTTTTAATAATTAATAAACAGAAAACATTCTATAAAATCTAAATTTAAAGTATGAAATTTATTTTAGTCTTTTTTTTACATTAAGAAAATTTAAAGTTTAAATTTATTTGAATTTACTGATATTAATTATTTAAAAAGTTATATAGGTAATTGTCTTAAAACTTTTATTATAAGGAATTTATATTGCTACGACATGGATTATAACATTTCTGTTCATAAAGTAATATTGTAAAACTCTTGTTCAAATTGCTCTGAAAAATCTATATTTGTAAGACTAAAATTATAATAATATATTTTTAGTTATTAATAATATATTTTTAGATAATAAATTTTGATAAAAAAAAGTAGTTTTCAACTAAATTTTAAATTCTCTAGACGAAAGTTTTTATTTAGGTATTTTTTAAAAGAAATTTAAGAATTATCTATTTTTAAAATAGATTTTAAATTCAGATGATTAATAAATCCATAAAAATATATGCTTTGATTTTTTTTATTTAACTTTTATTGTAAAATTCATGAAATTAACTCTGTTTTTTCATCGATTACACTCCTACTATACTACCATTTAATTTCTAAACGTGTGACCTCTGTTCTCTTCACTTTCGTTCATTAATTTTACATCACTTTATTTAGAAAAACACAAAATAAGTCTATGAATATAATATGTTACCGGAAGCAAAGATCAAGATGAGAAGAAGCAGCATAAACCCTAGTGTTGTTTTTCATGTGCCGGCCAAACCCAATTTATTATAAAAATTAAATTGTTATCTTGCACTAAAGATCTCTCACTAATAGAAAAATATTTTTAATAGTCTCCACTAATGTGTGTTCACTAATATTAGAAATATCTTATAACATAAATAGTGTCTCTTAGTTTTAGGAAATTAATGTACATTTGGCATGCATTTTAAAATAGTGTTTAAATTACAAAGAAATTTTGCAGATACTGCCATTAAAATTCTTAAAGAACTTTTTACACTTATAAAACTTGCACTGAAATAATACATTAATAGATGAGAAATTTTAAAACAAACTAATTTGGAAGAAAATTATAAATTCTTACACACTTTTGTTTTTGTGTGTTTTAAGTGTGTAACAAAAATTGACCCAAAAATAAGAAACAAACTTACAAATTTACTTCTTATTTTTGGGTCAATTTTCTTGTCAATGTAACCACACTTGTTAATTGCTATATTAATGATAAAAGAAGTAAATGTTACAAATTTTAAAAATTAATAACATTTTATTTAAAAAAACACACAAAAAAATTAATATATTAATATATTTTTAATTAAAATGACATCAGTTTTAAACATAACATTAAATTATATTAATAACCAAAACTCATTTAATATAGTAATAAAAAAAGAAATAAATGTATTTAATGTGGTAATTAACGTTGAAAGCACAGGTTTCTACATGTGAAACTTGCATTAAAATAATATATTAATATATGAAAACTTTTAATAACAAACTAATTTTCAAGAAAAAAAATTAAATTCCTAATGTGAAATTCTACATTTTGTGTTTTTTAAATAAAATTGTTTATTATTTTTTAAAATTTTTAACGTTTGTTATGTGTTTCTTAATCCATATAACGTACGGATATTACATTAATCAAGAAATAAGAAACAAATCGTTATAAAGTTAAAAAAATAACAGTCAAATTTCATTTTAAAAAAAAACTAAAATATGACTTAGTAATATATTTGTGTTCAAGTTTTCAATTATAATAAAAAGTGTTACTTACAAATTTACATTAAAAATAATATTAATTTATATTAATAAATAAAATAAATTCTTCTGACTTAGTAATAAAAAAAAGAATAATTAAGAAATGTGAAACTACCTATGGCATCAAATTTCCGTTGCAGGTACATGATGTTATATAAAGAGGTGAAAAAGGAGAAAGAAGCAACTTCATTTCATTTTGAAATAGGAACAGTTACAAGAATCAGGATTTGATGGAGACAAAAGTACTAAGGTTTAGTATGTTTCTTCTCTTCCTAGTCATTGCCGCAGGTAAGATATATATGTCTATTAATGTGTGTTTTGTCTTAATGAAATGAAATGAAATGAGGTGAAATTGACTAATGAAATGATTTTAAATATAGATGTGGCAGTGAAGAGAACAGAGGGGAAAGATTGTTGGCTACCAAGCATGACTTACAAGGGTGTATGCATACTCACCAAAAACTGTATAAAAGTCTGCATTAGCGAAGGTTTCACCAGTGGCAAATGTAGAGGATTCCCTCCCCACTGCGACTGCGTCTATCCTTGTTGAAATTAACTCATTCCTTTTTTATTAATAAAAATTTCATCTGTAGCTGTTATCAAAATTATTGATTAATGACAACTTCTAATTATGTTTTTCTCTTACCATAATTTTTCTATTCAGACTTTGCTTAATTTTCTACCATAACCAGTGCTCACTCCATCCATAGCTTCTTTTTAGAATAATGTTTTATTATATAGTTAATTTCCACAAACTAAGAAATACAATAACTTTATGATTATAATAAAATGATTATATATTCCACACAATATGTGCATTATATTTTAAATATATATATATATATATATATATATATATATATATAAAGTATAATGAATTTACATGTTGGAAACATCCATATCTATTAAAAATATAATATATTAAATGAAATGTAAGAGTGTAATTGATGAATAAAATAATTTTGAGTTTAAGTGGATCTAATTTTCTGTATTTACTCAGGTACAATGCAAGTAGATTTATTATGTTTTGATTCATTTAAATGGATTGGATTCTAAGATTATTCAGGTATAATGCAAGTCGATTTATGTTTTGATTCATTTGAATGGATTGGAGTGTGATAAAATTTATGATTAACAAGTCTTATTATAAGATTATAAAATTATAAAACTGTAGAATTACATAATTATAAAATCATAAAATTACAAAATTATGTCTTTATATACGATAAATGTGTAAAATGACTGGATAAGAAAATAACCAAATTATTCAATTAATATCTACATTACTCAATTAAAAATTACATCATAAATTTAAAAAAAAAAATCAACGAACAAACTCTACAATAATTTTTGTAACTAGAGATAATTTTTTATCAATAGAACTAATGTGTTTGTAAAACCAAATTTAACTACAAATAAAGCCACTGTGTTTTTAACTTTTAAGATGGAAATCCAGTTGAGGAGTGTGCATGATCTACTTAGAATATTTAATATTTTTTCTTTAATACTAAAATTTGATGGACTCTTTACTATTTGAACGATTAGTTATATTTTATATTTTTTTCTTTCTTTTTCATTAGTTCGTTGTTTAAAAAAAAAGTTTTTTAGATGCCAATCAAACCTAATTTCTTATAAAAATTGAATTTTTATCACGCACTAAAGATCTCTCAGTAATACAAAATTATTTTTAATATAGTCTCCTCCGCTAATGAGTTTTTTAATATCAGAAATATTTTATTACATAAACAATGTCTTTCAATTTTAGAAAATTGATGTACATATACTAAAACAGTGTTTTATTTACAAAGAGATTTGCAAGATATTCCCACTAAAATTCCAAAAAAGACTTACATTTGAAAAACTTGCCTTAAAAGAATATATTGTAATAGATGAAAGTTTTTAATAACAAACTAATTTTTCAAGAAAAATTTAAACTCCCAATGTGAAATTTGACTTTTTGTGTTTTTTAAATAAAATTTAATTATTAATTTTAAAAATTTGTAACGTTTGTTATTTGTTTCTTAATCCATATAACCTACACATATTACATTTAGCAAGAAATAAGAAACATATGTTATAAAATTTGAAAAATAATAGTCAAATTTCATTTAGAAAAACACCAAAAACAAAGATTAATATATTTTTATTTCAAGTTTTCAATTAAAATAACAACTGTTACCATTTTACATTAAATATAATATTAATATATATTAATGAATAAAACTCATCTGACCTAGTAATAAAGGAAAAACAATAAATGTATATAATGTAGTCAATAAGAAACGTTGACAGCACAGGTCAAAGATGTGAAATGGGAAGTTACAGAAATGATGCTGCATGGTCTAGGTGTGGCACTTCTGCATGTGAGAATGATGCTATATAAAGAAGTGAAAAGGAGAAAGAACCAACATCATCATTTCATTTTGAAGTAGGAACAATTCCAACAATAGGGATTTAATGGAGACAAAAGTATTAAGATTTACTATGTTTCTTCTCTTCCTAGTCATAGCCGCAGGTAAGATATATATGTCTATTAATGTGTGTTTTGTCTCTGAATGATGTGAAATTGACTAATGAAATGATTAAATAGATGTGGCGGTGAAGAGAACAGAAGCGAACGTATGTTGGTCACCAAGCAGTACTTTCAAGGGTCCATGTATCAACAACAACGACTGTGCAATAGTGTGTCGCACTGAAGGTGCCACCGGTGGAAAATGTAAAGGCTTCCTTCTCCACTGCCACTGCAGCAGACCTTGTTGAAATTAATTCACTCATTCATCCTTTTCCATTAGTAGAAACCTCATATGTATGGTAATAAAAATTATTAATTAATGAGAACTTCTAATTGTTTCTCCAGTTATAGTTTTTTTCTTTTATTCAGACTTTGCTTAATTTTCATGTTTATCTGTGCTTACTCCGTCGCTTCTTTTTAAAACAATATACGTTAATAAAGTAAAAGCTAATGAAATCACAAACAAATCTGAATTTCTTAAACATGTATGATCATTGTTTTTAAGAATTTTTCTATATATATATTTTGTATAAAATCTTCAGAATACATCAGAATTTTTTTAATTTTCAAGATTTTTCTAAGATTAACACAATATTAACACCAAGTAACTTCAAGATTAATTTTTAATTTTCAATATTAATTTTTAAGAATTTTGTAATTCTTCAAACTACCAAGTAACTTCAAAAAGAATTAAATATTAACACAAGATAATAAAATAAAGAAAAGAGAATGAGAGAAGAGAAGAGGTAAAAAGGCATCTATTTATAGAGGGAGGAGGTTGAGATTGGCCAAAATTCCATGACTTGTGAAAGATCCCTCAATTTTGTAGAGGAGGAAATCAACAACAAGCTTAAAACATTATTTATTATCCGTGGCTCACTAATGATAGAGACGAAAGGAGCAACAGATGAACTTGCATATGTAGTTTTTGTCACTGAAAAAGGAATAAGATCTCTCATGAAGATATCTCACTCACATTGTGCTCTTTATCTTCCTTTTGGAAGATTTAAATAATTTTTTTTCTTCATTATTTCATTATATTATTATGCTCAATTACACGAAAAGAAATTAAGCAATTATATTCAACATAACTTAAGAATATATTATAAAAGATTTTAGAGTCTATTTTCTTTTTTTTTTGGATCGGGTAATATTACCTTAGACACTCTCACACTCTTAGATATTTAAGATTAGGTTAGTAACCTCTTCATAACTCATAAATTTTACCAATTTTTTTATAAGGTATCCTATTTGTTAAAAACATATAATAAGAAAGGTTTTTCCTCAAATGTTATCAATTTTACAAAACCAATAATAAAAATAATATTCATCATTTCCTTAAAAGTTTTATTATTTTTCTCAACTACTCCGTTAGACTTAGGTGAGTATAGTTAGATTAATTCCTGGATAATACATTTTCTAACACAATATTCATTAAGCAATACATACGCACTACTTCTATATGATCTAATCATCTTAATTTTCTTATTTAATTAATTTTCTACTTCTACTTTATAATTTAAAAACACATCAAAGACTTTATCTTATGTTTGATTTAAGTAACACTTGAACTCCAACTTTTCCCAACAAGACTACCAAGATTAGATTAACTCTGATTGATGGCACATGTAGCACAACACTTAGGCAAGAGTCTTTCAAGACGTGAGTTTTAGAAGAATTTTCCCTTTTTCTATAGCAAAAGTTATCTCAAAATCATCTAGATTCATATGTTCTTCTCCATCTCCACATTAGTGTAAGAGGTAAAAGTATTTTTGTTTACACAAATATATTTGGTAACATCACAGTCTACCACTCATTTACTCCATTTGCTCATATTGAACCCAAGATTTATTTTGGAAATTACCATAATAATTATATCTTCTTGTCTTACTATATTTGCCTCAAAAGGATTGTATTTTCTAATAGTATTATCTTTAAAAATGGGGTTAGAAGCATTGGGACAAAATTTTAAAAATAACTTCACTCTTGAGATCAAGATTTTCCTCATATATATCTTTTTTGGAACTTTAGTAGATAATGTCTTATCCCTTGTAACAACACACTATTTACTAATATCTTCGAATATCGAAATATGCATAAATGATTTCGCAAGGATTGTATATATTTCGGAAACACGGTTTGACACCTCCGATGTAAAGTTAGGATTGGTATTCATGCCGTCAACTTATAAATCCTTGAGATTTTTTTTGTAAAAGATAGACAAAAATACCAACAAATCCTAATTTCTGAGACATGTATGATTACTGTCTTTAAAAACTTATTTATATATTGTGTATATCTCTTAAAATATAATAAGAATTTTCCGAATATTTTGATAATTTATAGAATTAACAACAAAACTCAAAAAAGAAAAAATACTAAACCTAGGATAATGAAAAAAACAAACGAGAGGACGAAAAAGAAAAGAAGTGTGAGTTGTGTTTTTAGAAGAGACAAAAGGTATCTGCGGCTCACCCTCAATGGAGACGGAAGGAGCAATGGATGAACTTGCTCGTGTAGTTGTTACCACTGAAAAAGGGAGAAAATCTCCCACTCACAATGTTCTATCTTCCTGTGGAAAATTTAAATAACTCTTTACCATACAACAATCAACTCTGTTTTTATAACAATTACATACTTAATTTCAACTAATTAAGAAATACAATAAGTTTTATGATTCTAATAAAATAATTATATAGTATTCATTTAACTTTCTCTCGCTTTATTCCACACCATAAATATATGTATAATTGAATTCACACAATAAATATATGTTTAAATTATTTAAAAATAAATTATGTTATATGAAATGTAAGGGTATAATTGAAGAAAAAATAATTAATTTCATGAGTTAACTGGAATTAATTCTCTGTATTTAAATTTGTAAAATTACTTTAAAAAAGGTTTCTACTTAGGTATAATACGGGTCAATTTATTTTGTTTTCATTCATTAAAATTGATTGGAGTGTGATTTGCATAATATTTGTGGATTAATAAGTCTCATCCATTCATACAACTGTGTTTGAAAACCCTTGAATCAATTTATATAACTTTAAACAAATCTAAAATTTGAATATCTTATATAAAAAAATTACGATACAACTATTAAAAAAGAAAAGTCTAATAATAAAATATCGATAGAAAATACTAAAATAAATTATGGAATAAAATTTATATCTTAAATACATAACATTAATAAAATAATAAATAAAATAATTAATTATAGTCATCATACAAATTAATAATAATTAGACTTAATTAAATTTTGAGTGTGATAAATTTGAAAAAAAAATGGATTTTTCTTTAAACTATGTGAATTAATGGGATGATGTTGTTGTTAGCTAGGTTATATACGGTCTCTTCCTTTATCATTTTGTATAATTGGTAAATATAAAATTATAAAATAACGATAAAATTATACAATTATAAAACTTTAAAACTCAAGGATGGATTCTTTAATATTATTATGATCAATAAAGATTGTAAACTATTTTTTGATGGAAACAATCGATCAATATTCTTCTTGTGCGGATTAATTTTTGAAATACTTCTATGATGATACTCGAGGAGTTTGCTGCTCTCGAGGTCTTGGAGTAATTATCCCATAAGCTCTTGAAATGTTCTCGCTTCTGAACAACTCTGATCCAACAAAAGCTCTTGAAATCTCCTTACTGGTAAAACTCTGATCCAACAAAAGCATTTGTGAGAAATTGGAAAGTCTCATGTCAAAAGGTTAGTGATCTTATAATACATTTATATTTTTTCTCTGAAGGTTCTAGAAGCAGCAAAAACTAAGGTAGTGTTGGGAATGCAAGTGCGAGTTCAAGTTCTACATTGGATAGAAATGAAAAAGTAGAGTACTATATAAAGATGAAAGACCCGTTAAGTCATTGCCTTAAGGTTTTGGGTAGAAAGTTTATATGGTTGGACTCATATTTCATTGGTGTTTATATCTCCCCGATGAACTTCCTCCATGATATACCCAACAGACCAATGTGGAAGGGAACAGGTAGGAGGGTGAGGCTTAGCAACCAAGTTCGTAAAAAGTCACATGGTGGTCTCAAAATGACATGACCTTGTTGGATGCCATAGGAGGGTGGTCGGTTGAGGTTTCAAAATCACATTCTTTAGTAAAGATACTCATCAGTGGCAATATTATGTAATAAACATGATAATTGGATCATGTGACGTGTTCTTGCATGAACTCACTCCATTGTTGTCATGTCCCTTATGCGCAGTGTTGTTTTCAAGAGACATCAACACAAGAAAAAACAAAAAAAAAAGACACACGTTGCATGAATGAAGTTGGTAACAGGACCACCCAAAAGGCAAACGTTTTTCTTTTTGTGTTGATTTTCTTCTGCTATCTTATTTGTACTATTTACTTCACTTTGTTTTCTATTAACCTACTCTTTAGCCTCAGAAGATATTTGGTGACTAACGTTTGTGCTGTATGTTTGTATTTTATTTTTCTCAGTAATGGATCCATGAAAAGGGATGACACTGTCGGTCGAGTAAGTGAAAAGTTCAAGAATGTTTTCTAGATTTCTTTTTATGCTGCACAATTTATATATAAATAAATAAAAACTTGTTACAAAGCTTTTGGTGTGTAAGAGAGGTGTTCATTTAAAAAATAAAATAAATATTTTTAATTCTTTATTTTATAATAAAAATCGAGTTCAAAATGTGAATTATAATTATAATAATTTTGTGTTTCGTAATTTTATTTAATTATAAGACTAAGATGTTATATATTCAGAAAAAAAAAATGCTAGCGAGACTTTGCATTATCTTAAACAAGTTTCTTTATGTAATATATATACCTTTTAATCAAATGGCAGGAATACAATGGTAGAATATAATAAAATATTTTGTATGGAATATATTTTAGTCAAATTAATACTTTGTTATGAGAATTAAAAACCTTTTTTACGTTTGACAAATGAAATAATTAAAAACAATTGACTATATTGGATTAATATGAAGAGAATTTTATTATTTATTACAAAACATTAAATTTTATAAAATTATATAATTGTGTTGGTATGCGAACTCTTCAAAATTAAAACGGTTTATACTTGTGTAAAAAGTGATCGAATTAAGGCTTTAATACTTTTTTTGTAAAATATAAATTCAATGATCTAACCACAATTGTATATACTTATTAATTAGATTAGTTAGGCTTGCAAAAATTTCGCATAAGTTTTAAAGTTATTTATAAGTTTATCACGCCACTTAATAAATTAGAGTGTGTGAGATATTTAATAATATTTAGACACTCACTATTAGATAGCATGTATAAGAATTTAAACAATGAAAAAATTTATATTTGAGTGTATTTTATCTTAAATCATTAATAAGAGTTAAATTTGGTTTTAATTTATAGATGGATGAAATTGCTTCAATTTAAAATATAAATTAAATGATTAAATTGAGATTTTTCACATAATACTTTTTTCAGTGACACGTGATACTATCAATACCATGTCACATTATTTCTGCCATTTGACAGGACTCTCATTTGACAGTGACAAAGTTTTTTTTCTGAAAAAAATAAAAAAAATTAATAAAACACAAACTGACATTTGGTATGAGGTAACGTCAATATTGTACTAACGGAAAGACCAAATTGCATAACATTTTAAAAATGAGAATCCAATTGAAACTACGAAATTGAGATTACAATACAAACAGAGGATCATCTCAAGAGTTTTAATATTAGAAAATATAATAATACATGCATTGAATGACAACATCCCATTTTCATTTTAATATAATACTACTGCTAAAATAAAACATCACATAATTAATATTCAAAGCTAGATAATCCATAACCAGAGGGGTTACTACAATTATATATAATATAAGTATAATGACAAGACAAGTATATATACATAATTCAAGAATACCAAAAATCTAAGCAAAGAAAACACTTAGTTTTTTAAAAGATCCTTTATAATAAGAACTATTATCCTAGGACTACACAATTATGTTGTCATCTCTCCCTCCAAAAGTAGCACAACTCTTGTACCTCATCTACTTACACCAATAAAAGGGATCATTGCAAAAGAAAAACATAACAAAAGAAAAGGATAAACTGATATGCAAAAGATTTATTATAAATTTTCTTAATAAGTAATATGGACAAACTAGCAATTCAAACAGATTAATATTCAAACAACCTTAACAATGACTCTTCTAGACTTAATCATCCAAATAAAATATATTGAAGTCAAACTACTTGGAAGTTTTAACACTTGCGATAGATAACATTCTCCCATAAAGCTTAATCTTTTACACCACCCTAAAACTACAAGTGTTCTATTATACCAAGACCTATTTCTACTTAACTCCTAATCAATTCTATTTTACATGAGTTTGAATGATTAGTAGGTGTCATGATAACTTCCATTTATTAATCCTACTTCAATGCACACTTAAAGAAACACTTAATTCATAAGGATTTTTTCCCTTTCGAAATTTATTCATCCGCTCAATCCATAGCTTGACAAACCTCATACATTCGTATCATCGACATAAATTCATTTATATACATATACATTGATCATTCCATTCATTTATTCAATTAAAAGTGCATGATAAAATTAGTCCAACTACCACCTAACGCAATTCAACCATAAAAGCCCCTATAAGAATGGCAATCAGCACTAGCTAAATGGCAACCAATGCAACTCAACCAGAGAAGCCTCTTGAAGAGTGGCTCTCAACACACATTAGTATAAAAACAGCCTATAACGTCAAATATTTTTGGCCTTTCACGTCGAATTTGAGAACGACGTCATAGCAGGAGACGTTAAATTGACGTCGAATTTAAAAACTTCGACGTTAATTTAATGTCAAATTTTGTCGATATACGACGTTATTTAACGTCGAATTTGTTCAATATACGACGTTAAATAACGTCGAATTTTGTCAATATACGATGTTAATCAATTTTTTTATTTAAATAATTGTGATCCTTTTTTATAGTTCTACGAGACCTGAAAAGCAGAAAAAACAACAATTTTCAGTTTTTTGTATTTTATAAAGCATGAACTATGAACAATAATATAGGATCAATTAAAGAACAATAACAAACAACAAAGAAGTTCAATCAAACATCAAACAATAACAATAAACAAGTTCAACCAAACAACAACAACATCAAACAAGTTCAACAAAAAAAAAAATAACAAACAAGTTATCAACAAATAAGTTCTTCAAAAACGAAAACGAAAACCGACTTGGGTTCATCGGAATAAAGTGTTGCCACCAGTGAAAGAGAAAGCAAAATGCGCCTATGAAGGACAAGAACACGAAAATAATCGGTGAAAACAAACGAAAATCATACCTAAAGTAGTTAATTAACATGCATTTGTATCAAATGAAAGAAAGATTACATGTGATGGTCGTCAAACTTCATTCGAAAAAAGTTTGAGCAGATAAAAGGGTCCTGCGCGCTAAGATAAAGTGAATGAATTTTCAATCTCTCGCTCAATTTTCTTTTAATTCACTAACCTTTTAACGTCTAATGCTGGGACATTCGACATTTTATATTCTTTTACGTCAAATTATAATTCTAAACGACGTTTAATAATTGCATTTATTTACAAAATTGCCACCGGTCATTTTTAACGTCGGCTATTTAGTGGTTTAATGTTAAACGCGTGACGTTATACACTGTTTTTGCACTAGTGACATCTCAAACAAAGAAGCAATTGGAAGAATGGTGCCCAACACCAGCTAACTAGCACCCAACGCAACTTAAACAAAGGAGCCACTGGAAGAGTGGCGCTCAACACAACTTATAGCCATAGGAACTACTACAAAAGTGGTGCTCAATGCCATCTAAGTAGCGTCCAATGTAACTCAAAAGGGGACCCATTGCAAGAGTGACACCCAATGCCATCTTAGTTCATAGAAAACCCCCTTTGAGTTTGATTTATGTAATTTGACATTCCTTGAGCCAATCCACAATATCAAACACTTCAAGGATCCTAAAATTTTGTAATTCTTATCTCAACCAACATCAGATTGCTCAGATCAAATCTCAGAGAAGAAATTTTCAAAGGATCAATTCATAGCTTTCACTTATATCAAATTCAATGCACAAACTCAAATTTCACAATTGAACCATGTTATGGATTGGTAAGTGTACCAAATCGTACAAGTCCAGATATCATTTTCCATAGAGACTGACATTGTTTAGAAAAACTATGATTTTGTTACTAATTTAGGCAAAAAAAAACTTTGAATGATGGAAAAAAAATTATGATAATTATTCTAAGATCTAAAATGAAGTGAAGTTGATGAAAGTACTTATGCAATAAAAACTTCAGTACGGTTAGATTTCATGCACCAAATCAATATGAAAATTTTAAAGAATATATATGCAATGCCTATTCTAGCATTTGCACCACTATTTAATAAGTCTTAATGTCTTAGAGACAAGTCTAAACTTATTAATAAAAAACCTAATGTCTTAGATATTTTTATTAAAAGTCTGCATTAAGCATTACATTTGGATGTTTTGAATGACCAATTGATGAACTATTGTCTAGATGCACAATCAATTAATAGTTCTATCCTAGTAAAGTATCATGCAATTATAAAAGAGAATAGAACACAAGAGTAGTGGAAAATAAATGTATTAGATAACAAAAATCATAAAGAGTTAAAGATACATTACGTCCAACCCTCATGAGTAAGGGAGTTAGTTACTCCTATATATTCTGAACACTAAAAAAGAATAATGATAAATGTCTCTAGCCTTCATAATGAGTCTCCACATCCCAAAACAATTGAATTTGATCTCCATCTTCTGGGAAGAGTTTTCAACTTGGGTTGACAAAACTTCACAGGTTGGTCTGGTCTGAATTTATTTTCTTCATTCATAAACGATGATTTTGTCTATTACCCTTTTTATTCATTTGAGTGATTCTATTAACTTGATGTACTTCATTAACCATTTCTTGCACTAATATCTCTTTATTGTTTTGTCAGATTGTAAAGAAAAACCCTAAGAAATTTTCTTAACTTTAAACACATTAAATCACATCACTATCTGGACTTCTTATCTTCAGATTTCCATCATCACGATCGATTACGAATTTAGCTATTTTCATTAATGATAGTTTAAGGATGAGAGGAATACTAGTATCTTTCTCCATATCAAGGATGACAAAATCCACTGAAAAGGTGAATTTGTCCACCTTTACGAGTACATCTTTGACGATTCAATAAGAGTGTTTAATGGACCAATCTATTAAATGCAGCATCATCCTTATTGTCTTGACATCAAGTCCACCAATCCTATTCAGTACAAAAAGTTGCATCAAATTAATACTCGCTCCCAAATTCCATATAATGTTTCCCACATAGATTTGTGTTGTTTAGAAAAACTATAATTATTTACTAATTTAGGCGAAAAACTTTGAATAATGAAAAATAATAATTTTTATGAGAATAATTATAAGATCTAGAATTCAATTAAGTTGATAAAAGTACCTATGTAGTAAAAACTTCACAAGGTTAGATTTCCTACACCAAATCAATATGAAAACTTTAAACAATATATCTATATAATTCCTACTCTAGTATTCACAATACTATTTAACAAGTCCTAATGTCTTAGAGACAAGTCTAAACTTATTAATGAAAGCCCTAATGTCTTAGATCTTTTTATTAAAAGTATGCATTAGGCATTAAATTCAGATGTTTTGAATGACCATTGATGAACTATATGTCTAGATGCCGAATCAATTAGTTATTATATCCTAATCTAGGTTCCAACATCATGTCCAATAATTAGATAACTACTAATATGAATCAATCAATTATCATGAAGTTAAGAATGAGAATATAAGAGTAATGGAAAATAAATATATTGAATAACAAAAATAATAAAAAGTCAAGGATATGTTACCACCAACCCCGTGAATAAAGACATTAGTTACTCCTACACATTTTGAGCACTAGAAATGAATAATGACGAATGCCTAATGAGTCTTCACCCCAAAAGAATTGAATTTTAACTATGTAAAGCCTATTTATAAATTTTCCATAATGCATAGTTGGTTGGACTAGGCCTGAAATTTATGCTTCATTTTGTACTTGAAGTAACCAACTCTAAATAATTGATATCTGAATTTGTTGATATATCATTAATTTTCAGTGATTTATACTTAATTGCAAAATTATGAAGCACATACTCATCTTTTCCAAATTATTAAATAAAACATTAATTATCTAATAAAAGATAAAACACTTATCTTATAAAAATAGATAATAAAGAAAATACCAATAAAAGATAAAAATAACAAAATAAAAAATATAATAATTGCCAATTATCGAACCCCAATACAACACCACCCACAAGTTATACGATCTAATTTACCAATTCACAACTCAATTGCACAAATCATGATTTCTTACAGTTTTATCATACCACAAGTGTTATGTCACAGTTTCAAACATCAATATCAATCACCCACATTCTATCAATCACATCAACTAATTCACAATCACACAAATTCATAGTGTATACAAAATCAATTTCAAACAATCAATCAAGAACAAAAAATTTAACTTCCTTCGTCGAACCAAAATAAGGCCACGTGTGAGACCAAACAAATTTTGAAAAAAAAGGAGAAAAACATAAAAAAAAAAAACAACTTACTCAAATTGAGAAATTGATCGGTTAAACATTACAAGTTCATCACAAGAAACAATCCTATGATTTTCAGTCTTCAAACAAACAAACAAAGATCAAGATATCTTATAGAGAAGTTAGAAATTTTTAAAAGAATTGTTTTCAGATAAATAAAATATTTTAATATAATAAAACTCGTTTATAAAAGTTATATTTATACTTAAATATTTTTAATGTTAAAATAATCAATCTCGTTATTTTAAATATATTATCAATTTTAAAATATCATTTTCTAGTCTTAAAATTATCATCCTGAAATATTATATGAGAATGTTTATTGAAAATTTTGCATGACAAAATAGTTATTTATGAAAAATGATCAGTCCAGATTCTTTTTATTGTTTTTTATTTTTACTTTATTGCGTCTTTAAATTACATTTATTTTGATATGTTAAAAAATATTAATATATTTTAAAATATGAGAATAAATATGCATGCGTATATTTTAAAGTTGGATACTAAATGCATAAAGATATAACATAAATAATACTAAAAGTTATAGTGAAAAGTTTAAATTTTTTCCTTAATACTTAAAAAAGTTGGGATATGAAAAATAATAACTATTAAAGAATAATGTAAACATATCAAAGTATTTCATATTTTTATGAAAACATTATAGTGTTAATAATTAATTTAGCTTTCATTTAATAGAGAATAATATAAGTATAACATAAGTGATTTAATATTTTAGTTTTATATTGTTTACATTTTTTTTTCATATAGATATAATTTGTTTATATTTTATAAGGTGTAATTTTTATTTTTAATTTAGTATGATTCTCTCATATTGTGTATTATTTTATTTTATTATATTTTAATAATTTTTTATACGATGATAAATAATCGATAAACATTGAAGTCTCAATTGATATATCAAAATTTATAATGATACATATCATAATTTTATTTGAAAAAAACAATACCGAAGTAATATTTCAAATCAAGATTCTTATTTTGATATCCCGTAAATTTTTACATCCACTTTATATTTATTATTTTACCTTTTAATTTTTTCTATACAAACAAATATAAAAATTCATTTTTAATGACTAAATTATTTCTAAAATTGAATTGCAAAGTGACGTATTTAGCGTAAAGAAACATTTTGTTCAGTGTTTTCTTGTTTACTATTGCATCCCTCTTTATGTCTTCAAACTACATCTGTTTTGATATATTAAAAAAAGTTTAATGTATTTTAAAACAATAAAATTAATATACATCTTTATTTTAAAATTGTAATAATATCATGATATATTTTACATTTATTTAATATAAAATATAAAGATAAAATTATCATAAAAAATATATTTTTTTATATTTTTTTAAGAAATAAAAGAGTAAAAAGTAAATAAAATAATATCAAATAAATGTAAAAAATTTAAATATATTAAATAATATTTTTCTTATTTTAAAACACAAACGTGACAAACACTCCAAATTTTTGTGCATGGGTATTTAGAAAATGATGAAAAAAATTAATAATTGTAGAATAATGGTTTCATAAAAGAAGCTTTAGCATGAATGGAAAGTGTAAATAAAAGACGAGGTAAGAATGGAAATAAAAATAAATGTGGGGAGTGAAGAAAAAATGGAAAGAAGTTGAGAGAGAGAAAAAGTGATGCTACCTACCCAGTTGAGCACAAACTTAATTGTAACTGCTCCTCCTTTCTCACCAACTCATCAATCTCTTCTTTCTGAGAAAATGAAGATCCCCAACTGACTCACTCAATTGCACTTCTTCTTCTATCTTCTCTCTTTCTCTCTTCAATTCTCAAACATCAAATGGGTAGAACACCCTGCAAAGAAAAACAGCACCTTTTTAAAGGAGCATGGTCTAAGGAGGAAGATGAAATCCTCATTAATTATGTCAACCGTCATGGAGAAGGCAACTGGAGTTCTCTTCCTAAGGCAACAGGTATTTCTTACAACAATTGAAGATATAGATTTTGTTGTTGTTGTTGTTCTTTGATCAGTTTGTATATCATTGAAATGAAACTGTAACAAAAGAAAATTGCAAGAAACAGTAAAGAAAACGTATACAGAATTTGATATAGATCGAATGTGTATTCTACGATAGAATTTCAAAAATATTTAATATCTGAAAATCTGAGTTTTGTCTTGAATTCTCATTCTGAAAAACTCGCTCACAGAAGTTTCAGTGTTCCTCTTTATGCAGAAATGTATGTATGCGGAATTCTAATTAATGGATTGATTGTTTGCACAGGTTTGCTTCGGTGTGGTAAAAGTTGCAGACTCAGATGGATGAATTACCTGAGACCCAACCTCAAGAAGGGAAACTTCACTCAAGAAGAGACTGATCTCATCATTCAACAGCATAGCTTACTAGGAAACAAGTATGAACACAAACCAAGTAATTGTATATATGAATATTCATTGAAGTATCTCATTCACGTCATATAACTGAATGTCCACTGAATAATTGTTTAATTTTAGCAGTTTTACAAGTTATTGCCAAAAATAATTGTTTAAATCATTGCCAAAGCTTTTGGTGTGTGTATGAATTGTGTTCATTACTCTCTAATTTGAATTGAAGAAACAGTGTCAACCAAACAATGAACCATGCATAGGGTTATTTATTCTGCTTAAGTTTTGTGATGATGAGATAGATTTGAGATTGGGTTGACGATGTTTTGTGCATTTTATTATGGTTTCTCAGATGGTCACAGATAGCAGCATATTTACCTGGAAGAACAGATAACGAGATTAAAAACTACTGGAACACCAAAATCAAACGTAAGCTCTATGCCAATGGAATCGACCCTGTGACCCATAAACCACTCAACAAGGAAACCACTGATACAACAGGCCCACCTGCTAATTCTCAAGTGTCTGAGGTTGCCACCACAAGTGAGATTAACAACAACATCAGTAGTTCCAGCTTTACTACGGATGGCAGCAACCAAATCCGCTATTTCAATGTTTTTCTGAATTCAAAGGTGCAGATCAGAAGTGATGGTTACTCAACAGGTGATAAAGGTGAATGCTCTAACAACAGTAGTGGTGTTACCATGGAGGAAGCTCATCCTCAAATCAACTTGAACCTTTCCTTATCTCCACCATCAAAGCCACAAGATTTTTGCGTGAACCCTGAATGGCTGCAACCACAAGGGCAACAAGAAGAGCGAGCTTTGTCTGCAAGGAATGTTGATGGTGGTAAACGAGGTTTGTGTCTGTGGTGCAGTCTAGGGTTGCAAAGTAACCATGCTTGTAGACGCAAAGACAAGGGTAACAGTGATGATTGCTGAGGATCATCTTATAGGACAAAAACTATGGTTTACAACTGAAGACTTTTAGCTGTAAAATTCCAGAAACTTTAGAAATTTTCAGATGATTTATGTTTCACTGAATCAACTTGAAAATCTTCATTTTACATGTCGACGAGAATACAGGCCAATGAACATGAACAGTAGGATCTTGGTGTAAAATTTTGGATTTGGTACTGTTTTATGAATGTTAATTATGAACTAAATTTTCTGCTTTTCCTGAGACATTGATTTATTCAGTTGTTGATGGTAGAAAACCATTCCGGAGTCTTCGTCGTTTTTATGTTTTAATCAACTCTAATGTTTTTAAATGGTACATTTTTAAACGTGTTATTATTTGACATATGTTCAATTATGAAAGTGTTGCTAGCAAAGATCTACAATAAATTTCTCGTAGATTTTTTTTTTTTTTGAGTTCTTGATTTATTTGTTCTTCTTCTGTACGAGTTCCTTTTTTTATGAAAAAAAAAATTATATAAAAGGGAACAATTAGGTTGTCCAAAGTATATACAAATTTTGTATGAATTCTTTTGTATATATGAATGTTTACTTTTCATAGAATAAAGTTAGAATAAATTTTAACTTGAACATTTTGAATGTTTAATATTTGATCTCATAGATTTGAGAATGAATAGGAACTTAGGTTTACAATTTGAATATTTTAAATTATGCTAAGTAGCCATTTTCTTCGTCAGCAAAAGAAATGCATAAATACTACAAGTATAAGATGTCATGTTCTATCATCACACTTGTACTTTTCATATTGCATAAAACTTGTTAATCATTTGTGCATTTATATTATTTTGACATGCAAATATTGTCACTTCATTCAAAAAAATAGAAAAATAAAATAATTTAACATATTTTTACTCTAAACTTTAAATAAAATTATAATTTATTTTTCTTCTAAACTTTAATATCTCAAACTTTATAAGTAAATAAATATATTTTCTTAATCTAACTGTGTTAATTTATGTTAACGTGACAAACAATATTTCAAGTTAGTTTTGAACAATTTACATTTTTTTTACACATTTCAACTCAAATTTCATTCATTTTTTAAGTTTTGCAAGCAAAATGCATTAAAATTTGAAAAAACAATGATAGATTTCAATTTTACATACAAGCTTAAAATATTAAAAATATTTAACCTAAAATAAAATATTTTACTTAAAACTCTAATCAAGACTTTTATCACATATCACGATAACATATAACATATATGTAATAAGAGAAACCATGTTACAAAAAGTGGATTAGCTTAGTTAAAAATGTTTTATTTTTCAATTTATTTTATATATTTATTAAAATATAATAAAAATGAATTGATATCGATTCTCTTTTTTATAAAAATGAAATCAAATTTTTTTAGATATTATTATGAAAATAATAATTAAAAATTAAAATATCTATATATAATTTGATTAATAAATAAATTAAATATTTAAATTATTTAAACATTATTAAATAATTTGATATTTAAAAAATCAAATTATTAATCTATATAATTAAAAATAATAAATAATTATAAAAAAATTAATAAAGTATTATATTGGTGGGTCACATGTTAACCTTCTTCCAATTCCATTCGAATGCATTTTAACTCTTAAATTAAACTATCTAAGCTAAATTCAACTCTTTCAAAAAAAATTAAATTTTTTTTCAACAGCACTAAAATCAAACTTGTAATAAGTTAGAAACATATATGATCCCAGATTTAGATAGAATAATGATACTTTAACAATATTTTTATGACAAAATTTAAACATTATTTATGTATCATTATATAATTAGTTTATAATAATATTTATGATTATTATTATTGATTATAAAATAATTTTAGACAAATTAAAAAATAAAACGTAAATAATATTAAAATATTACAAAAAGATGTTATCAAATAGGTTATCTATTTAAATATGGTTTCAAATATTCTTTCAGTTCACTGCAAAGATATATAAATGATTTTACTGGAATGGTTACACGTTTATGTATTAAACAAAGAAATAGCATAAATGACTGAGACAAAACTTTAATTCTAATTTTAAAACCACATGAAACTACATTAATGTTGTCCTTTTAAAGAAAAGTTATACATGTGTATATTAATCATTTACACCTAGGATATAGTGATATAGAAGGTCTTGCAAGCATAGACGAAGGAGAATGCATGTGAGTCACGTCATATATCAGAGCAGAACTGAACTGGCTTGTGTTGTGCTGTGTGCGTTATGTGTAATAGCTGATGACAGAGAAGAAGAGTATGGTGGGGTCAGACCAGACCTGACATGGTCGCATGATGAAAGGAAAGAGAAAGATACAGACAAAGAATAACTGCGACTTTGTTTCATCTCACAACTATTTATTTCATTGCAGTTACATTCTTAGTCAAAACAAACACATTTTAAGGAAGGATTGATTCAAAAACCTCATTCACACAAACTACTGTGGTCATTCTGAAAATATCATATTAACTGGTGGTCCTTTTGCTATTATAATTTTATGTGATGTGATGTTATGTGTTAGATGTTGCAATTTCCAAGATGAGAATCCAAACAAAAGCATTAGTAAATACAAATAAATATAATTATAACCATGTCATCATGAGCATTAAATACTATTTATTGTTTTATTAAAATGAATTTAATAGATAGTAAACTTAAACAGTGATGCTTGCATTGAAACCAAAGCAAAATAAGAATTATATGAACTTTTTTCTAACTTTTTATATGTAAAGGGATTTGAAATTACAATCTTCTAGACCACGTCAAGTAATTTCTCATAACATATAGATACAATAGATAAAAATTATAAATGGTTATCCAATTATATATATTAATTCATTGGATTTATAAAAATTCCTTGAAATATCACCTTAGCCCTTTAATTCTAATAATTGTTATATTTTTTCTTAATCACATTATTTGTAATATCTAACAAAAAATCTATTTACCCACGTGAGTGAATAGTGAGTGTATATTTTTCTTTTCTAATGTATCAAATATTAACATTGAATTATCTTATTTTATTTTACAATCATTTTAACACAATAAAACCACTAAAATAAAATAAAACAGTTTCACATAAATATTTAGAAATATATATGGACTAAAATAGGATTATAATAATATCACAAATATATATTTTAAGTTATTATAATATGATTTTACTATAAGACTATACTTAATATGATATAATAATATTGGTCAATTGCCTAAATTGTTGGTTACAAAATAAGAAAACAAAAGATAAAATAACACACAAGAAACGTAAGTTAATATGCAAAAGAGTTTTCTTACAATGAAAAATAAAATTAATTTTACAGACTTAGTCAATCATACAATCATTGGTAAAAACAAACACACCACATACAATGACTTAAACAAGAGTTAATTATCCAAATACAAGCATTGATGTGAAAATTTTGGGGTCTTGCACTTGTGATGTCATTCATTGCCGATGGATTTCATCTTACCACACACAAGGTTAGTCAATTAACATCTTTAGCCAAGATAAAGCCCCTAAACTAGGACCTTTTGCACATCTCACCACATATCACATTATACCCTACCTAAGCTTGAATGGTTATAAGTGATAGAATAACCTTCAGCATCTAAACTCCCACATCAATGTGTGTACTAATAAAACCAAATCCTAATCCTTCTTGGATCAAGACCAATCATCCTCATACAAATCACATATACATATAATTTCCTTAACAATTATAACATCACATTAAACATACAAAACATTGAACATGGAAGGCTAAACAATCATGCTAATCCCGCTTAGTAAGATTATCCACTTACTCAACAAGTAGTGCTTAAAATTCCATTCGCCCAAGGACTAGACGTCTCACTAAACGATACAATCACTATAACTCACAGAGATTAAATCACTCAAAATTTGCGAGTTGTCGCACTCAACGACAACCAAGTTAGTGAACTTTCTAATTTTGGAGTTGTTCAACGAAAACATCCTCGCCCAATGACTACCAAGTTAGTGTAGTAAAAATGTTAACAAAAACTCAAACCGCAAAATTTCCTGAGGCGTGTAGTGACATTATCCTTGAAGACTTATCCGCGGTGTATTGCGTAAGTCCCCCAAGATACAACAGGAACTTCCCAGAATATTTTTTAGGGTTTCAGGAAGAGAGTATAAATTAAACCCAGAAGAATAATTTTGGAAGAGGAAAAGAAGAAAGCAGAATGAGAGAAGACTGTTTTTTGGTGTGTTTTGGAATTAGGGAAGGACTCTCTATTTATAGAACTAGGAAAGAATAAAATATATAAAAGAAATTAAAATCAATCAATGATTTTAACAAATTAATTGACATTGAAAAATTTGAAGGCATACTACCGTTGAGCATGTCTCTTTTGCAATAATCTAACATTATTACAACAGTGGCTCCCTGACCTTGCTCGTCAACAAGTGTGCATAATTCTACGTAACATAATTCTGCATATTTATGATATTCCAACCACTGTCATTTTAATCAATATCATATATAGAGTTCTAAACACAACAAATACAAATTACACCACACTCATATGCTTAAAATATCATATTTGTAATACCATATAGAGAATATGTAAAGACTTGTAATTTAGTCACCATTTAGAGAGGACACATGGCAAGGTATGAGAGGATGAACCATTTAAAAAAAATAAAATTTAACTTAAGTTTATATGAAGAAGAAATCAGATTTTTGGTTACCTTCTTCTTACCTGAGCAACCATCAACTCTTCTTCAAACTCTCCTTCCTTCCTCAATGCATTCTCTACAAATTCTCCACACTGAACCATTAATTTCTTTCTTGTAGCCATCTAAATCACCTTGAAGCTAAGGGTTCCAGTTCACACCTATTACTTTTGGGTTTTCAAAAAGGGGTAAGTTACTCTCCTTTTCTTCTCTTTTAGTTTCTCCACTGTTTGAATTATAGAGCATGTTATCTGCTGATTGCATGTACTCTTGATTTTTCTCCCTTCAATTTCCATTCTAATTTCAGTTATGAAAGTTGTTTTGATCACCATTTTGTGATCCATAGGGTTGGGGGAAACTTTGACAGTGTAAGGAAACCTAGAAGCCATCTTGAGCTACACTTTAGGAATTCCAAGTAAGGGAAGCTAGAGCCTTGTTTTAGATTGTGTTTGTGTTATAGAATTGGTATCTATATGAGTAATAAATGAATTTTGAGAAAATTGTTATGTTTGAATGTATGATAGTTATGAAATTGATGATTTTGGATAAGTATGATGTTGGTATGTTTGGAATGGTGTATTTGCAATGCTTAAGAACTATCTTGACTATGTATGATGAAGTTATTTGGTGTGTAAAACTGAATGTGCAGTGGTTGGAGTAAAGATGAATAAATTTCTTAGGGTTTAAGGTCAAAAATAGAGGTTTGATAGGTGAATTTTTGAGGTGGATGTTGAAATGACGAAGGAACTGATTTACTGTTGTTATGGGATTATTTGGGACTTATTAGAAGTGTTAATTTAAGGGAAATATGATATGGGTTAGAGAAGAAGGTTCATTATTGAAGTTTTGAAGTATTGTAGTGAAAAAAAAAAAGAGGTTGAGTAGTGAGAATTGGTTGTAGGCAGTGGGGACTTGTTTGAGAAGTTAGGAGATCTTTATAAGGACTATTAACACTTGTCTAGATGACTAAACCAGAAAAATATGTTCTAAAATGGAAAAGGGCTTCATAGGTTGACTTTTTAGCCCATTTTAGGGGTTTTAAAGGGTGAAAATGAGAAGTAGGACTACTGGAAGTATTCTGTGATTTTGGAGAGTCCTAGCAAGTGCAATTGGACTTGTTGATGTAGGTTGCAAACTGGTTTGAGAGTTTTAAAGGATAGAAATGAAATTGGGCAACTTGTAGAAGCGAAATTGGATTTTTAAAGTGTCAAAAGTTGTTTGATACACCTATTCTTAGATCTAGTGATCAAATAGATGTTTGTTTTAACTAATAAACATGTTTTCCTATCAATACAAGTGTGTAAGAACCCCTTTAGTCATTAGAATAGGATCCAAGTGCATCAAAAGCCAATTTTTATGGTTGCTGTCAACTGGTGTAGCGCCCGAGCGTCCCCGGGTTGAAGCTCGAGCGCTCCTGAGCGTATCAGCATGCTGTTGTTTTTGTTTTTTTTAGTTTTGGGGGTTCCGGATGTCCGTTTTGGACGTTTTTTAGGTCGTTCTGGGGGGTTTTTACCCTTCCGGAGCCGTTGGTGATGGTTTTGGAGCTGCTTGAATTACTTAAGTAATGATAATTAAAGTTCATAAAGAAATTGGTATTAATAAGTGATGTTTTTTGTGAAAATAGGTAATGTTTGAGTATGTATGAGTGGTTTTGATGAATGAGTTGATGTTGTAAGATGTGTGTATGACTTAGTATAGCCTTGGATGATGTTGGTAAAGTGAAAACAATATTGTTGTGCAAAATCATGAACTTTGAGGATTTATCTAAGATCTCTATGTGAGATCACTTTAGTGTACGAATGAATATTGAGGCTCCTTCAAGGGAGGTTATCCCTAATACTCTGACGGTCTTTCATTCTCAAATAGAGAGGATCGACGCGGGTGGTGAGAGTAGTGGGAAGTACTAGGATAGACGCTTTCACTGGAGGTTTATTCCGCGGTAAAGGACTAGCCTTGTGTGTGGTCGGGTGAAACCCCTCGGCAATGGCTTTGCAAAGCAGTAGAGTCCACCACAAGTGCACAACCTGCCCAAGATCAATATTCATTCCTAGTCCGTACGAGTCTAGGTCAAGTAGGAGTTATTTATGTTTGATTTGTTGTTGCTTGTATGCTCTGTTTCTTGAAAATGCATTGAACATGTTTATGTTTTGAATACTAGCTCACCCTTGTAATGTATGTTTGTGTGTTTTGTATGTTCTTGGTTCTTCCTTATTGCGATGATCATCCAACTTTGGATGTGAGCAGAGGCAGCAAATGACACTCCACTGGAGCAGGCTCTTGATGGCGGGGATACAGTTCTTGATTCTTAGCTTTTATCTAGACTTCTATTAGTCTTTTCTTCTTATGTATTTTGAAAGACTTTATACACATATGTAAAGTTTTTAAATTACTCAGTTTTGGATGACTGTATATTCAGAACTGTATTATCTGGAAAATGTCTCACGACAAAACCATAAAAAAGGATTGGCTTGTCTTGGGAATGATCACATATAAGATAAAAACAAAAAAGAAATTTGGTTGTGGCATAAAAGGTTGGGACATCCCTCTTTTGGTTATTTAAAAAAATTATTTCCATCATTATTTCGTAAATGCAATATTTCTGATTTTTTTTGTGAAACTTGTGTTTTGGCAAAAAATCATCGTGTTGTGTTTCCTCTAAGCAATAACAAAACTGATTTTCCTTTTTCATTAATTCATACAGATGTTTGGGGCCCTGCCCCGCAATCTACACATAATGGAAAAAAATGGTTTATCAGTTTTGTTGATGATTGTACTCGGGTAACCTGGGTATATTTGCTTAAACATAAAAGTGATGTGTGTGATGTGGTTCGTTCATTCTATCATTTGATTGCTACACAATTTAACACATCTATTAAGGTTATTCGATCAGACAATGGAGGGGAATATTTTAAGACTGAATTAATAGAGTTCATGAACTCTAAAGGCATCTTGCATCAAACTACATGTCCTTATTCACCACAACAAAATGGAGTGGCTGAGAGGAAAAATAGACATATATTAGAGGTGACAAGATCACTTTTGATAGATGGTAATGTCCCATCTCATTTATGGGGTGAGGCCGTGAGCTCTGTCGTTTATTTAATTAATCGAACCCCTTCTAGTGTGCTTAACTTTCGAAGGCCTTATGATGTGTTGTCTGATCATTGTATCCTTCCTCCCATAGTTTATTTACCACCTCATATTTTTGGATGTGTTATATATGTTCACTTACACCCACATCAACGTACAAAGCTCGAAGAACGAGCGATCAAATGTGTTTTTGTTGGGTATGGAACAACTCAAAAAGGTTATCGTGCTTACCATCCACAATCAAAGAAATTTTATATTTCTATGGATGTGACATTTAATGAGCATGAATTTTTTTGTGTTGATTCTCCACTTCAGGGAGGCAATGAAAGTGAAGTGTACAATCATGATGTTAGTATGTTTGATTATGAAGATATGTTATCTTGTGAGGATCGTTCTGCAGCAAGTGAGCCAATCCTAAATATGGACACTTCTTTTCTGGATAATACAGTGTCTTCTGATCATAACCAATTGGCTCAATCTTCTCCACAGGTTCAGCTTGACTCTTCAGAGGTACCTTCTGATCCTATCTCTGATAACACTAATTTAGATGAAATTGATTCTTGTCTGCCTGAAACCACCAGCATACCAAACACTGAGTCTACTACTGTTCAATATAATCTTCCACCTCGTTCTAACCGTGGTCAACCTCCAGCTAAATATGAACCAGACCTCCAAGCCAAAGTTAAATATCCCATTAGTAAATATGTGTCATCTCACAGGTTATCTCAATCAAATGCATCATTTGTATCTCAATTATCTTCAATTTCTATTCCTAGTAATGTACAGGAAGCTTTGGCAGATCCTAGATGGACCGAAGCAATGGTTGAGGAGATGGCGGCTTTAGAAAAAAACAACACTTGGGATCTTGTGTCCTTACCAAGAGGGAAGAAAACTGTGGGCTGCAAATGGGTCTTTACAATTAAGCATAAAGCTGATGGAACTATTGAGAGGTATAAAGCACGACTTGTGGCTAAAGGTTACACTCAATCTTATGGTGTAGATTACCAAGAGACGTTCGCACCGGTAGCCAAGCTCAATACTGTGAGGATACTTTTGTCGCTAGCTGCAAACCAAGATTGGCCTCTTCTACAATTTGATGTGAAAAATGCTTTCCTACATGGAGAAATTTCAGAAGAAATTTATATGGATTCTCCACCAGGCATGACAGATTCAAATGGAATGAAGGTTTGCAAATTAAAGAAGGCTCTATATGGATTAAAACAATCCCCAAGAGCATGGTTTGGAAGGTTTACCAAGTCTATGAAGGCTTTTGGCTATAGAGCAAGTAACTCTGATCACACCTTGTTTTTTAAGAGAGGAAAAGGAAAGATTACAGCTTTAATTATATATGTAGATGACATGATTGTTACAGGAAATGACCAAGATGAGATTTCTAGTTTACAACAATACCTTGCATCTGACTTTGAGATGAAACAACTTGGAAACCTCAAATATTTTTTGGATATTGAAGTAGCTAGATCAAAACATGGTATTTTTCTATGCCAAAGGAAATATACTATTGATTTACTATCAGAAACTGGACTGCTTGGGAGTAAACCAGCTGATACACCAATTGAACAAAATCATAAACTCTTTCAATGCTCAAATTCAGCAAGCATAGACAGAGGAAGATACCAAAGGCTGGTAGGAAAATTAATTTATTTGTGCCATACACGTCCAGATATCACCTATGCAGTAAATGTTGTTAGTCAATTTATGCATGACCCACGAAAGGTTCATATGGATGCTGTTGAAAGAATTTTGAGATATTTGAAGTCTGCTCCTAGAAAAGGAATTTTGTTCTCAAATAATGGAAACTTAAAGGTAGAAGGGTACAGTGATGCAGATTGGGCAGGTTCAAAAGATGATAGAAGATCTACCTCTGGATACTTTACTTTTGTAGGAGGGAATCTTGTAACTTGGAGGAGTAAAAAACAATCTGTAGTAGCAAGATTTAGTGCTGAAGCAAAATTCAGAGGCATGGCACTAGGTGTATGTGAACTTTTGTGGATTAAAAATGTGCTATCAGATTTGGGATTTAAACCAAATGAAGCTATGAGTTTGTACTGTGACAATACTTCGGCTATTGCAATTGCTCATAATCCTGTTCAACATGATAGAACAAAGCATGTGGAAATTGATAGACATTTCATCAAAGAGAAGATTGAAGCTGGAATAATTTCCTTTCCTTTTGTAAGATCAGAGTTACAGTTGACTGATGTTCTCACCAAAGGAGTGTCAAGAAGATTGTTTAATGAGTCTCTATTCAAATTGGGAATGTGTGATATCCATGCACCAACTTGAGTGGGGGTGTTAAGATATGCCAAATATTCTATTTAAGGATATTAGGCAATCAAATATTATGTTAGTTATATTTTAGATATTATTATAATTTGTGCAGATTTGTGCACATATTTTTCCTTTAATAGATGAAGGATTATAGGATCCTTGTATGTATATATATGTTACTCTGTTCCTTGAAATAATATATCAGAATTATTCTTTAAACCTTTTATTAACTGCATGATTACATTAAAGCATTATGAATATGAAAATAATGTGATGACATTCTGACTTAATTCCACACTTTATTATAGTCAGTTTTTATATCAAACTAGCTCAAGGTGTTAATAACTTCAAAATATATGCATAGAAATTTAGTCAACAGTATAGCCAAAGAAGAACAATGTAATCTGAAAAGCTCAGTTCATATGAACTCTTGTGTTTTCTGGATAGACCTTTTGAACACTGCCATCATCATCAAAGGTTACCTCCTTTTATAGGCCAAAGATTATCTTTTAAAATAGAATCTTGGAACCAACTAAAGAAGTTGATTGGTCATTCTAGTTAGAAAGTTGATATTGGGAGTGGGTTGTAGAGTGCAAAAACAAAAATATGATAAAACTGAACAAGTAAATGCAAGAGATCAACAGAATTAATAACCAAACGTATTGTAAGTTCCAAATAAAAAGCAAAATGTAATGCTTTTAGGCAACGTATACTGAGAACTAGCATGTAAGAAACAACACAAACTTGGCATATTTGAGATACTGACAAATTGGTTTGGAAGGTATTACACTAGGGTCTTGAAACATTTATTCGGAAGGTATCACACTATATAGGTTGATTCAAAACTTTTGAATAGCAAACAATCTGAGGCTGAATGTGTGATGACTATATTTAGATTATTCCACTTTCAGGACAAAGCTTACCGGCATACAAAAGTTCGAGCAGTAATCGTCTCAGCATGATTTAGCGTCATTCGCGATCTATCTGCCAAGAGAAAAACGAGGCAAGGAGCAAGTCAAAATGTGTTGACATTTTCACTATACATCACATCAATTTACAACAACTAAATTTTATAAGAATATTTTGAAAAATTTCCCACTAAATCAAAACTTGCATGTGTATACAAGTTAGTGTAAAACATAAACCTTAGGGCCTGTTTTTCTTTTCATTTTCAGTAGTGTGGTCTGCGGTTATTGATTAGTTAGTTGCTAACTCAGCAGCTTCAGTCATATTGTAGAACTAGCGCTGGGCATAGTTCAATAAATTATACTAAAACTACAATTAACTGTATTATATTGTACTTAAAAAAATTGAACTTATTTTAACTAAAAACTAATTAACTGTTTTATAGTTTACTTAAAATAAATTGAACTTTATTCCACTTTAGTACAGTTAACTAGTTAACTGTATTACATATATACGACTATATTCCTTATCCGCGGAATTTCTTCCTCTGCGACGCTATATGCACTGCTATATAAAATATTTCTTCATCAATTTCTTTTTCTAGAGTAATTTTGATACATAAAAACACTAATAAAAGTCATTTCGATCAAAACAAAGGGCACATGAGATAACTGTTTAAGTCAGAATAATTTCCTATTATTTTAAAAATATCTATTATTATAAATAAACTAAGGGTGTGTTTACTTGGGGGTAATTGGGGGAGAGTGATTGGGGGAGAGTGATTGAGTGGATTTAAGGGAATTTGAGGGTGATTTTTTTTTTGTGTTTATTTGAGTAGATTTGAAGGTAATTGAGAATGGATTTGGGGGGTGAAGTTTGTGAGAATTAGTGTAAGATTTTATTGATGTGATAATTTTAAAAAATTTGTTTAATTGGTAGAAATTGAAGATTACTAAAATGTCCCTAGGTATTAAAGTAATATAAAATGATAATTGTTAATGTTATATTTAATTGTAAAAATGTTTATAAAGAAAAAAAATTTTAAAATATAAAAAAAATGGTAATTTAGTAAATTGAAATAATAATAATAATAACTATTATTATTAATAATAATATTATTATTAATATTATTATTATAAAGAGAAAAAAATCATTATTATGATTATTATTACTATTATTAATTATTATCATTATTATTAATTATTACCATTAATATTATTAATTATTATTATTATTATTAGTTATTAGTTATTATTATTGATATTATTAATTATTATCATTAATATTATTAATGATTATAAGCATGCTTTTTTTTTTACTCCCCCACCCACCGGAGTCCTCAAATCACCCTTCAAGCAAACCTTGTTCTTCCGAATCGAATCTAGAACCTCCTCTGGCACACCATCATGTCCCCGTGCACCTCGTACTTCTCAAAGTAAAGAGGGACATGCATGGCCTCCATCACCTGCTCCATCGCGTTCGTCACCAGAGACCCAATTCCGTCCCCCGGTATCAGAGTCACCCCCCACGGCGCCCCGTCCCCTGGTCAAGGCATGTACGTCACGCTCCGTCTCATTTTCTTCATCGCCGCCTTCACCACTGATACTGACATTCTCACCTTACCTCTCTGCATCATCCACCGATGGAAGCCTCCATCGTCCACCAAGACCTTTGTCCTCGCTGCATCGTCCACACCACCACGGACATCTCATGCTCGCTGCGTCGTCCACCTTCAGGCTTCCAGCTGACGCCTTCGAAGACTGCATCGTCCACCTTCGTCCAGCGCTGTAACTCCACCGTCGTCAATGCTCGTTTTTCATTCGCCGTAACCGGATATGAGGATGGTGTAACCAAATACACCTCTTCTTGTTTTTCTTCTAGGAGCTGTAACCGGTTACCCGTACTGCTGTAACCGGATACAGCATTCCTTCTTCTTCCTCTAATACGGTGTAACCTCCTTCATCCTCTTCTCCACCTTCAAATACTGATTTCATATCATCAATCATCTTCTTTCTTGATCTACCACCAATGTGAGCTTCTTCATACACCACCAAACCTACAAAGATTACACAAACAAACCATTCTAACAACAAAAAGCTTGATGGTCGTCTCAATGTGTTGTCAATGGTGCAATCATCTTTTATATAAAGCTGGGAATTAGTTTTACGAATAGGGGCATTTCAGACAATGCGCGTTAATCCCCTCCAAATCTCTTCATACATGCGAGTGATTGAACAGTGTAACAATCTCGCAATTCGCTTCAAATCGTCGCCTCCAAATCACTCGAAATGAACACGGTAATTAACGTAATTCATCGCTTCCTGATACTCGTATACAGGAAATTAACCTCAAGTGAACACAGTCTAATAGAAAGCTAGTCAAATATAATATAACTTTGAAATGTTAGATAAATGTGGCAGTAGTGACAGAGATTGTCACATCAAGTGTGATAGCAATTTTTTTATACATTTGGGATAACAATTTTAATTCAAGTTCGCAACGTGCTGGTGCAGCATCATTAATATTACAGTTTTAAGAACTGATAAACAGAAGCGTACACACACATACTACTGATTTAGTTCTTAAAAATTGACAGATTTATTTTTATTAAATTAGAAAACAGTTTACTTAACTATATTGTAGTTAACTAAACTAAGAAACAGTTCAGTTTAGTTTTCTTAAACTACCTTTTAGTGCAGTCCAGTTTATATAAACTATTTTGTAGTTAATTATAATTAGTTTACAGTACAGTGTAAATAGTGCAGTTTGTCCACCTCTAACCAAATATGTGAATTGTGTAATTTGATAATGTTCAAAAATTTGATGAAATGATTTTATAATAGGCTGAGTGTGAATGATCATTGATATGCACTTGAATATAGAGTGAGACACTAATTTTTGTGAGGTATTTTAAATTTAATAGTATGATTATTATCTTTTATATTGTTACATGGATTGAAGTGATAAAAAAAAGTGTCATCTTATTTTTAGTTTTAGAGGTGTAATTCTTTTTTGTTGTGGGATTATGATTGAAAAGTTATTTGCTTTTTAACTAGGATATCATTTCTTTTAATTATGTTTTGTTTTAGAAGGAAATTTTTTTTACGTTAATATTCTATATACAGTATGTTATTTGTGGTTAAGTATCATTTATGAAATGCTTTTATTTAATAGTTTTACACTATTAAATGAAATGAAATGTTACAATTTTATAAGTCAAGATGTGTATAATCAATTACAAATTTAAATTAAATTTATTATATTTTAAATATTACATTATTTGAAAATATTTATAATATGTCAGATAGGTTAATTTTTTTTAATGAAATGATTTTTAAAAGATACAAATATCTTTTCTCTAACTATATAATTATTTAATGAATAATTCACGAGTTAAAAAAATGTCAATATACAACAAAATATAAAATAAAAAATCATTTTATTGAAGACTAAAAATAAAATATAAAACTTTGTTGGTATATAAAAAAAAATTAATATTAAGCAGTTGATCTCTTCATGCAACCTTTTGACCTGTCAATCAATATCATCAAACCTTTCAAGTTTGAACTTGAACCTTTGTACTCCACTTCACCGACCGAAGAGGCTTTTCTTGTGATCAATGGAGGAAACCGGAGAATGCTCTTCTTCAACTTCAGCAAAACACTTAGATGAAATTTGGGCCAAACTTGGTAATAATAATTTTTAATCTTAAATTTCATTCCCATTACTCACATATGATAGATACCAAACAAAGTTTCAAACTTGGTGCTTTCCATTTCTCCCCCTCCCCACCCATTTGGGATATCACTGTATTTATTCAAATTTTAAGTGGAATCTGAAGTCTGAGTATGAAAAGACTATTTCTTTTATATCGTCCGACGATTAGTCTTTTGTGAGCTTCAACTCGAACAATAGCCATGTCTCTTCGTTCAGACAGGATGTCAAGATTGCTTTTGAGATGTTCTTCGTTCTGACTCATATTGGTGACATGTCTTCTTAATGTATCCTCACCTACCTCGACCGGTAACATTGTGTCTGAACCGTAGGAGAGGTTGAACGGTGACTCTCTTGTTACATTATGGGGTGAGCATCGATATCCCCAAAGTACTTGCTGCAACTCGTCCACCCAGGCTCCTTTTGCCTCTCCCAGCTTTTTCTTTAACTCTTGTATGATAATCTTGTTCATAGTCTCGGCCTAACCGTTCGTCTGTGGATGTTCTACCGAACTTGTTAGAGGTGTGATTCTCAATTCTTTGTAAAATGCCACCAACTTCTTGTCAATAAATTGTCGGCCATTATCAGTGATGATGTAATTTGGCAAACCGAACCTGCAAATCAATCGCCAAACAAATTTTTGCACTTGAGATGCTGATATCTTTGCTAGGGGCTCTGCTTCTACCCACTTAGTGAAATAATCAATTGCTACCATGAGGAATTTCAATTGTGAACGGCCGGTTGGGAATGGTCCCACTATATCCATCCCCCATTGAGCAAAGGGCCACGGAGATACTATACTGAGCAGTGCAGTAGCTGGTGTATGAATTATGTTCTCATGCTTCTGACAGGCCAAACACTTGGCGACAAAGACTTGACAATCTTTTTCCATTGTAGGCCAATAAAATCCCGCCCCTAAGGCTCGAGCTCTGAGTGACCGACCACCACCGTGCCTACCACATATCCCTTCATGTAATTCTCTCATAACATATTCTGAATCTTCTTTGGACAAACATTTTAACATAGGCATGACGTACCCTCTTCGGTAAAGCTCTTCTCCCACTATGACATATCGTGCAATTTGTTTAGCCTCTTCCGAACGGAGGACTGCCCCTTCTCCTTGCTTTTTGATTAGTAGTGTAATTTCTCTCCTCCAGTCATCTCGTTCGGCTACCGAATAGATATGCATACAATCAATTGCAGGTCTGAAGACTATTTGATGGACCAGAGAGGACAACTGACCTTTTTCTTTCCCGGTCGTTAATTTGGAAAGTCTGTCGGCTCTTTGGTTCTCATTCCTTGGTATATGTTACACATCTACAGATTCGAAATGAGAAAAAAACTGCTTGGCTTTGTGGAAATACCTTAGCAGTTGATCGTCTTTAATCTGGAATGTCCTGTTCATGTGCCCTTCTACCAATTGAGAGTCCGTTTTGCAACAAAGAACCTCAACTCCCAAGTCCCGTGCTAACTCCAATCCTGCTATTAAGGCCTCGTACTCAGCTTGATTATTACTGACTTTAAACCGGAAAATCAAGGCCTGTTCTATCACAACACCGGCCGATCCTTCCAAGACTATTCCCGCTCCTCCACCTTGAAGACCAGACGATCCGTTTACATACAGCACCCATGAACGGCAATCTGACCCCCTCCCAGGTAGTTCAGCCACAAAATCTGCTAGATGTTGGCCTTAAACTGAACCTCTTGGTTCATACTTTAGACCGAACTCAGAGAGTTCTATAGACCAACCGATCATCCTGCCTGCCACGTCGGGCTTGCGCAAAATTTTGGCAATTGGATAATCCGTACGAACTACCACTTGGTTTCCCTGGAGGTATGGTCTTAGTCTTCGGGTAGCAATCACTAAGGCCAAAACGACCTTCTCCTATTGTTGATACCTGGTTTCTGGATCCTTCAAAACTCTGCTAATGAAGTAGATGGGTCTAAATTCAGGAGTTTCCTGGACCAAGGCTGCGCTGACCGCCTCTTCACCGACCGCCAAAAATAAATGTAACTCACTGTCATAGTCAGGTCGTCTCATAACTGGAGGGTTAGCAAGAATTTGCTTTACTTCTCTGAATGTTGCTTCACACCGTTCGTTCCACTCGCCCTGTGTTTGCTTCTTCATTATCTTTAAGAAGGGTTGAATACGTTCAACCAATTTTGGTATGAACCTAGATAAGGATGTTAGCCTTCCCACTAACCTTTGTACCTCCTTCAAATTGTTTGGACTTCTCATTTCTAGAATGGCCCGGCACTTGTTTGGATTTGCCTCTATGTCTCGTGAAGTCAACATGAACCCCAAAAATTTTCCTGCAGATACCCCGAACGTACACTTCAGAGGATTTAGCCTCATCCCGAACTTCCGTACCTGATTGAGAACTTCGTCTAAATCTCGCAAGTGCTCCTCCACCGATCGGTTTCTTACCACCATGTCATCTACATATACTTCCATGCATTTTCCTATCTGATTTTGGAAAACTTTATCCATTAGTCGTTGATAAGTTGCTCCTGCGTTTTTTAGACCGAACGGCATAACGTCATAGCAATAATTGGATCGTTCTGTTATAAAGGCTGTTTTTTCTCGATCCGGTTGGTACATAGAAATTTGATTGTATCCCGAATAAGCATCCAAAAAGCTCAGAATTTCGTATCCTGAGACTCCATCAACCAATCCATCTATGCTCGGGAGGGGATATGTGTCCTTTGGGCATGCTTTATTAAGATCAGTGAAGTCTGTGCACATTCTCCATTTCCCGTTCGGCTTTTTCACCATTACCACGTTAGACAACCACGTGGTGTACTTCACTTCTCTTATAAAGCCCGCTTCTAATAGCTTTGTAACCTCTTCTTCCACCGCCCTCCTTTTTTCATTGCCTAATCTTCGCTTCTTCTGTGCCACCGGTCGTGCTTCCTTGAATAACGACAGCTTATGAGATATTATGTCTGGATGAATACCCGGCATGTCGGCAGCTGTCCATGCGAATAGATCTTTATTTTTCATTAAAAGTTCTTCCAGTAATGCCGCCTGATCGGTAGCCAGGTTGTGTCCTATAGTGGTACACCGTTCTTCCTGTTCTCCAATGATCAATGGGCGCATATCTCCCAAGGGCTCCACCCGTTCGTCCAAGTGCATTCGGGGATCTAACTCCATCATTGCGACCTCTGATCTTTTGCTTTGAAAGTCAGCTGCTCTTGGCTTCACCTTTAAACCTGATGCGTAACATTCTTGAGCCATTTTTTGGTCCGCCCGAACGGTGCACACTTTCTCGTCGTCAGTGGGATATTTTAAGGTTAAGTGTGGGGTGGAGACAATAGCCCCGAAGGTGTTCAGGCACGGTCGTCCCAAAAGGACATTATATGATGTATCAGCTTCCACCAACAAAAACCGGACCTTCATCTCTTTAGCGCTCTTGTCCAACCCTAAACTAGTTCTCAAGTCAACGTACCCCCTTGTGTCTACCCTTTCTCCAGCAAACCCTATTATCTGTTCATTAAAGGGCATAATGGCATCCTCTGATATTTCCATCTGCCTGAACATCTTTCAATATAGAATATTGGCTGAACTTCCTTGATCTACCAAAACTTTGCCGACCTGGTACTTGGCAATCATGGCAGTTATGACCATCGGGTCATCTTGCTCCAGATCGGGCGCATGGAAATCCTCATCAGAAAAGACAATGGTGGGCATAGATCTTTTAAAGACTCCCGTTCGATTAACACTGTGTAAATTTCTTAAGTGTCTCTTTCTGGCAGCCGATGTTGAACCACCTCCTGCGAATCCTCCTAAGATCGTATTGATCACACCTCTGACCGCCTGGTCCGGACTCCGACTTCTGCTTCGATGCCTTTTATGAGGATCTTGTTGTACGGAGGATCGTCTTGTTCTGTTCGATGACCCCCTTCTTTGAACGAACCTCTGAAGGTGTCCAGCTTGGACCAAAGTTTCCAGTTTATCTTTTAACGTAACACAATCCTCCGTGGTATGCCCTCGATTCTGATGATAACGACAGTACTTGTTCTCATCTGCCCCTATCGGTGTTGGTATTTGAACTACAGCCATTAGGTCAGTTCTTAGTGCCTTCTCCAATACTCTTGCTCTGGGTGCATTCAATGGGGTGTGATGGACGTATTGCTGAATTCTGGTCTGGTCTCTACCTCTATGACCACTTCTCCTATTGTTTCTCCCGAACGACTGTCCTGCCCTATCCTTAGTCGTACGACTCATTGGTTCGACTTCCTCCCTTCCCTGTTGATGTGCTCTTTCCTCCTCTATTCGAATAAAACTGGCCAACCTATTTTGTAGTTCATCCATGCTCTGCGGTTCCTCTGCATGTAAATAATCACAAAATGGACCGGGCCTTAAGGCTGTCGTTAATGCACTCACAATCAATCGTTGATCTGCATTTCTGAAGTACGATTGAATCTGTTCATGAAAAGCTTAAGGGATTCATCTCGTCCTTGCTTCATTCTCACTAAGGTTGTATACGTCACTCCAGGCGTTTTACTTGAGGCGTACTGTTGGGTAAACAATTGTCTAAGTTCAGCAAAATTGTCAATTGTACACGATTGCAAGGAATGAAACCAATCCAGCGCTTCTTCCTTTAACGAAAGGGAGAAAACTCTACACCATACCAGTTCATCTGACGAATACACAGCCATGGCATCCACGAAGGACCGCAAATGTTTGACTAGATCCGATGAGCCTCCATATTTTTCCATCGTGGGCATCATTTTATTTTCTGGTATGATTGCCCTCATTACTCTTGGCGTGAAAGGATGAAGCCCTTCAGCCTGATCGCCAGGTATGGGGTTTTGCCTTTCTCCTTCATTTTGTTGCCTTCCATTATGGTTATTGAATTCACCTCTTCCATCCCCTCTTCCAACCCCTTTTCCATCACCTCGTCCTCCCCCTCGGCCTCCTCCCATACTCCTGCCCCTGCTTCCTTGTCTACCTTCCCCTCTTCCTACTTCATGACCATTTATTCCCCCAGCTCCCGCACCTGGTCCTGCACTATGATTCTCCCGCCTTCCTTCCCCCTGGGTTGGGTGTTGTCCTTCTTCACTATACGAATTAACAGTCTCGAGATTTACAGATTGATTGGATTGTTCCACTACTTTATTTGCCTGTTCCGCCCTAAGTGTCACCATCTCTGCTCTCATTTCCTGCACCTGTCGCTATAAGTCTTGCAACAGCTGCAAAGGAATCTCTCCTGCCATCGTGGTCGTGTTCGGGTTCAAGTAAGAATCTCAGGCCCCATGATGGGCGCCAAAATGTTTTGGATTTGGGACCCAAGACAATACTTTGCTCCCAGTATACTGGTGATGTAAACCAAACCACCTCGGTATAGTGTTTTGGATAATTCTCACTCTTATAATTGAACGGCTGCGACCTGCAAGTTAGCACTCTGATGCTCAAGTTAGCGGGATCACAGCGATATCAAGGTAATTGTGAGTAAAAATCATATCCCTTTACCTGGCTGCTTACCCTCGTATTTATAGACATTGAGTCTGAGTTCTAGGCTATAACCGCTAGTACGTAGTGGCCCATAATCCCGCAAAGTTCGCCCACTAGGCATAACTGCCGTTAACGTGTCCTTGTATCTCGGCAAAACTTTCGCACTTGTCTCCATTTATGTTTTCCTATCTTTCGCTTAGTCCTGACCATATTGTGCCCGATCATGTCGTGTCTATGCCCGACCATACTGCATCTGTGCCCGATCATACTGCATCTATGCCCGATCATGTCATGTCCATACCTGATCGTGACAGAGCCAATCGGGCTCTGTATTATACAGCTGGTAAATTTCTTGAAGATTTTCATTAATTTTAGTCCAGGCTCCAACATTACCTGTAAGATAAACATAGTGATTCAGATTAACTATAAAAAGAAACAAATGAGCAGGACCTAATTACCTCTTGAGTATCCAGACTATTTGTAACAGGTTTGTTCTTGTTGTTATCCAGCGTGATGTGCCTCAACCAATTGTTAGGAACATCCTTAACAATATGCCACTTGACAGGAAAAAAACCCTTCCACTTGTCTTGCCGTCAATACTTAAGAATCTTATTAAAATCAACATGACCAACACTAGTACAAAAACCATATTTTATGACGTACAAAAATAAACTATGACGTACATAGTTTTGTACGTTATAATAGGTCTACACATTTTATGACGTAACAAAAATTTACATCATTTGAACATATTATGACACAGTTTCTAAAAATCATATTTTATGACGTACAAAAACGAGCTATGACGTACATAGTTTTGTACGTTATAATAGGTCTACATATTTTATGACGTAGCAAAAATTTACGTCATCTGAACATATTATGGCACAGTTTCTAAAATGAGTCCATTTTTACTCAATATCAATTCGAAACAATTTTCTCCAATATTCATATAAAAAATGGACTGGTTTTAGAAACTGTGTCATAATATGTTCATATGACGTAAATTTTTGCTACGTCATAAAATGTGTAGACCTATTATAACGTACAAAACAATGTACGTCATAGTTTATTTTTGTACGTCATAAAATATGATTTTTGTACTAGTGCAATCATTTCAGCAAGTCCCACGAATTGACCACTGGTATTAACCTGAATAATAAACACAACAAATTAGATTAAAATTATTATATAAGAAAATAGAACAGACCAACACCATATGAAAATGCTTACCGAGAAGAATAGGAATACAAGGCAGCCACCAGGTTATGCGGCATCAAGTTTCATATTGCCATTTCGTGTACTGGTCCAAAAGTTGTACTTTATACTCTTGTGGATATTATCCTCATTGTACGACTTGATGACAAAAAATTTTGCTTGGGCATATTCCACTGTAAAATCAACTTTGTTGTATTGCTCACTGTTTGGAACAATACTAGCATCTATACTTAGAGTTTCTGGAGTTTCTGGTAAATTCTAGTTTGCACCACTAGAAAGAGTAAGGGTGGTGCAAAAGCCATCGGGTTCTTACCACTTTTCGCCATGAGTCCTCAATTAAGTTCATTTCCATATGAAAAGTAATGGCTTCTACCCGTAAATTTTCGGTCGAATGCCAACCACGTCCTCCCATGAGGGGTGTCAGCAGCTAACCAGGCCCTTCCATCAGTGAGCTCGTCGTTTTCTGTTTTCTTCTCTTCCTCAAACTTTTTTTCAAAAGACTTCATAACGTCCTTCGCTTTACGCATCTCCGCCGCTTCTTTCGCCTTCTCCGCCTCTTCTTTCGCCTTCCCCTCCATCTGAATCTCCATTAGAACTTTTATTAATGGATCCTTCGATGTGCAATAAAATCGGCGGCCAATGTTCTTGGTGCGAAGAAGAGAAAGAAGACGAAGCATTTTTGAAAAGACAAAATCAGAATGGATGGTTCGACTGTTAGCAAAATTGCAAATATACAAAATCAGAATCGAAGGTTCGGCTGTTAGCAAAAAAGATTGCAAATATTTTATTTTTGTCGTTATACGAAGACACTCAAGGAAAATGATACACAACATTTTTTTTTACAACATTTCATATTTAATTTAAAAATTGATCCTTTGTAATTATAATAGTATTTTTCTTTCAGTAATTATAACAAAAAAAAATTGATATTTTTATTCATCCTTTGTTGTTATGAATTAACTTTAGGTAAGCCATAAATACGAAACTCTAATGAATTAACTTATCATGCATGACCCAATAAATAAATTTATTTTCTACCTTAATTCAATGTATCATAATCAATATTTTCATTTAATTATCCACGACAAAATTATTATCCAGAATTCATCAAAATTTAATTATATATAGAGAATATATAGTTCGAGAACATAAAATGTTAGAAATGGAGTAAGAAGAAAGCAGACATCTTTATGAAACACAATCAATCAAAAAAAGGCATAGATATCTGTTTTGTATGTAAGACCTGAGATTGAATACAATCCAAACCGTTCTTCTCTGTCGACCTTCCACGCTCTCTCACCGACCGGATGTGACCTGCAAGTTAGCACTCCGACGCTCAAGTCAGCAAAGTCACTAAGAAATCAGTGAAAGTGTGATTAGATCAAAAGTGAATACCTCATTTAATATATCTGTATTTATAGGCACTCAACATCATAATGAGCATTAACTTCCTGTAACTGTTATATCACTTTCCATAATATTCACTCAACATTCGTAACTGTCTCCTCATGTCAATTTCGTTCTCCGTAATACTCGCCCACCAACGTTATCAGTTATTATTTAGCATGATGATTGTATCTCTCCTCCAATTTATGCCTCTCCCGATCATCCATGGTCCTTCCCCGATCACTCTTCTGCGTTGGCCGATCATCATAAGGCCTTTCCGTAATTCCTTCAATTTCTTCTACCTCTCCCATCATCCATGATTCTTCCCCGATCATTCTCCTGTGTTGACCGATCATCATTAGGCCCCTTCATATCATCCCACTAATCATCCGCCAACTATGCCCATTCTTCTTCCCTACTTGACCGATCGGTTTCGCGACCCAACTGATCAACCTCCCTACTCCTCTTGATTGTCATCTCATTCATCTTCACCTTACCGACCACCTCCTTATTATACTACATAAGCCCCCCAAGCCCCAAGCGTTGCAATAAGCGAAGGGGTTTAAGTATCGATAAGAAAATCGTAGCATAATGTTATTGTTGGACGCGTTTCATAACATGGGTTGGAGTTTGAAGAGTCACGACTTCCTAACCTTACGATCAACTTTGCATAAAGGGTCGTGACTGGTTCGCCTGTCTTTCAATGTTAGATTCGAAAAGGCGTTTGTTTTCCGCTCATGGATCTCATCACAAGGGACGGCTATGATGAATCCATGAAACCATTTTTTACAGCTGTAAATAAGTGGAGGGTCCCTCTTCATTTACATCGTTTTTACTCTCCGAATATTCTTACCGTTCTTCGTCTATCTCAAACCATTCTTCTTTTGTCTCAAGGTAATGCCTGCCTCTTCTCGATCATCTTGAGGCAGGAGTCATTTTCCTAACTCCTCCCCGAGCACACCTCTCTCGATCATTCTTAGGCAGGAGTTATTTTCCTAACTTCCTGGGATTCTTCACACCTCCACCGATCTTCCCGAACCAGGAGTCATTTCCCTAACTTCCTGGGATTTTTCGAAGTCACTTCACCCCGATCACACTCCATTTCCTCCCGATCAACCTAAAACAGGAGTCGTTTTCCTGACTTCCTGCAAGGGATGGGGTTTTACGAAGTTATTTTCCTGACTTCACCCCGATCACACTCTACTTCCTCCCGATCAACCTGAAGCAGGAGTCATTTTCCTGACTTCCTGCAAAGGATGGGGTCTTACGAAGTAATTTTCCTGACTTCACCCCGATCACACTCCACTTCCTCCCGATCAACCTGAAGCAAGAGTCATTTTTTTGACTTCCTGCAAAGGATGGGGTCTTACGAAGTCATTTTCCTGACTTCACCCCGATCACACTCCACTTCCTCCCGATCAACCTGAAACACGAGTCATTTTCCCGACTTCCTGCAAAGGATGGGGTCTTACGAAGTCATTTTCCTGACTTCACCCCGATCACACTCCACTTCCTCCCGATCAACCTGAAACATGAGTCATTTTCCTGACTTCCTGCAAGGGATGGGGTCTTACGAAGTCATTTTCCTCCCGATCACACTCCACTTCCTCCCTATCAACCTGAAACAGGAGTCATTTTCCTGACTTCCTGCAAGGGATGGGGTTTTACGGAGTCATTTTCTTGACTTCACCCCGATCACACTCCACTTCCTCCCGATCAACCTGAAACAGGAGTCATTTTCTTGACTTCCTGCAAAGGATGGGTCTTACGAAGTCATTTTCTTGATTTAACTCCGATCACACTCCACTTCCTCCCGATCAACCTGAAGCAGGATTCATTTTCCTGACTTCCTGCAAAGGATGGGTCTTTCGAAGTCATTTTCCTGACTTCACCCCGATCACACTCCACTTCCTCCTGATCAACCTGAAACAGGAGTCATTTTCCTAACTTCCTGCAAGGGATGGGGTTTTACGAAGTCATTTTCCTGACTTCACCCCGATCACACTCCACTTACTTCCGATCAACCTGAAGCAGAAGTCATTTTCCTGACTTCCTGCAAAGGATGGGGTCTTTCGAAGTCATTTTCCTGACTTCACCCGGATCACACTCCACTTCCTCCCGATCAACTTGAAACAGGAGTCATTTTCCTGACTTCTTGATATTCTACGAAGTCGATTTTCTGACTTCTTCATGCCACCCGTTCAGGAGCCAATTTTCTGGCATCCTGATGATACTGAAGTCAATTTTTTGACTTTATTTTTTCTGCCTTCATACCACCCGTTCATGAGTCAATTTTCTAACTTACTGAAGTTCTTCGAAGTCAATTTTCTGACTTCTTCATGTCACTCGTTCAGGAGCCAAATTTATGGCATCCTGATGATACTAAAGTCAATTTTCTGACTTCATTTTTTCTCCCTTCATACCACCCGTTTAGGAGTCAATTTTCTGTCTTACTGAAGTTCTTCAAAGTCAATTTTCTGACTTCGGTTCTCTTCTCTTCGTTCCACCAGATCAGGAGTCAATTTTCTGACTTCTTGATATTCTTCGAAGTCAATATCCTGACTTCGGTTCTCCTGTCTTCGTTCCACCCGATCAAGAGTCAATTTTCTGACTTCCTGAAGTTCTTCGAAGTCAATTTTCTGACTTCGGTTTTCCTCTTTTTGTTCCACCCGATCAGGAGTCAATTATCTGACTTCCTGGGATTCTTCGAAGTCAATTTTCTGACTTTGGTTCTCCTGTCTTTGTTCCACCCGATCAGGGGTCAAATTTCTGACTTGTTGAAGTTTTTCGAAGTCAATTTTCTGACTTCGGTTCTCTTGTCTTCGTTCCACCCGATCAGGAGTCAATTTTCTGACTTCCTGAAGTTCTTCGAAGTCAATTTTTTGACTTCGGTTCTCCTTTCTTCGTTCCACCCGATCAGGAGTCAATTATCTGACTTCCTAGGATTCTTCGAAGTCAATTTTCTGAAGTTCTTCCCTCATCTCCTGCATCTGCCTTTGCATCTCTTGAAGTAATTGCAAGTGAAGCTCTCCTGCCATTGTGATCGTGTTTGGGTTATATTTGAAATCTCGGGCCCCACGGTGGGCGCCAAAATGTTTCGTATGTAGGACTGAGATTGAATACAATCCAAACTATTCTTCTCTGTCGACCTTTCACGCTCTCTCACCGACCGGATGTGACCTGCAAGTTAGCACTCCGACGCTCAGGTCAGCAAAGTCACTAAGAAATCAGTGAAAGTGTGATTAGATCAAAAGTGAATACCTCATTTAATATATCTGTATTTATAGGCACTCAACATCATAATGAGCATTAACTTCCTGTAACTGATATATCATGTTCCATAATATTCACTCAACATTCGTAACTGTCTCCTCATGTCAATTTCGTTCTCCGTAATACTCGCCCACCAACGTTATCAGTTATTATTTAGCATGATGATTATATCTCTCCTCCAATTTATGCCTCTCCCGATCATCCATGGTCCTTCCCCGATCACTCTTCTGCGTTGGCCGATCATCATAAGGCCTTTCCGTAATTCCTTCAATTTCTTCTACCTCTCCCGATCATCCATGATTCTTCCCCGATCATTCTCCTGTGTTGACCGATCATCATTAGGCCCCTTCATATCATCCCACTAATCATCCGCCAACTATGCCCATTCTTCTTCCCTACTTGACCGATCGGTTTCTCGACCCAACCGACCAACCCCCCTACTCCTGTTGAGTGTCATCTCATTCATCTTCACCTTACCGACCACCTCCTTATTATACTACATAAGCCCCCCAAGCCTCGAGCGTTGCAATAAGCGAAGGGGTTTAAGTATCGATAAGAAAATCGTAGCATAATGTTATTGTTGGACGCTTTTCATAACATGGGTTGGAGTTTGAAGAGTCACGACTTTCTAACCTTAAGATCAACTTTGCATAAAGGGTCGTGACTGGTTCGCCTGTCTCTTTCTAACTGTCTCCTTCCCTTTCACCTCAAAACTCTAATAAAAGTTGACGATCATTTTTGTTCCGGACACGTGTCAAGTGGCACGTGTTGGAAAGAGAGGTGTTTCCCCCACACCAATTAGAAGTTAGTTGGTTGTTTGAAGAAGAGTGAAACGGTATAATATGATACATTTTTATATTTATTTAACATATAAGAATAAAATAATTATAAAAATATAATTTTTTTTGTATTGTTTTAGAAAAATAAAAAAGATAATATTTATCTCAAAAAATATTTTTTCTATTTATATTATATAACAAGTTTATTACAACATTATTTCTTTTAAATAAGTTAACTTCAATTTTGTCTGGAATGGAGCTGAATATATTAATATCCACACTGAATTAGTTATATGTTGATTTTAATGTATCTTTTAAAAGTATTGTCAAAATAAACATACCTGTCACTCCATGTATGATAGAATAATTTTTGTGTATATGTCCTTTTCTTACTAAATCAACCGTGTAATATGAAGTGTTTAATTTATTACAACGAGAGACACTAGAGATAAGTTTATGTTTATCATAAAATATTGTTATTGGTTTGTTAGTTTATATATAAATAGAATACCTGGTATTGTTTTAATAGTAGGTTTAAATAAATATAAAAATTAACGTTTGTACATATATTAGACATTATTCTTTATTGTATTTCTTTAAATGTTATAACTCTTGGAATATAAGTGTTGTTTGATTTCAATAGGTTAAGGTTTTTATATGATGAAAATAATTAATTTTAATTTTATTTTATTTTATTTTCTTTATCTTCTAAATGGATGGTTGAAAAAGAAATATTACTGATTAAAATTGTGGAGTTTATTTTTTGGATATTTTTACCTATATAATTGGGATTGTGAGAAAAAAATTATAAAGAGATCGTTGATTAAAATACTCTTTAATCCAAATAATTACAGTTAATATATTAATTTTATAATGTGATAATTGTTCTAATATGTGAAATATATTTATATTATAAAGTACGTAAAATTTTAATATATGTATACATTCTTGAATAAAACTATTGTTTTGAATGTATGCGAATTGCATAAACTTTTATGATTGTTTAGTGTGACTTTTAGGTCAATAGCTCGCTCAAGTAATATGCTAGTGTTTATATTCAAGTGGTATGTGATAATTAGGAATTATTAATACACATATTTTAGTATATATATATATATATATATATATATATATATATATATATATATATATATATATATATATATATATATATATATATATATATATATATATATATATATATATATATATATATATATATATATATAACATTCCATTTTATTAGTATTAACTTATAAATGATTTATCGTACCCATTAATAAAGTATATGAGTTCACGAAGTGGGAATATAAAGTTAATTTATAGTCATCTAATAATTTTAAAGACACATTCAAAGCTCAAAACTAGGCACAATAATGAGTATCTAAAATCACCAAAGCTAATACATAAGCATATAAATACTAAAGCTACTATCTCTTTAGGTCAACTCCACCTAACGCTTATTCCACAGTCACATCATTTCCGTCTGGTCATACTCATCAGATAATCATCGACAAAGCACACGAATTCATAAAACATATAAGCACAAAAACAAACAAATATGATAAGCTAGTGATACAAAAATAATCATATCATATATCTTAACATTTCATACATACATTATGATTAACATAAAATAGATCAAACATCTTAATCATACTAAAGACCTAGACTTGACTATCCGAATTTAGTATGAATGTCGAGTTATGGCGGGTCATACACTTATGGTGGCCTCTATTACTCTACAAAGCCATTGTGAATGGGTTTCACCCTACCACGCTCATAAAGTTAGTTTGTACTGTGTCTTAGGCCACACTCGAAGCACCTAGACTAAGATCTTTTGCTACGCTCACCATATGTATCACTCTTCTCTAATTGAGAATGAATGATAATTAAAGTGTCAGTACAGTATAACCCCCAAGACTGAACTCCCTGTATTCATGCCAACAACACTTGATATCACACTTAGAATTTCTCTTTAGAAACTTTTAATCCATCACACTTTGAAACATACATCAATCCTCATTCAAACCATCGGTATCACACAAAAACATCCTCGCCAAGTGACTACCAAGTCAGTGGCTCCCTGACCTTGGCCTCACCACCAAGTCTGTATAATTCTACATAACATAATTCTGCACATTTATGTTATTCCAACATTGTGATTTCAGTCAATACCATATATAGAGTTCTAAACACAACAAATACAAATTACACCACACTCATAGGCTCAAAATATCATATTTGCAATACCATACAAAGAATATTCCAAAATTTCATCATACAATCCAAATCATACAAATTTGAGGATTTAACCACCAATTCAACATGTAAAACTCATCACACAACTCAATCATTCACACAAATCACAATACAAACATTAAACCATTAACTTGATAATGACAAAAACATAAGTAGTTAAATTAGCGTCTCTTGTTTGTGACCCCTCTCAAACAACTTTAAAAACATCAAGATGCCTCTAACTCCACAAGATGTTTTATCTACAAATAGAAACATCACAAGAACGATAAGATATACTATTATGACCATTGATTAGTGGGGACTCATAAAAGACAAATAGAACACATGCAAGCGGAAGAAAACTCACATGCAAGATAAAATATTTAAGCTTAAAGAAAATAGTAAAATATCAACTTACTCTATTAGAGATTATTAGTCACTCTTGAAGAACTCAACCTTTAATTACATAAGTAGTCTCTCATATGAATAGAGAAGAAGAACTCTTAAAGAGAAGTTAAAAAATCCTAAAAACGTGATTTTTAGAAATATAATGTATTTTAAAATAATAAAACTCGTTTATAATAAAAATTGTTTATAATAAAAATTATTTATACTAAATATTTTTAATATTAAAATAATTAAATTTCATTACTTTTAAATTATTATCAATTTTAAAATATTATTTTCTAAGTCTTTACAATTTCTCTCGTAGATATTTTTATATTATTAAATAAGATTTAAGATTTTTGAATATTTTATTTACCTTTTCTTTTATTTTAATGGTATATCTCATTTTAATACACTCACTAACTTTTAGTGAATTGTAAAAGAGATTTTATTAATTTTACTTTTTTTTTTTAAATACTAATTCAATTTTAGTTATTAACATATTAAACTACATAAAAAAATATTAACAATTGATTTTTAATTCATAAACATAATTTTCATAAAAATAAAAATATTTATCCATACCAACTTAAAACATAATGACTAGAAACTATTCTTATTGGTAAGAAAATCATATATTAAACTTGAAGTTAATGTAATTACACGCGACTTCATGTTTTTTATGTTGATCTTCATTCATACTGGATTTTGTGGAGTTTGCTTCTTCTGAAGTGATATTTTCTAACTTAATTTCAGAACAACATTGTGGAAATTATGTTTCAATATCATGATATTTATAGACTATTAAAACTATTGAGATAACTATGAAAATAAGTTAAATATATATTTTATTTTTTAAGTTTTATAAAAAAATTGTGTTTCTTAAATGAAATTACAAAGTATAGTGTCCCTGCATAAGTTAACTAACGTATTCTTCCAACAAACTATATATGTAAAAGTTATATTATAATTTACTTTTGTTTATCTTATAGAAAAAGCACTTTAGATACCATTTATCCGGAAAAAAAAATATATTTTACATGATATTTTATAAAATACAGAACTAATTACTTTATAATTTAGTTTGAAACAAATTTTTTTATAGTAATTTAAAAATGAACAACAAAGAAAACTAAAAAAATAAATTAAAAATTGAGAATTTTTTGTATATAAAAGATTGAATATTTTACTCCATTTTAATTAATGACATTGGTGGTAGGAAGGGAGAAAAATGGAATATTAAAAGAAAATAGAAATATCAGAGAATTCTTCTAAATGAACTTTTGCAAGAACTCAACATCTAGTATTAAAGATATTATAAAAAAAAAAATTAAGTAGGTAATTGATGTCATTCACACGAATGAAACTATTCATTAGTTTTTTTACATTATTCTTTGTTGAGAAAATTTGAAGTTTGTTTCTTTATAATTAAAACTACTTTATGCCTAATTTAATTTGTGAAAAGAAAATATATATATATATATATATATATATATATATATATATATATATATATATATATATATATATATATATATATATATATATATATATATATATATATATATATATATATATATATATTACAAGGTAAATTTCCCCATCTAGACTATTTAACTTACCATGTATCTGTAAATAAAGAAAAAAAAAACATATAGTAAAACCTATAAATAATTCAGATTTAATCAGATATAAAATTGACCACTTTTCATAATCCTTCAAAATTTTCCCAGTCAATTTTCTGTTCCATAGAAGCATATAATTTATTTAAATTTTTTTGAAGCAGTGATGGCTGTCATGAAAATAAAATTTATGATCACCAACAACAAAAAATATAGCTTTATAAAAAATAAAAATAAAAACTTTATAATCTACGGTTTCTGCAATATAAAACCAACTTTTCTGTAACAAGACTACTTGCTAGATAATCACCACTTTTTAAATTTTGAAGTGCTTTGAATCCAGGAATTAGCGTCATTGATCCAACAAGAGGAAAAGTCTAACTGACACAACACATAGTATTGTTGAAAAGGGGAAGAATAAGAAAACAGTTCGAACTTGAAAGAAAAATGCTGACATTATAGTCACACGTTTGAGCCTCTGGTTGGACGGCACACATGATTTCTCTTACGAGCATGCTCTTCACTACGGTGCTGTGTTCGACATGCATATCCATACCAGCAATCTTGTCTTGCTGATGCATCTGGTGGAAGAAGCTTTTCGTAATATACACACAAAAACAGTAAAACTTGGTCAACTTTGCACACCACTTGCATAGTATATAGAACAACAAAACATCAAAAAAAAAAACTTAGTTATTTTCTGTTTGTTAAGCTTTTAATAGATGGAACTGGTTTCTCACATATCCCAAATACAGTGTTCTGAACTCAGAAGAGAAATGATAACAGCACACTGAATGAAACACTCTTCAAATTCCAATGTTTTCTATTAGTGGTTGAAATTATGGTTAAACTCACTAAATAAAGGTATGACCAAGCTACTACATAGAAAATAAGATCACGGATTTCAAATAATAGCTAGTAACTTTAGAAAGTGAGACGTTAGCATCCCTTTTGAATAGATATATAGCATTGGAATTTTCATAAGCACAACATGCATACATTATCCAAGGGGAAAATTTTATTTATTCATTAGGTCAGCCATTTTTTTTCACCAAATATTAGTAACAAGCGAAAATTTATTACTAAAGAGTACACAGATCATGATTACAGGAAAACAAACCAAAAAATAGTTTTTAGTAGAGCTAGAATCTGTTGATTAGCAGAATGCTTTGGGTTGAAGGTACTTACAGATTTCGGTATACAGACACGAAACCAGTAAAGGAGAAATGACACCAACTTGTGATGACAGTCACTGCATGATTACATTAAAGCATTATGAATATGAAAATAATGTGATGACATTCTGACTTAATTCCACACTTTATTATAGTCGGTTTTTATATCAAACTAGCTCAAGGTGTTAATAACTTTAAAATATATGCATAGAAATTTAGTCAACAGTATAGCCAAAGAAGAACAGTGTAATCTGAAAAGCTCAGTTCATATGAACTCGTGTTTTCTGGATATAGAAGACCTTTTGAACACTGTCATCATCATCAAAGGTTACCTCCTTTTATAGGCCAAAGATTATCTTTTAAAATAGAATCTTGGAACCAACTAAAGAAGTTGATTGGTCATTCTAGTTAGAAAGTTGATATTGGGAGTGGGTTGTAGAGTGCAAAAACAAAAATATGATAAAACTGAACAAGTAAATGCAAGAGATCAACAGAATTAATAACCAAACGTATTGTAAATTCCAAATACAAAGCAAAGTGTAATGCTTTTAGGTAACGTATACTGAGAACTAGCATGTAAAAAACAACACAAACTTGGCATATTTGAGATACTGACAAATTGGTTCGGAAGGTATTACACTAGGGTCTTGAAACATTTATTCGGAAGGTATCACACTATATAGGTTGATTCAAAACTTTTGAATAGCAAACAATCTGAGGCTGAATGTGTGATGACTATATTTAGATTATTCCACTTTCAGGACAAAGCTTACCGGCATACAAAAGTTCGAGCAGTAATCGTCTCAGCATGATTTAGCGTCATTCGCGATCTATCTGCCAAGAGAAAAACGAGGCAAGGAGCAAGTCAAAATGTGTTGACATTTTCACTGTACATCACATCAATTTACAACAACTAAATTTTATAAGAATATTTTCCAAAATTTCCCACTAAATCAAAACTTGCATGTGTATACAAGTTAGTGTAAAACAGAAACCTTAGGGCCTGTTTTTCTTTTCATTTTCAGTAGTGTGGTCTGCGGTTACTGATTAGTTAGTTGCTAACTCAGCAGCTTCAGTCATATTGTACAACTATTATACAGCTGGTCCCTTTGTACAGCCAAATTAGTAAAAGTTCATGAGGTTGTAATAGATCCAAGCCATGGCTTCTCCCTTCCAATTTCCACCAAGAAACCAACGCCTTGTCTCATCAAATCTCGAGCAAGCTTGATTAAAAGAAAAAAAAATGGTCGTGAAAACATGTTGAAGGGATTTGTGATCTATGGTCACAAATTTGTTTCTCAGTTGATGCCATAAATCCTTCTCAGTAGTTTACCGGGCGAGATCATGATGCTGATACAGTTAATCAAATCATATTTGGATTGGAAAAATGCTTCGGAAACAAGGCGACAAGAAACATTTAAAAAGGAATGCTTCTTATTAACTATTTCATGGATGGTAAATTTATCACTTAACCGATTTCTCTGTTGTCCAGCTTTTGTATCCATTCTGATATCACATCCGGCAATGTCCTTCCCATTTGTCTAATGCAACTATCAGTTATCTAAAACACCACAAACAAAAACATCATCATAACCGGTGTAAGTTAAAACAGACCAAAAGGGATAAAAAATAAAGGGATTGAAAAGCACACACCTTCTGTTCATGGAGATTCTTTTCATGTGTTAACAATGGAATGCTCGAAATAGGGTGTTCTGAGATCTGAAAAAAAGGCAGAAAATTCATGGCTAAAGTGACCTTTATACCATATCCACTACCTTTAATTCACAAGCAAAAAAGAACCAAGAAAGGAAGCATTGTTCTGCACGGTTAACTGGATGATGGAAATTGATAAAAGTATCCAGCATGTAATGGCACAACAATAATTACACAAAAACAAAAGATCTTTCTAGAATGAAACTGTTAGGCAGGGAAGTAATGACAGTGTTTGGAAAGTGTATTATAGGAAGAAATTTTAAAAAAAATAGTTAAATTGTTAGTTGTTACAGGGGCAGACTTTCTGAGAAAGTCTGTATATTCTAATCTTGTGAGAGTTCAGACAAGAAAAGTTTTAATTGTTGTGACAGGGAATGCCCTGTGTGAAAGGAAGAGATTTCCTTTGTAAGCTGATATTTGTGTTCAGGGTTGACAATTGCAGAAATAATACAGAAAAATGGTCTTGGTTTTTTCTCTATCTTGTTCTTTAATCTTTGAGGCAAGTAATAGAAACACTCGTCAAAATTAACAGCTATGATGAACAATAATCCATACAGGCCTAAATGTATCCTGGGAGCAAACAGGGTAAGAGCCATTCTCGGTTACTCCTAGAGCATGCCAATAAGCTCCACAGAATGGCCTATCACATCCTGAACCTGTGGAAAAAAACATGAATTATCTGACTTTATCAATGAATGTGAATATTAAACCCCACCATAAATGAAACCGAAGTAAATAAAATATTCTTGTTCATCAACATAAATTTGAATAACCTACAAGGTGTCACACTATTACAAGCTAGCACAAAAATACTTTTAACCCAAATCAAAAAGCTACTCATAAAAACAAAATCATAAATTTGACAATGCCATTTACTAAATTAAACACGATAACTTACAATACTGAGGAATGCCAAAACCAGTACGGGAAGGCATCATTCCTCCACATGCTTGACATTGGAGATGAACAGTGTCATGTTTGCAACCAAATCCACCAACTTCAGTAACTAAATAATAAGTAAAGAACTCAATGAGTATGATGAGAACAAGAAATAAAGAAAAAAGTCACAATTTTGTTTTCTCTTTTGGTTTTATGACGTGATTTTGTCATGAAATTCAGGCTATAATTACAGCGGCTGATGCGGACATAAGGATACTCAAAACAAAAAAACTTCAAATCTATTTCAAGTATACGGACAAGGAACAACTATATCTAATTAAACATATCAGCTCAATAATCCTTTTCAAAGAAACAATAAAAATATCTTTCACGCAGGTCACCTCAGGTTACAAACACTGATATTCATATGAACAGCACAACTTAAAGTTGAACACCATGAATAATAAGCACAGCAAACAAAGGAGACTCTGGGGGGAAACGTTCTGCTACATAGATTGCATTGTACAAGAGACATTATTCCAGATCGAATGCTGTATTGTTATATTACCACACTGTGGGCACTGATGATATGTGCCATCACTTTGATCATCTAGTGGTGTGGAAGCCCTCTTTCGATTCTTCTTTCCAGATCCAATGACCTAATAGTAAAAACAAACAACAAAAAAGTAAAGAATATAAGCCCACAATATCTAAAACCAGAACCATGATGCAAAATCATAAAATCCCAAAAATAAAGTTATTTAAAATCTGTTCTAAGGTTTGATAGAAGAGTCTAGCAAATGTACTAAATTACAATCTAACTGGCTTTCAATAATTTTGCCAGACAAAGTACAGGATATTTTGTTACACCTAGATGTTCAAATCCAATAGACACCCAGATATGGTATAGAATCAATTATATTTTGTAAAATTACCTTGTTAATCACTTGTTTGAAAAGCATATTTTATCAAACCAACTATTAGATTCAAAATTTTAAGAAAAATAGATCAAGTCTGCAAAATTTTATACGATTTAAAAACTAAATGATATTTCATCAAACTGCTGTATTGTATCATAACGGTCCCAAGACCAGGTAAAGCAAGACGCTTGAGTTAGACCTTCAGCAACCAACATAAGACTCTCAATATACCAAACATGGATTGCTCATTACATACTGTGTGCTAATGCTAGGTTGTTACCTGAAAGTAACCCATTGCACAGTACGATTACAATGTTAAATGAGCTAAAGTCATTGAACAGACAACTGTAGGCAGTGTTAAGAAGGTGGTGGATACAATGATTTGGAGGGATTATGAGCCTTCGAGAAACCAAATGGTTAGAAAAAAAGTTAACTGGAGGGCCATTAACTATCTTGCTTATTTTTGGTCATTAAGTAATTCACATACTTGTTATCATTGAGTCTGATGAACTCTTTTAACAATCAGATGGTTAGACCATAAACAAGAACCACCACATCCACCAAACTAACAACGCAGGCATTAAACTTCAAATTGATCCTTACATCATAAAATCAATTTACAAAATACTACATAATCTCATTAATATTTCAATTCCACTACACAACTCTCTGCTTGCTAGTCAACCTATCTTACCCTGCTAGACAAACTTTACAACAAATGCTGCAACTACCACATCAATAACTGTCAAACCCCATAAAGCTACAATAGTAGCTCGTAAACCAATTTATTTCCCTCAAATTTGCCACCACCCTTTGTTGCCCTTCTATGACCTCTTATGCACCTTCATAAGTTGGGCCATCAAATCAAAACCCATGTCACCTGTATTAACACACTAAAACTTGAATCAATAAGCACAAAAATCAAAACTTAGACCACGTTGTAGTGCACATTGCTTGCATATCACATATCCTATAGTTTGGCAAAGATTGATGTTCAACTATGTAGTGTAATTAAATCTACTATTCATGTCTCACTTAATCCTTTTTTTCATAAGACAAAATATATTAAGGCAAATTATTATTTCATAAGAGAAAAGTTGAGTCCATAGACATCACCACAAGATTTGTCAACACTAGTGAATAATTGACCGAAATATTCACCAAGCCTCTAAGAGGACTATGGATTGACCATATTTTGTAGCAAGTTGAACGCATAGAACTTATATGCTCCAATATGAAAGAGAATGTTATAATTATATAATAAGGAACAGATTCTATATAATCAGGAATATATATATTACATCAAGTTAGGAATGTTTTTATTTATTTCCATATCATATATTTATTATTAGACAATATCAAATCTCCTCTATTTATTTTATTAAATTATGTTTTCTCAATAAAATAAAATAAAAATAAAAACACTTTGTCTCAGAAATAGTTTCAGCTCATTGTCTCGTATTTTCTATAGTTTAACATACAAAATTACCAATATCTAAATCATTTTGATACAAATAATCATTGAGATAACTTCCAATGTGAGTGTATGAATTTTTAGTAAGGTTGGACAAGAACGGCATAATACAGCAAAGGAAAGTAAACTTTGATTGCTCAAAGAATCATCTTACTCACAAGGTTTGATCGTACTGATGCATAAGAATCTAAAAGTGAAACTTCGTCACGTGGGCGTCTTAGTGAAGAATCAGCCCTCAGCATATCCTAAAAAAGTATGTATATTAGAAAAAAGAAAAGCACTAAGTGAGAACAAAAGGTAAAAAGAGAAGAAAATTAATAAATCAAAAGGTACAACAAACAAAAAATTGAAAAAAGAACTATCCTATCTACAGCCTAGAGTTCATGAAATTTACGGGCAAAATATGTCAGCTTCAATGAATGCAGACAAATATTAACTATAGCGCCCTGATGCTATCCTTGGTGACACTAATAAATGAGGTGAACATTCCTACGGGTAGATTAGTTCGAGGTTTAACAAGAATTTGTTATTAGTTACAAGCATATATAAAATATTCAAAAATGTGTGACCTAGCCTATATCTAGCATTGAGAAAAGTCAATAGATGAAACTTAAGCTTAATAATATATCAAATCAGAACTGATGAACACATTTTACTCAGAACAAGTGCCCCTTCCTAATAGATGGGAAGTTATTGCACATGCAAAGCTTTAGAGTTTCTAGTTGCCAAGGCAAAAGAAATAAAACAGATTTATAATAAAGACAAAAAAACGGATGGAGCTTTTAGAGATCAAAATATCTCATATCAAACGCGGAGAACATAATTTAAGGGCTAAGGGGCTATTGAACCCAAAAGATCTGGACTTGTAATTAAATAAAATCGGAAGATCATGGCAGAGAAAGAATTACACATGTTTCATTGTTCCATAGCCCACCACCAAGAATAAAAAGTTGCCTGATTAATATTTGTAAAGCTATTAACAAATACTAGCATGAGAGCTTTAGAAAACGATAATTTTGGACATGTCCTTTTCCTAGAAATTGTGCATGAGAATAAGGCCTAAGCTTTGGTCTATGTATCAAACTATCCTCTCATCCATGCCCAACATCACCTTTTCCTCCTCTTTTGTAACTACCATAAGCAGATAAGCACACTCTGATTCTGTAATAAACATATCTGACTCCCTCCTCCCACACTGAATAATTTGGCCTTAAACTTACCTCGGCTATTGTACGCAAAAAGTGATTTTTTCCAACAAAGTGAACTACTGCTCTGCATTGAGGACAAAGTACAGCTGAATGTCTTTCCTTTGATCTCCTTAACCACTCTGAGAAGCAACCGTTGCTGTAGTGGCACATAGCAACTCAAGCAAAAGTCAAAGAACTGAAACAGAACTACAATACTAAGAAAAGGATGGAGAAATGGTATCCATACCAAAAATTATGAAGGCATGGAGCTACAGTAACAACATCATGCCATATGTTTAAGCAAATGCTACACTTCGCGTGATCAGCATCTACACATATCTGGAAAAGAAACCCAACCAGTCATCAATATTACTAAAGATAAAACATATTAAAGAAGACATTAAGGAGGCAGAGCAATATTAGCCAATACCAACCTTTAGCTGCCTCTGGGAGCCATCTGGGCTAGACATTATATGAAATTTGTAGCTGACAAATCCTTGTGCCATGAAGAGAGAAATGGAGAACTAAAGCAATTAATAACCATCTTATAATTATTAACAAACAGTATCTAAAACTTATAATTAGCAGACAGATTTTGTTCTGTCCAACACTCTAAATTAAAAATCTTTAATAAATATTTAAAAAACTCAAAAATCATGTTAACCAACAAGCTTAAATTATAATTTAATTATATGGTAGCATAATACTATTGAGACATGTAATTCCCAATTACGGATCATAATGTGAGTAAAACTGACAAATTACTGTGCTAGAGTTTTTGGCCACATCACTTTCCAAGTTTATTGATGCACAATCAATCACCCATTTTTCACCCTGAAGCCCTCCACTATCTTGGTATTTCAACATGCTGAATAATAAATATTACCACTTTTGTCAAACCAAGTTTAAATCACATTGAAGAGAACACTATGACCTGCCACTCACTACAAAGAAAAGTTGGATACCAACTTTGCTTGAAACAAATCAATGGATTGACAGTAGCACAATAGCAACGGTACTTTATGGAACTATAACAGACAGACAACACAATTTTACAAATTGTATAACATAAATGTTGCTAGTAATAGAAATTGTTACGGTGCCATAAATATTAAAAAAATCTGACCTTCCCTATCAGGACCTGGGATAATTTGGCTTCCATCCTTAATGACAATGGTGTCATCACTGTGTATCACAGCCCCATCAACAAGAATTGTATCTTGACTACAGCATGAATATACATGATACACCCAAAACCAAAGTAATTAAAATAAAAGGAGTAAAATACTCAAAGGAAAGGAGATAACACCCTTCTTGAAGAGATAAATAAACATTTAATAGTTCAACTCAGATTGGAGGTTGTAAGAACATTATTATGATTAATTACAAGTAAAATGCTATTGATTCATGATCATGAAGCTGAAACAAGTTATGGGATTTCAACCCTAGAAAAGCAGAGAACTGATTCTAATAATACAATTGTTCCTCTGATTTTAATGGAATTCAAATGTGAGTTGAAATACTATATTGTTTAGAAATGGGCAATCTGAGAAATATATAAATAAGAAAGAGCTACAAACCTATTGTCTTAAATTTTGGGTTGACTGTAGTGTCTTGTTCTCTTATGTAGTTGGTTCTTGATCCACATTTGTGAATATCTCCCAAGTATTTCTCCCCTTGGATTTCTTAACAATAGTATCAGAGTTGATGGTTAGTCCTAGTGACCAATTGAAACAAATACAGTGGATTTGGTGTTGGATCCAGATGTGCAGATGATCCCTTTTGAATCCATGAGGTATGCCATTGAGGTGAACAGAAGTGTGAGTAATGGACAATTAAGTGCTTTCACTTGAGGAAGAGTTTACCGTATGGAAGGAACTCACTTGAAGGAGGGTTTGCTAGAGTTCAAGTGTAAGTGAGACTCATACATTGTGTAGTAAAGGACAAGTTGAGTAATATATGAGTGAGAAAAGCTCATAAACCTATTGTCTTAGATTTTCTATTGAAGGTGGTGTCATGTTTTCCAGTATGTTGGCTCATGATCTATTGATAAAGATCTTCCTAGTGTTTCTCCCCCTTGGATTACCAACATTCTTCTCAAACTAAGAAAGGACTGATATTTATCGTGGATAATAGGGAACATGATTTGCTGAAATACATATAAGTTGTTAACTAGTCAAGACTTTACCTCTTGTTCTCCATTGTGGCCGAACATAGGTCAGGATTCCGTACTATTTTGCACCAGCTATGTTTGTCACTAGAAGTAGCTGATATCTCTGAAGATATTACTTTTTCATCTGACCTTATCTCCACATCTGAATATCTCTCGTCTGATGGAACTACAAAAAGGAAATAGTTTGATTAAAATAAGAAACGTAAGGAAGTTTAAAACTTCACACTTTGCTTGCCTCTTCAATTGTTTATATCTAGGAGTTAATTGGCATCCCCTTAAAAAGTGGGATGAAAAAAATCAGATGTGTTTTTCACACAGATTTCCAAATAAAGTTCATACAGATACATGTGTTTTACGTGGTTTATTTTTACGGGAACAAAAAGTGATATTGTAAAAAGCATTCAAACAACATTCTCAGCAACCCCTTGAAATGTATAAATCCATTAGAACAGCGAGCTAACACTAGCATCTCCATTTATTGCCACCCACTTCAAAACAATAGACACACAAGTCCAACACTTCTTCCTATCCAACCCTACAAGTTCTTGTCATTGTGAAGACAGCACAGCCTTTTAAATTAGATTAAAATTACCATGCATCCACTTTCTCTGTCTCTCATTTCCGCCTCATTTTTTCCTCCTATTTTTCTTATTATTTCCGATCACATCATCTATTACTTTTCTCTTCTCCCCTTTTTTTTCGTGTATCTCTCTCTTATTTGTGCCATGCATCCCAATAAGGGGATGCACGTTTAACTTCCTTTAAATTATTCAAAGCCCCAAAGTGACATCCACAACTACCAATTGTTACAGTCCGTGATCGATACGATGAACTATGCAGTAACCTACCATGAAATGGAGGCTTCGACATTTCACAAAAAATGTGAACTTGGTCATCAAACCAATAAAAGAAATAGTCTTTTCATACTCAGACTTCAGATTCCATTTAAAATTTGAATAAATACAGTGATATCCCAAATGGGTGGGGAGGGTGAGAAATGGAAAGCACCAAGTTTGAAACTTTGTTTGGTATCTATAAGATGTGAGTGCAAAGGAGGATAATGGTAATGAAATTTAAGATTAAAAATTATTATTACCAAGTTTGGCCCAAATTTCATCTAAGTGCTTTGCTGAAGTTGAAGAAGAGCATTCTCCGGTTTCCTCCATTGATCACAAGAAAAGCCTCTTTGGTCGGTGAAGTGGAGTACAAAGGTTCAAGTTCAAACTTGAAAGGTTTGATGATATTGATTGATAGGTCAAAAGGTTGCATGAAGAGATCAACTGCTTAATATTAATTTTTTATATATATACCAACAAATTTTTATATTTTATTTTTAGTCTTCAATAAAATGATTTTTTTATTTTATATTTTGTTGTATATTGACATTTTTTTAACTCAGTGAATTATTCATTAAATAATCATATAGTTAAAGAAAAGATATTTGTATCTTTTAAAAATCATTTCATTAAAAAAAGTAACCTATCTGACATATTATAAATATTTTCAAATAATGTAATATTGAAAAAGTAATAAATTTAATTGTAATTTGTAATTGATTATACACATCTTGACTTATAAAATTGTAACATTTCATTTCATTTAATAGTGTAAAACTATTAAATAAAAGCATTTCATAAATGATACTTAACCACAAATAACATATTGTATATAGAATATTAGTATAGTCATGTAAAAAGAAGCATGACCATAGAAATATAATGCATATATATACAAGAAAGCTACTGTAAAAAAAAATTGTCTTCCAAAACAAAACATAATTAAAAGAAATGTTATCCTATTAAAAAAGCAAATAACTTTTCAATCATCATCCTATAACAAAAAAGAGAATTAAAGAGAATTACATATGTAACTCCAAAACTGAAAATAAGATCACATTTTTTTTAACACTTCAATTCATAGAACAATATAAAAAATAATAATCATACTATTGAATTCAAAACAATTCACAGAAGTCAGTGTCTCACTCTACGTACAAGTGCATATGAGTGATCATTTATACTCAACATTTTATAAAAACCACTTCATCAACTTTTACACATTATCAAATTACACAATTTACGTATTTGGTAAGATCAAAAGGTCTTTCATAGATTATAATGAGATTTGGCTAGAAGAAATATAGTTTTTCAAGAATTCAAAAATATTATCAAACCAAAAAGAACAACCAAATGTAAATAATTCATGATATTCTAGATATTCTCTACGTCGTGATTTTTCCAATAATTATCATATCTTTCTCATAATAAAACCATTTTCCATAACATATATTATGTTGGCTCTTTTCCTTCTTCTCTTTTTCTTTTCTTTTCATTTTTAAAAAGAGTAATGAAATCATCCAACAATTAGATTTTTTAAAAGAAGAAGATGGACATTTTGCTTCAATAAAGAGTTTTGATGATAATGATTCATGGAGAAGTGTTGAAGACTTAAAGAATATTTGAATTAAAAAGATACATTGAAGACGTGGAAATTTAGTTGTCGAAATCTTGTAATATGTGTATCTTATATAAAATAGTTAAATTGGTAGGTCATGAGTTAAAAGGCAAAACACAACAAAAAATCGCTAAAAGAGTTTTATCACTAATAATTGATTATCCAATTGAAAATATGTTTTCACTATGTGATTCTAACATTTGGGCAGGGTGTTGATATTTTTCCCCAAAACTTATTCAATCTCATACCTTGCTAGATTATTTATACCCTACTCTAAACTAATATGACCTCACACCTTATTTTACTCACATTTGCCTATTCTCTCTGGTTAAGGTGTGAGACAATATATATTTTCTTTAAAAGGTTAAAAGTAAAAGTGAGAAACAATAAAACTAAAAAAAGTTCACAAATGGATTAACATATCAATATTTCATAGCAATAACACACTATAGAATGATTGAGTAATAAGGAAATCAGTGTTGAAGAGAATTCTAACATAATTGATCATCTAAACATTTTATCCATGTATATTAATTTAAAAACATGTTAGAATAAGTCCAAGATTAAGCAAATGCAAATACAAATACAAGTTAAAAATATGACAATTCATTAATGAAAAAAAATAAAAATAATTAAAAAAAAAACGCAAAATTTTGTTGGGTGAGCTTAGGTCACTTAACGAGTTGTCAAATATTGATGTTTTGTCATTGGACGAGAAGTAGCAGCCCAACTACTGATGTAAAAAAATAAAAAACTTATATATCGAATAATATCGGGTAAAGAATTCATTGAGGTTAGTTTCGTGCTTCAAATTAATATGAAAACATTAAACAATATATTTGTAATCTCTACTTTATCATTCACACCATATCTAAAAGCTTTAATATCTAAACTACAAGTCTAAACTTTAATAATAAAAACCCTAATGTTTCAGTAAATTTTATTATAAGTTTGTATTAAATTAAATATTTCAATGTTATGACTAATGATGAACTCTACATCTAGATGTTCAATCAATTAGTGATTCTGTTTTATTTTAGATTCCAACATCGTGTCTAGTAATTAAATACTCATATATGTACAATCAATCAATTTGTGCAATTAAGATTGAGAATAAAACAAATGAGTAGTAGAAAATAAATATATTGAATAGTAGAAATCACAAAGGTTGAAGTCCAATTATGTGAACAAGAGAGTTAGTTACTCTTGTATACATTTTTAACTCTAGAAATGAATAAAAATAAATGTCTTCACTTCAAAATGAATCTTGAAGTTAGTTTTTTATTCTCAAAAGGAGGTTGTTTTTTTAAACTTTGTTAAATCTACTTTTTATATGATATGAGTGAGTTTACTCGAATTAGACTAGACATATTAGATTTAAAATTTGTAATTGATTTTGTTAATAAGAGTAACCAAATTATTTATTTAAATTTTATTATTGAAGTAACACAATCAAATAATTGGTTTTCTTGAACATTATTCCATGTTTCTATTTATTTGCACAATATTTTCATAAAAAAAAAATCAAATATTTTTATTTTTTAATTTATTACTTAAAAACTTTAATTACCTAAAAAATAACAATAAAAATACTAATAAAAACAAAAACAATTATAATTTCAATTGACACATATATATATATATATATATAGTTGAGAAATGCAGTTTCAAACGTCAGAACACATGTGATTTTGCTTATCTTTATAATAAAAATTAAATATTATAGAAGGTGAATTAAATATATAAAAATTACATGATATTATTATAACATCATGAGATTGTTCTTTCTGTGTACCATTTTGTTTTTTTTTTTTTTAAATTAAAACGATGGTTTTACAAATTTTGCCGTAATCGTTTTTTTCAAATTTATATGTTTTTTCAATTTAACGATTTTTATTTTAAATTTAACTATTTTTTGAAACTAAAATAATACAATAAGAAATTACTTGCAAAATAAATAAAAACTATTTATAATAAAACTATAAATATTATTTATTTTAATTTTATAATAATAATAATAATAATATTTTAATTAGTTTTTGTTAGCATAAAAAGTTAAACAGACTCTCTTTCTACTAAGACTGAGTTTGATCGGAATCGGATCCAATTTGACATTCAAATTTAAAACTTTAAAATCTAATCTAACCATTCAATTTGTCAAGATATTTGGATACGAACAATCCGAATTATGATTAAATATGATTGGGTTATCTAGATTTAACTTTCGTTAGATCAATTAATAAAAAATATTTTTATTTTAATTTTTAATAAAAAATAACATCATATAATTTAATGATATATTTTTAAAAGAAATTATCATACTAAAAATTAAATTAATAATTTAAACATGTGCAGCGATCGAATTTTAAATATTTAATAATTCACTTAAGTATATTAACCACTACAAGATTTTAAATTAAAAATTTAAATATTTTTTTAAACATCTTCCTTTAAATCAAATTTGTAGTGTGATAACTATTTGATTTTATCTTGTAATCTAGTAGCTAAAAGGTTATACTACTGACAATAACAACCAGACATTAAAAAAATCTACAATTACATAAAACCAAAAACATTTTCAGCAAATCACCACCTTTTATGTTTCTCAGGATTTAATAGATAATAAGATAAATATTCCATGTGCCTAAAATGAAAAATGTTGTGACTTTAAGCATTGGAAACTCAAAATTGATTACAAAAGTGTTTTTCCTCCAAAAGAAATTATAATAATAAAATATTACTATTTGGTTAAATCTTTTAATTTTGAAATTTTTATTTCAAACTCATATATATCCCTACTATTAATATTAGTATTCAGTTAACCCACTTTATTTATCCACTATTATCTGAATTGATACAAAATCTACCTATCATATATTGTTCCTTTGGTTTTTCTCATCGGATTTTAAATACATATATTTCAGATAAAAGTTTATTATTTTCTAGTATTTTTATAAATAAAATCGGAATGAGAGGTGTCGAGAAAAGCATGACTCACGTGTGGTAGTTATTTATTCTTTATTTAAATAATAATATTATGATTATTTTTAAGATTATAATGACATATGTTAATAATTAAAGAGTTTTGTGGGTTTTGGCGGTTAGGGTTTAAAAAAGTGAGAAGAAAGGTTTGGGACAATGTCTTTCGTAATTCGTTGAAAGCAACGTTGTTAGCTGCACAGCTCCCTGGCTTGGTGTCTTGGTACTCTTTCCGCCTCTCGCATTCTCTCCATTGTAAAAATCTTTTCCCTTCCCCTCTTCCTTTCGTTTCCATTGTATTTACTCTATTCACCTTTGTTCATTAAGGTTTCATTATTTTGCACTCTTAATCGGTGATTCGCTTTCATTCTATTTGAATATTTTTTTAAATTGTGCTTAGTTTGACCATTGTTTTCAGTGATTTCTATCCACAGCTATTTGCTTTTGTTCAATCAAACTTCTTTTTTACCTACACATTATTGTAGTGGACTGTGGTTGTTTTTGTTCTGTATTTTACTGTCTGATCTTATGGCGGAAAATACTCAATGTTTGATTACCGTGTTTTTTTTTTTTTTGAGTATGCAATGCAAAATTATATACTCTTCATTTTTTTTCCACATTATTGTGCTAGAGTGTTCATGGCTTATCGTAGAAGTTAAAGACATTCAGGTATGGTTAAAGTTTTTACTAATTTTGTCATCCTTTTTAATCAAGTTCATCTCTAGGAGAATGGGGTATACTGGATACAAAGTAAGATGTAAGTGAGATGAAGTTGCTCATGTTCAAGAGCTTAGTATCTGTAACTATGGATAGAAAATCATTAATGAAGGGATAATAAATAGGATTGATGAAATAATATTGTTTAGTACCTTGCACTATGACCATGGAGGGAATTTTCTATTGCAACTTACACAGATGAACAGAAAAACAACACAGAGGAGAAGGTAGGGTATACATCAGGCACTCTTCTCTCTATTAGTGTCTTTTATATAACCCACACATATTCACAGTAGTGCGAGTTTGTTATTTTTCCCTTTTTGTTTTTCCAAAGTTCATTTCCATGAGGGTTGTTTGCCAACTGTACTTGGTCACGATTGTCACTAACAGATTCTTAATTTGTCCCCAGCTTATTTTCTGATATAACAGTCATCCAGATGATTGATGAAACAGGGGTGAAGTCTTATTGTGTTCCAATTTGGAATTAATCTACCCCAATTACTATTGAGCTATCAAAGAACTTATGCAGGACAATGTTATTAATAACAATTATGAAAGAGTCAATGCAACACTTAAGGATCCCTCACCATATGTCCTCTGTTATTTGTCATTATATGATGCTGCCTGCCATATTTGCAATGGCACTAGGCCATACCATGTACTGTGGTGCCCATGATGGAACTCCCTCCTTTTTTTTTTGTCTTTAAGAAATCCTTTTAGATGCTCCTTCATGCATGAAATACACAAACCTTAACAATTTTTTCTTTTTGTTTATTTCTTCATTCCATTTCTTTCTTTTTCTCTGCCTAATCTTCATCTCTTCTTCATTTCTTCAGGTGTTCCTCATCTCCTTTTCCCCCTTATTCTCAGTGTCTGTTCTTGTTCTTCATTTGTTGAATGTTTTATGCTCTTGTTTTCTGCTTTTTATAATTTTAGAATCATGTTATATGTTTCTTATTAAACTGATAACATTGTTTTTTTCAATAATAGGTTAATGTCAAGTCCCCAAACTCAAATTACTTTGAGATTTGTTATATTTTATTGAATTTAGTCTACAGTTCTGTTGTTTCTAGTTTGTTTTTGCTTTCTTTTAGTATTATAGATACATGTTATTCTTTTTTGTCTGTTATGCCACCATATGGCACCTCAGTAGTGAAAGGTGGCATAACTATTGATAACCTGACACAGGATGACAATTCTGGCACGGTTGTTCAATTGGATAACTTGACTGGGATGAGGATGATTTTATAATTGTCCAACACATTAAAAGTTAGTTCTGAACTACATTAATCAAATTCTAAGCTGAGTTCCCGACTGTTGAGTCTCGAGGAACTATGTAGATGAGTTTCAACATAGAGAGATTCTTAGAGATCATAATAGGTGATTGGTCCTCATTGTCCTAGATGGAATGGTTTCTTGTAATTTCTTGTTTGAATGGGGTTTTGGTCCATGCTTATGATGCCAATGTGCTTTTGTCTGGTAAACCATTCTTTACTGGTGGGAACTTTTGTTCTGTTTTGTAGTGTTTGATGTTATTGTTGGAAATACTTAGCATATTATCATTGCAGGATTGATTATCTAATTTCCTTTTTGGATATGTAATGCAAAATATTAATATTAAAGCTGTTTGGACTCTCCTCTGAATCATTCATTTTCTTTCTCTCCCTCTTCATTATGGGCATGGAGTTATGAACATGACTAATCATGGAAGTCCAAAGACTAATGGGTATGATTCACATTTGTATTAATTTTACTGGCATCTTATATAAAGATGGAGACATAATTCAGACAAAGTTGGTGTAGTTTGAGAAGTTGAGCTCATGCCATTGATTTACTTGACTATTCTATATGCAAGGCAAAATAATCCATAAAAGCATGCTGATGACTACTGCAGTATTATTCTGTTCCAAAAGCCTTGAACCCAAGTGTATGCATTAGAATCGAGGCATTGAATAACTTCCACAGGATGGCTATTCAGACACCAAGCAGTTATTTTGTATAATTTGACTGGGGCATTTCGATTAATTTTATTTGCCATTTATATAAAGATGGAGACACAATTTAGACAAAGTTGCTGTAGTTTGATAAACTGAACCCATGTAATTACGGACACGGTTCACATTTCTGTTAATTTTAGTGGCCATCTTATAAAAGTGAAGAGTTAATTCAGACAAAGTTGTTTTAGTTTGAGAAATTGAGCTCATGCCATTGATTTACTAGGCTAATCTATTTGCAAGGCAAAATAATCCATAAAAGCATGCTTAGGACTACTTGCACTATTATTCTGTTCCAACAACCTTGAACCATGTTTATGCATTAGAATCAGGCATTGAATAGCTTGCACAGGATAACTATTCAGATACCAAGCAGTTATTTTGGATCAATTGACAGGGGTATATAAACAATGATAATTGTGTAATACATATTCGATGTCTGTGTACTTCCATAGTTACCAAGCTGAGTTCGCTTTGTTGTTGAACCTTAGGAACTCTGAATTTTAACAGGGATGAACATCTTTTTTCGACTTCATCAAATTCTATCCCTGAACTTAATTGTATTCTCATCCCACATTTCCTTTTTTGCTTCATACTAAATAGTACCAAAATTCGTATTCAATAATTGTAATATGTGGCTTCCGGTTATAATATGACACATCTAGGTAATGTCATTGCGCCAAGCATTTTGGTTCCACTTGATTCTTTTTCTGAACTTTTAAATGGTAATGCTATTGTACAAATATTTTATTCTTAATTTCTGGGATTATTTGGGAGAAAGAATTGCTTTTAATGTTTTTTAATGCAGGAATGCAGCTGATCGAGTTTACAGAAGCTTTGAGGAACCAATAGAAAGTTTAACAGAGAGAGCTGCACAATGGGTCATTTGGGTGTTTCTCACCAAGTCAAGTTCATTGGTCAGCATAAGGAAAATGGAAGTAAACGTTCTTCCAGTATTCCTACAGTGGAGGAATCAAATGATAAAGAAAATATAACTAAAGGTGAACCTATCTTCATGCCAAAATTTAAAAAAAGAAAACGCCTTAGCCTAAATCGTCTTAGAGAGATTAAAGCGGATATGTGTGCCAGTACAAGGGAAAGTAGCAGCGGCATGCCTGAAAGAAAGAGTGAAAACAGAGATAGGTGGTCAACAAAGAGGTAAATAATTTATGACATCCTTTCTGTTTACACTCTTTAAAAATATATTAAGTCGAGACTTTAATGTAATGTAGGTATATGTTGGCTGAGCAAAGCATGTGGGAGGTCTTAAAAGGTGAAGGTGCAACTTTTGAAAATCCAATTGCCCGACCTGCATTAAGAATGGCTGTCCGTAAACACATCGGTGATACTGGACTATTAGACCACTTACTGAAGCACATTGATGGTAGATTGGCACCTGGAGGAACTGAGCGATTCCGACGACGTTTCAACACCAAGGGAATCATGGAGTATTGGTCTGAGAGTGCTAATTTGGGTGAAATCCACCAGGAGACTGGGACGCAAGACCCTTACCAGATACAATCATCTAAATTAAGGGCAGGAAGTGTTCCTATGCAGAATGTTGATTCTATTGATGAACTGAAAATGCTCAAAATAGAGATGGCCCAGATGAAGAGGTATTGAACTTGGAAACTCAAATTTCATAAATAATTCTGTATGCTTACTGTTAAATGTTCAATTTTTAAGATGTTAGTTCGCATAGCAGGGACATTCAGGAGCTCATTGCAAGAAAGAAAGTAAAGAGGGAAAGGTGTTTGATGGAGGTGAATAAGTTCATAATTCAATGGTCTGTTCTCTCAAATAGAACTTTATGAACTTTTATTTTGATATCTGTTGACAGGAGACACAGAGAAGTTTTGCGAATTGGAAAGCCATGACTGAGGAGCGTGTAACTGAGATTTTGACATCTTTCAAGGGTGTGCAGGTATCTAAGCAGCTTATTTCCACACTTTCCCACTATTTTAGATTATAGGTTTTGTTTGACAGTGTCTTTTTTTTGAAGAAAAACTGTACTTTCTTAAATAAAACATACATTTAAGAGACTTCTAAAGGTAATAGCTTCTGAAAGTGAGCTATCTAGATAAGTGCTTTTTATATCTTTAAAACAAACTAGGCCTTAATGGGATTCAATTTATGTTGAATGTATTATATGCTTTACTGTAGCTTTACATACTGACAGGGCATGAATGAAGACCTTCTGATTTGGAAAACTAAAGTTGAGCAACAGCTTATGGAAATAGCCAATAAATTGAGTGATGTGCGAACAATGAGAGAACTCACCACTTCAAATTATCTTCCGGCAAGCTGGGAAGATTGGCTAGAAAGCACCAACCTAGACAATATTCATGGAAACGAATTTTCTGCATGGTTTGGGAATCCTGAGCTGCTTGATGTTCCACAAGAGATTGTACTTCAAGAGCCGAACTCAGTCCTACCAATTCAGCTGCAAAGTGTAGAACCGACTAACATGAAGAGGTGTTATAATTAAAATTATATTCTTTAAAGCCATTTCATGCATCCTTCCAGGGAAAAAAATAACAAAGGAATTGTTTTTCTTCTTTCAGTGGTTCCCTTATTTCCCCCACTTTTGATTACAACAATTTGCAAGATTTGGTGCCAAAGAAGATAGGTGAAGATCAACCTAATGTGATACCTGATTCTTCTAGGGCTGTTAATCCTAAGTCAGACCTTGACAAATCGTTGATATTGTGTCAGGTGATCTTGACAGTGTTACTATTTTCTCAATTTTAAAATTTTAGTTTAGTATTTATTTTATAATATTTTTCTAGCAGGAAATGTTCTTGGAATTATTTACATCCAGGGATAAAATGGAGCAGCAGTTATTGGAGATATCAAATACTGTATATGGCATGCTGACATCGGAATAGACTTTACATCAAATCAAAGTACAGAGCCTAATTTCAGGATTCTAACTTCTAACCATTCTCTTTTGTTACTCTCAGAGTGTAGGGTTTAGATATTGTACAGCGTTAACAATCTAATGGTGAAGTAAAATCCTTTTCCCAACCACAAATAGAAGTCTCATCTGAATCTCACCCACAGTAAGCTGCAAATTGTTGATACTCTCTCCTGACCTTTGACAGTACAGTCAATCAGTTTATTCACGCTTCAAGGTTCATTAGGTCTTTATAGGTAGGACTGTTATTTCAAATGACAGCTTTTTGGTTTTGTTAAGTAAATTAAGCTCCTCTTGGTAGCTCTTCTGGTAGGCCTTAGTGTAATTTTTTTGGCTAAAGTATTCATGAAAACATATACTTAAACCTTATTTGAGGATAAGTTGCTATATGTAGAATTTCTGCAGTATAGTTCATCTGATATAGTGGATTATGTAATTATATAACCAATTCTCCCTTTTGTTTTTTCCGTAACAATTAAACTGTTTGTTGGTAACTTGGACACAATGTAGCTGATGGTAATTAATAGCTTAAAATCTTGAAGCTGTTATTTACTGTTAAAATCAGACAAATAGTATATGAACCACCATTGTAAATTTTTAGATAATGTATTTCTAATATTTCCACAATAAACTTCTGTTAATCTCTGTTTCATTATGAAAATTCATCTTTTTTACTTCTTTTTGGACTCGTTGATTCTTCAAGAACCTGTTTAACCACTAGAACATAGAAATTGGTTGGTTCAGATTTCAATTTGGCTTTTTTTTTCCTGCATCCTAATATTATGTTAAAGAAAATTTTGTTTTGAAATATATTTCCTTTGTTTTTTTTTTAAATTCCAAAATCATGTTCTAAAAGTTCTATTCCAAAACATTCATTATAAAACTTCTATTGTGAAAGGTTTTTTGTTTTACTCCTATTAATAATTTGTGTGCATTTCAGTACTTTTTAATTTGTTATTTTTCTTCACATTTTTCTACTGAGCTAAATCTGACATTTGATTTTTATTAAACTCCCATTAGATATAGTTTAAGTATTACTACTAGTTTTGGATTGAATTTTTATACAAAATAATAAATAAATGTAAAAATCCAAAAGTTATTTAAGGATCTAGCTTGATTGGATGATGAGAAATTGGGAGAGAATGTAAAGAATTAACTTACATTATTTAGTGCTGTAGAAATAATATAAAAATATTTTAAAAGTGACTAGATTTATTAATACATTTTTTTACCTCTTTCACTTCCTATTATTATTCTCTTCAGGTCTATTTTTGATTCAATCAAACATATTTAATTCTTACTTTTATTTTTCATACCTTTTCTATTTAATTATATATTTTTTATCCACTTTATCTTTTTCCTTTTTATCAACAAATTCTCAATAAAATTTTAGAAATAATTAGATTAAAGGAAAGCTTTAAACTAATTTTAACTAAAAGTGTTACATAATGATGAGATAGATTCTTAATAACATGAATGAAAAGTGAAACAATGATGACATGCATGTATACCTTAAAAGCATAAGTTTCATGTGACATCTTTATTATATTTTATTCATTATTCTTTTTTCCTGTTTATGGTAAGTTATCAATCTTCAAACTTTGTGTTTCTCTGTCATGGTACACAAATAATTCTTCAAACCTATTTCATGTTTTTCAAAGCATCAAATCCCTGTTTGTTTAATAACTTAATTATCATTAAGTCTAGTTGTTCAAGGATGAATTTATTTGTTACTAATTGTTATTTTTATTATCCTATTATGAGACATCACCCTATGGCAGGTGCACTCAAGTGCATAGAAAAAAAGTAAAATAAAAATTCCCTTCATGGTATTTTGAATATTTAATTGTAATTAGACCAAGTTGTGGAATATAATAAGAAATAAAAATTGTTTGTGTGATGATTTTATTTGAAATTTTGAGCATAAGAATAGCGTGTAGATAAGAGTGAGTGAACAAATAAAAAACATTGTCTTTGGGAAAACTCTCAGTTACAAGACTTTTGTCCGAACTTTGATTCGTTGATTCAGTCACACATGTGATCAATTGCTTTTTCCAATGTGTCTCATTTTCCTTTTAACTTCATCTGATTTTTCAGAAACCTTTTTTCCAAAATTTCACTGTTCACCAATTCAACTAAAATAATATATCAAATTTATAAAAATCAAAGAATCCAAGAAATATTCTACATAAACTTCAATGAATTTAAATTTAAATTTAAAAAAAAATAAAGAATAACAAGAAATATGAATAACAATGACATCCTAAAAGTAAAGAATAACAGTTCAATGAGTTTACATGGTTCATTCGACAAGTTTAAAGTTCTCCACTAACATTTGGCTTGTACACGTCATTGATTGATTAAGTTATATAAAATCAGAAGAAATATTGTGATATAAGCAACTTAATAACAATAGTAATTATAATAATAATAATTAAGTGGTTGTCTTGTATCAAAGGATAAGGTTTAAATATCTCTTATAGCTTTCATTTTTTTTTTCTCTTCTCAGTCAACTCTTAGTACTTTTTAGACTTCAGAATTCATTTCCGCAGCCAGAGTCTCTTCCAGATAAATTTTTTAGCATGTTTTTTTGAAGTTTTGCTACTTCTACACCCACTGATAGTGACTAAAATATTACTATATTATTATTTATTTGAAAGCATTTTAAGAAAATGAGGCACGCAAAAAAAGCAAATCCTCTATATAATCCCAAAAATGAAATATTTCACAATTTATAAAGCAGATAATGAGTACCTGATAAAAACAATAGCAACATATTTTTACAAAATACGTTTTGCTATTATTCAATGAGTGCAACTTTTATAAAGACTAAAATAAAATAAAGTATATTTGGTATATTTATTTGACAAGTGGTGCAGATGTCTGCGGATATAATTGGGGAAAAGCATCATCAGATATTTAATAATCTCACAACAGAACACAAAACAACACAACTTGTGTCTGCAATTCAGTGTTCCGCAATTCATTCAGCTCGTTCAATTCAAACTTCAAAGCAAAACACCCATAGTTCTTACAAAAAGCACAAATTTTTCACACACCTTCTTTCTTCTTCCCATAAATTTCATTCCATTTCGGCTTCTCAAATTGAATCATCATGGCATCTTCCAAGAAGAGAGAACATAATACACCATACCCAAGAACACGTTCACACTTGTAACTTGTAACCACCACCACACCACCTGAAAAACACAAACTTTCCTTTCTGTTCCAAACTTAAAGCACTGCACTGTGTTAACTACTGTAAAGGTTTGTTTTTTGGGTGACCCGACAGAGAACAATGGCGGCGAAATCGAGTTCGAGTTCGACAAACGTGACGGTGAAGGCGGCGTGGGTTCTGCCGCACCGGACGCAGAACATCTGGGAGGTGTACGAGGTGGGTAGGAAGCTGGGGCAGGGGCAGTTCGGGACGACTTTCCTGTGCACGCGTCGTGAGACGGGTGGAAAGTTTGCGTGCAAGTCGATTCCCAAGCGGAAGCTTCTGTGCAAGGAGGACTACGAGGACGTGTGGCGGGAGATTCAGATAATGCACCACTTGTCGGAACATGCTAACGTGGTTCGCATAGAGGGAGCGTACGAGGACTCTTCTGCCGTGCACCTCGTCATGGAGCTCTGCGAAGGCGGCGAGCTCTTCGACCGGATCGTCCAGAAGGGCCACTACAGTGAGAGACAGGCGGCGAGGTTGATAAAGACCATTGTTGAGGTTGTGGAGGCTTGTCACTCGCTTGGAGTCATGCATAGGGACCTCAAGCCCGAAAATTTTCTCTTTGACACTGTTGACGAGGATGCCAAGCTAAAAGCTACCGATTTTGGGTTGTCCGTTTTTTACAAGCCTGGTGGGTTGTGGGTTGAACCGGAGTGTGCGCTTGTTGTTACAATCTTCAATTTGGTTTCTTTGGAGTGTTGGCGCTTTCTTTCCTTTTCTTTTTTCAGATTTTTGGTTTCTAAATTTGGGATGTGCGTAGGGCAGATTGTTGATCTGATTGAGAGTGGATGATTGATGGATTCCTTATTCCAAGTTATCTCTTGAGTTGGGATTTTAGTGTTCTGTGTGTATGGAAGAGCATCTGTTAGAAAATGTCCTGAGAAATTAGTTTCTAACTCTAGCTCAGAGATAACCAGAGTTCACCTGCAAAAAGCTGTCAACTTTTTTGGGTGGAATCATATTCCGTTTTTAATTTGGTTGGAAATGGGTCTGGTTATACTTCAAACTAGTGTTTACAATCTCGACTCCGCTTCTGTGAAAAAGCCTATTCCAATCTTGAATTTGCTTACTCTAATGCGTGAGAGTGTGGATGGTTTCTTGTCGTTGCATAGTGTTTTGGTTTCTAAGTTTAGGAAGTGCAGTGGGGAGATTGTTCCTCTGATTTGAGGTGGATTGATGAATTCCTTATTCCAAGGTTATTTAGTTCTTGGGTTGTCTGATTCTTCGTAGGATACTTGTTATGAAAAGTTGGTCTTTTAAATGGGTTTTATTGAGAAATTAATATCTGGGTTCACTCCAAAAAAAATTTCACTAGTTTTGTTCTTTTAATGAAATAGGTGATTATTTATAAAAAATGATGAAAAAGGGGTTTGGTTATATTGAAGGTATGACTGTTTTGGATGAGTGATTGTGGAGGATGCCTTTTGGAATTGATTATGATCTGGTGGTTGCTGATAGGAGGAAATTAAAGAAGCTACGGGGTGTGGGGAATGGTTGTGGTTGTTTGTGGTCTGTGTTTGTTTTTGAAATGTGATCAATTCGAGATGAAAATGTTGCCTTTCCCTTTTCAACGAAGGGGTTCACAAGTTGTTTTCCATGGTGGAACCTTGAAGAATATAGTCCACTGATGTCGTGTTTGATGTAGAGATTCCTAGATTTTAGGTCCTCCTTTTTCAAGATGTCAATTAAATTGAATAATGAGCCTCGTTGCGTGAGAAATCCCTGTGGGCACTGAAGAATGAACTGGATTAGTTTATCTGATCAGGGTTAAAATAGTTTAAAAAGGAAAGGAATCTCAAATGGAATAAGAGCAGACCAACCTTTTGTTCCATTGTTTTGGCGTCTTAACACATGATTTTTTTTTTCTATAAGCTTGGACTATATGCGCCAATGTTTAAGTATGCTTTTTCTGCAAAACTTATAAAATAGTTGAAATCAGTACTATCTTTCTTAAACGGAATCTTATAGCTGCATCCTTTTGGTTGACAATTGACTCAGTTTTTTCCTTGCAGCAACCTGTTTCATCTTTGTGCAAATTGTGAATGAAGAGAAGTATTTGTCAGTAAAATATACTTAAAATTTAAAACTTAAGTAGAAGTTATGCTGTCTCATCTTACAGTTAAAGTTCATTTTTTCTTCCATTCTTCATTGTTAGATATAAACTGCAAATGCTTTCATTCTGTGAATGCCCCTGCTTAACACTGAGATCCTTTTCAGGTGAATCGTTTTGTGATGTTGTCGGGAGCCCATACTATGTTGCACCAGAGGTCTTGCGCAAGCTCTATGGGCCTGAATCAGATGTGTGGAGTGCAGGGGTTATTTTGTACATTTTATTGAGTGGGGTGCCACCATTTTGGGCTGGTAATTAGCTATGTATATGTTAAACTAATAGTTGGGGATCTTATCATATTTGTGTTCTCTTCATTGATAATACTGATGCAAGTCATTACTTTCAGAAACTGAACCCGGGATCTTCAAACAGATTTTACTGGGAAAACTTGATTTTCAATCTGAGCCTTGGCCTAGCATTTCAGACAGTGCCAAGGATCTAATTCGGAAAATGCTTGATCAAAATCCAAAAACCAGGCTTACAGCACATGAAGTACTCCGTAAGTTGCTAGAACTTCTTGTTGAGCAAATAACATTATTGAGTTTACAACGTTACTACATAAATTCTTAGACTGGCCCAAGAGCTGTAAGATGTCTTTCTGTGTCAGGCCACCCATGGATTGTTGATGACAGCATTGCACCAGATAAACCTCTAGATTCTGCAGTTTTATCACGCCTTAAACAGTTCTCTGCAATGAATAAACTGAAAAAGATGGCATTGCGGGTAAGGCTTCTTTAGAACTTTTGCTAAGGCTAGAGGATTTGTGTTTGTCCAAATTACGAGATTTTACATTTTTTGTATTGAGAGGAAGAGGGATAAAAGATAATGAAGAAATGATTTGATTTTATCTAAGATGTTACAATGTACTGATGTTATTTAATATTTTTATAAAACCTAGTATACTTACTAACCCTTATTTATACTAATCATAACTTTATTGATTACAATAACAAATCATAACCAGATAAGGACACATGGTAACTGATCTAAGATAATTATGACATAAGACAACCACATTTAGAAGATAATCCAACATATGATGAGATCATTTTGGTTACTTCCACATATTCTAATATATGCTGAGCATGGATGAACAAGTTTGCTTTCCAGAGTACTCACTTCTCTGTCTTCCTGTTACAATGAAAAGTTACCATATGCATATATGAAATTAATTTCGGCTAACCAGATTGTAATTGTTTCAACAATCATTGGAAAGCCATTTTCTTTCATAGTTACTCAATTTCTTGTGCATTATTTTTAACAAGACCCAGAAAAGCTGCTTGGTTGTAAAGTTTATTACAAAACATGGTGGGATGCCTGCAGGAATGCAAGATGCACCATCAGGTATTAGATTGCTATCCTATACCTACTACTGGTGGTTGCCCTTCAGAAACTGGTGGAGTGATTCAAAGGAGCCCTTTTTTTTTTTAATAAATTTAATTCTGATGCATTGATACTCTAAAAGTTTGTACATTGTCAACCAATTATGAATTTCATGTAAATGAAAACTGTTGACTTATATGATTAGTACTTTAAAAGTAATACATTGGGTTTTAAGAAATTAGTTGATAATGTAAATATTTAAACTGACAGTGTCAAAAATGTATTTTAATATATTTTTATTGGGAAATTAAAAAAGTAACTGTATCATTAATGACTTTTACTTTCTCTTAAAAAAAGTAAATAAATATAGATGAACTCTCACTCTTGATCACCCTTACCCCAAAGCAAGGCCAAGGGTATTGGAGCCAGAAAAAGCTACATGGTTGGAATCAAACAATTGGATTATGTCCCAATGGATTTCTCAACAGCTATCATTGGTTAGATACACTTCATAGTTATGGTGGCTGCTTTTTACTTGTATTTTTTATTCTGGTTATACACACTCTTTTGGATTCTGTTTCTTAATTTCAGTTCTCTGTTTGGACTTATGAGTTATATATTGCTTTTTTGAATATGGATCTTGAGGCAGCCTCATCCTTATTCTTACATGATTTTGATACCTGTGAGCCTTAAAATTGGAAGATAAGGTTCAGTTCTGAAGGGAATACCAAGGTTGGAAAGCTAACATAAGTAGATATTGAAAGAAGGTTACTTGCATTCCATCTTAAAAAATGTGATTTTTTTCCATAATTGGTATTCTTAGTTTTCCATTAACTTAAATCAGCAAAAAGGAAATACTATGCAATCTTAGCCTGAACTTCAGGGCACCGTTATATTATCTGTTCGTAAAACATGAAGAAAGTGATCTACTTTTTAGTCCTTCTGCATTCCATCTTAATACCACAACAGTTATAGTTTTGCTTGCTTAATCCTAGGTTATTGCCGAGAGGCTGTCTGAAGAAGAAATTGGTGGCCTGAAAGAGTTATTCAAGATGATTGACACTGACAACAGTGGATCCATAACATTTGATGAATTAAAAGACGGCCTGAAGCGAGTAGGATCTGAACTTATGGAGTCTGAAATCAAGGATCTTATGGATGCTGTAAGATTTTTTGATGAATGCTAATAACGGCAACATTTCTCAACATATGGCATGTTTGGATACAAGCTAGAAGTGGTTTGGAGATCTTCTCTTCTGAACATAAAAAATAAACTTTTTCTCCATAGAGAAGCTCTTCAAAGCTCTAAAAAACACTTTCAGTTTTGTATCCAAACAGACTCATACTGTAACCAAGTGAAATGATTGTGTGTTGACATAAATAGGATGGAATCTCACTAAGGGTCACATGATTTTTACCAAACACAAAGAGTGCTATTTTGATAAGTGTCTGTTAAGATCAATTTTTTAGTCCATTTTCATGCTGCTTTGCCTTTAATTTTGACACGAGATCTTGAAATATGGCATGGAACAGGCAGATATTGATAAAAGTGGAACAATTGATTATGGCGAATTCATTGCTGCCACTGTTCATTTAAACAAGCTGGAGAGAGAGGAAAACCTGGTGTCAGCCTTCTCCTATTTTGACAAGGATGGCAGTGGTTACATAACTCTTGATGAGATACAACAAGCTTGTAAGGACTTTGGTTTAGACGATGTTCATATTGATGACATGATCAAGGAAATTGACCAAGATAATGTAAGTACTGTTCCATTTCTTGTCATGGCATGTTTTCTTGTAACAAGACATAAAATTTCAAGAATTCATCTTGGAATGTGTGTGTCGGTACCAAGTTGTTTGTTGGGGCATTAATGGAGGATCTGTGGTGCAGGATGGGCAAATAGATTATGGGGAATTCACTGCCATGATGAGAAAGGGCAATGGAGGAATTGGAAGGAGAACAATGAGAAAAACACTGAATTTAAGAGATGCTTTTGGGTTAGTAGAAAATGGCTCCAATCAAGTTATTGAGGGCTACTTTAAGTAACTTCTTGCAGACAAAATTCACAAAAAAATTAATTTAGTAAGTTTCTACCTTGTTTGTAGCTTCTTGACCAAATTTTGCTTATCTATTGAAAGACAGATCTTTTCTGGATTTTTTTTTTCATATTCACTGATTTTTATTTTATTTTTATCTTAATCAACAACCTCAATTATGGTTAGACTGTAGTAGTTGTTACGCATTCATTACTGAGATTATAAAAACGTTGAAAATTTATGGTACCTCTTTTTTTCTACAAGATATCTTGTCATTGGCCCATTACCTTATCTTAGGACCACCAAAAGGCACTTTCTTCTTATCTTGTACATAGTTATAATGTATGGTTTTTCAAAGGATGATGATATTTTTACAACATTTTTTTTACAACATTTACGAGTCATTATGTTATTAGTTTAAAATTACTTTACAATCAATAATAATAATCATAAACACCAGTATGGACTAATTATAGAATGACACGTAAATGATGTTAAAATGATGTTCCAAATACATTACTTTTAAAAGGTTATTAATATTGTTTTAATCTAAAATATTTTTTAACATACAGTATGTGTTTCATTAAAAAATTTATTTAGAAGATCTTTTGTTGTCATTGTCTAACATGTATTGATATTAAATGCTAATTAAAAGTGTATTAAAACTAAAATTGTTTTAAGATTATTAGGGGAAAAAAAGTGGTGATGTGGAGAAAATTAAGAATCCATCATTTTCCATTCTTTAATATTTTTTAGCTTATGGAAAGGGATTGATAGAATCACATGAAAGAAGAAAGTGACCCAAATGCATGCCGTGCCATGTAGGCCACCCATTTTTCCTATTTTCCTCCCAAACATACACAAAAATTAGAGAAATTTAAATCTCATACTTGTTCTCTTGAAAACACCAACTAAAAAAATAAGATATCTTGACAAAATGTAGAGACGAAAAATAGATACCTTTTTGTAACATGAATTAGCATCTTAATTACTTGACAAATGATGTTTCAAACTTGAAGTGCATATCATATACTACATGGTATTAGTTTAATTTAATTTTATAATTAGGAACCAAATAATTACTCTGTTCGGATTAATTAGTAAGCTCTCAAATTATGTATGCATTTCTATCACCTTTATGTAAATTATTAAATAATATTCAAATGTCTACTTTTAAGTATACTAATTATTTTTATTCAAAGTTTAGGTAACCTAAAACTAGAAAGTCTCCATGATTTAGGATTTCCTTCTTTCTTATTTATATGTAGTATGAGATTTTCTTCATATTTATAGGTATTATGGTTCCTCTTTGGGCAACAAATATACCTCTTTAAATATGTTAAGATACGAAATACTAAAAAAAAAAGTATCTTTTATCTGCAAATACATTATTGGTTTTTAACCGTATATTTTTTTTAATATATATGATATTATAGCAAATATATTTAATTTATTTATTATTTTAAATTGGTTATAAACAAACTTTAAGAGGTTTAAGCCCTACTCCACTCATTAAAAGAGTTTTTATCTTATGTACTTCATTGTGATATGATGATATACTATGTGATTTCAATTCTTTTTTTAAATATTTAGATATTTTTTAAAATTATGACTATATATATGGCGAACTTAAGTTGAAACATAAAGGATATATTTAAAGGATCATGATATTTTAACAACTATTTTTTTAACAACCTTTTCAAAATAATTATGTGTCACAATTTTATTGGTTTATATATTTGAAACGGACCAATCACAACTGTCACATAAGCGGTTGTAAAAAAATTGTCAAAAAAAGTTATTAAAAATACATTTTCCATATTTAAAAGATCCAAATGACTTGCATCTGCACAATCACAATTTTCAAAGATAATATGAGATGAACAAGATGAATAATAATGAAATTATAGACAAAATGTGTGGTAGATTCCAAACTATCATTAGAACTTTAGTGTAGATTACTCCATAGTCCAACACAATATCAATATCTGTTGTTAAGAATGAAAACTAAAGACAACCATAGTTAAAGCTATAAATATCAGGATGGTTCTAATACCATGTTAGAAGTAGACTTTAAACCTAATTTTATCTCACTAATCAACTTATAAAGTGAAATTTACACCTACTTATATACACTGAATTAATTTTATCTCTTGTCGATGTGAAACTTCCAATACAATGATACTTGATCATCTCTTGAAGCCTTATGAGTCCATGAAGCTATAAGGAGAGATATAAAAGATTCAATCTCCTTAAATTAAGATAATGTACTAGTCTCTCTATAATACGACTTCCTTGCTTTCTATCAAGGATACTTCACTTTATTACTTCACTGCTTCAACAATTGGTACTACTATTAAGAAGTGCCAATCATCCTATTCAGAGAAAAAGATTCTAATAATAACAATCAATCAAGTATAAGTTGTCGGTTCTATATAGCACTCAGGTCATTGTGGCTCCACAATTATTACTAGTGGACAAATCTCCAGAGGAAATACTCAACATATTATAAGGATATATGTTCACACTCACTGGTATTTGTTCTTGTCATGGATAAGAATTTGGGTATAGCTTTTTCCAAAAGTGATATGTTTTCAGAATGGTGTGTTAGAAGTTGATAAATCAATAACCATAAAAGGAAAAACCAAAGAATATGCAAAGAATACATATGGTGCATGCATGCAGATTGCAGTAGTGCTTCATCAGTGTTCGAAAAGAGAATAAGTATATTATATAGAAGAATGTAAATGAGGCATTAGAACATTATTTGAAGAGCATACCTACGATGGAGTCAATAAAATATTTATGATTTCAAAAATTTAAACCAATTTGTTATAATTTTTAAAATTAGGTTAACCTCTGTTTTTAGTCTAGTCTACAATCTATACTAATAAAGGAAAATTCATTTTTAGTTGCTTTCTTATGTATGCAAATTCTCAACACTTTTCAGTAACTATCTTATGTGTATTTTTTTTTCTTTCCCCTTTTCTTAAACTCAAAATAACATTACTTTACTAGTTTCACTACCCATAGATTACTCACAATAAAAGTATAAAAACTAATAAAATATATTTATTTTTATAACTGCTTTTTATGGATACAATTTTTATAATTTTACTAATTAACTTTAAATGGTAAATTAATATAAATATGTATTTTTCATTTACTAGCGATAGTATCTTTGTAAATGTATTTTTAAATATTTATAAATTATTTAAATTTTAAAATTAGTAATTAAATAAGTAAAATCGAAAAAATAAAATGTGTATATAATTATAGATTACCGAAAACACAGGATCTATATTCAAATTTTTTAAATATTTATAATACTATGTTGATAGATAGTAATATTGTAATTTAATTAAGTTAATCTTCATATAAATTTATATTTAACAGCCCCAACTTAATATGCTTCATTTAAATGAACTGGCCACAAGTCTAAAAGCATAAAAAAATTGTTTAAAAAATATAAATCATATCAATTAAAAGCATAACTTTGATATGAATTAAATATTTGTATCAGATAATGATGGTGAACATAACAGAGTGTAGCATGTGAAAATGGTCAAAATTCTAGTTTCTCACTTGCTTTAGCAGAGGCCAGAGGAAACAAAATAAGCAATTCTGGATCACTGTAACCTGGTTTTGAACGTGGTGATGGATGCAAATAAAATCTCCTTTCTTTGATGGCTTTCTCTTCTTCTTCTGTGTTCAATTCAAGCATCATTGACTCTTCTTTCTTTTCACTTTCCATAATGGTCAAACGGGACAACAAGGTTGAAGGGGTGGTCGGGCTTTGAAGAAGGCTTGAACTTCCTGATCCAGGACTTGGAGGAAAGCTAGAACTTCTTGACTTGGAGGGTGAAGAACATGCACCTGTTTTCAAATGCAAAACGGGTTTCACAATCTCCAGTTTTGGCTTCATGGATTTCCTTCTTTCATGGAGTTTTGAGGTTGTCCTTTTCATGGTTGAAACCTTTGCAGACTCCCCTACTTTTGCTGCACTTGCTTCTGGGGGGCCTGTCAAACGTTGTACCACTTCCCTGAATGCATCTGAGTTTGTCTGAACAAAGGTGGTTAGTGGCTTGCAATCTGATGCTTCACCATGGATCGTTGGCTTCTCCATTCTCATCACTACACTTTGACAATGAGAATTACAATCACTTAGCATATTATCACCTGCAACATTCATGACTAATGATCAAATTAAGAAAGATTCATGTATGCTATGCACTTTTCACCATCATTCAGTCACAGCGTTTTTATGTGTGGTAAGTTTGTTCCCTTCTAAAAATAATTTTCTCAGAAGTCATAGTAACGATGATGCTTGATTAATCACATATATGGCTCTTATATCATACCATAAAGTTTAAGGAAACTAGCATTCAACAGAAGGTGGAAATCAGATACAAAAATTATTTATGGCATAACACATGAAACTGACAATTACCGTTTATATGGTACCAGAAAGAAAACCACTCCAGCAAAGAGTTCTATTTTATGAAAAAATATGATATGATTTGAGATCCAGGGATGGACATGTTGTAGCTGAGGGCTGAGAAAATATGCAGACTTAAATAATTGATGTTTAAATGATGACCCACATCACCTTTGACAATGAGAAAACCAAATGTTTTCTGTTCTGTCGAAAGCATGTCATATCAAATAATTCTGGGAGAGGGATAAGGTTAACGAGTTAAAGAAGATTTCTTAGGAGCAGTGTCCATAAACACGGGACATGTATGTGAAACTCCACAACATACAAATGTCCCTCAATAATGTTCTGGTTGGAGGGTTGGCATTTATTGAATCAACCCTCAAAAGCATCGTGAATTGTGTTTTTCTTATAATAGCATGTGGATCAGATTTTGCAGCTCAAAACACTTTATGTCTAACTGTCAATTACCTGGTTTACCTGTTACTCCTTGACTATTAAGGTCTTAGAATTGGACTTGCCTGTTTTGTTTTTTCTTCCCTCTCATTTATTGACTGAAATTGATAACTCACAAATTTAGCCACAGAGCACAGACTAACTTAACATTTTTTTTAACTCACAATAATGTTCTTTTGATGTTTTCTATATGGATCCAGCTTGAAAAAAGGTATTCCACAAAACTTCACAGTCCTATTCACTTTAGTTTGAGCAAACACTAAAAAATGATTGAATACAAAGCTCAACTTGTTCTCGACACTAAATTCTTATTTTGATTACAGAACACTGTCTCAAGCATCAAATTTTCTGATACTGTGTAAGATTTCTGATAAGACTTCGATATTAGATTATGATGAATGAAATAGAAACTAACACAAACCAGCAATGGACAGTAATAGTAAGTAACTTTGTTTCTATCTTGTGGTATTGAAGGAAAACAACGAGCATTATTATCTATGCAATACAATTTCCCACCACAATGTAAAGAATCACACCAATTGAAACTCCTAAAAGTTATAACAAATAACAAAGTTTTCATGAATCAAAACCATATGATGAAACAACAAATGTCAAACTTGAAGAAATCCATAGAAACTAGGAAAGTGAAAATAAGGAGAAGATGTTGTAGCCTACCTAAGGTGGTTTGATGGTGGTGCGTTGTTGTATGTTAATGTGCAGAGAAGAATATGAGTTGAGAAAGAAAGAGGAAGAATAAAAAGTGTGAAAGAGAGTATAGTTAAAGATTTGGAAACCAGTTTAGACAGAGAATCTCTGACCTCAGAAAAGTAGTCATACCATTAGCTTTGCCCTATCACTTTCTTTCTAGTTACTGCCAAAAATGGATTATCTTAACTCAAATTCAAAGAAAAAACAATGATTCTTAAGAGAGACAACTTGAATATTTTTACCTTTTTTAAGATAGCTGTCGTATGCAAACCGATAACCATCATCTGTCTACAACCATTTATTCTGTCATGTTATCTGCCATATTCATCTTAAAATGGTTAAAACCTACCAAACCACAGCTACGTTAAAATAAAATTATGAAAGAATAAATACAATTTCTTGCTGTAATTTGAAAATGTCATCACATTATATTGTTTGGGTGTTCAATATTTTTACCAAAATATCCTTAAGTAAAAATGTATTAATATAACCCTAAAAATTATGCAAATTGGTTATAAATTTAATACCTGTATCTAAGTTTTTTAATTTTTATAAGATGGTTAAAAGGGTCTTGTGAATTTTGCTTCTTACACGAGGAACTTGCTTCTCCAGGGAAAAACACAACAACAAACATAAATATTAACTGATGAAAAAGAAAGCCAATATTTATTACATTGTTGAATATAATCTTTAGAAGATGTTCATGAATAGGTCCTGAATCAAACAATATGAGAGCTTGATGTTCTTAAATTTTTTTATTTTTCTTATTTATGTACTATACCTAACTCATTTATGTATAATGTAAGACATTTTATTTCCATTACGAATAACCTAAGTCTAGTATTCCACTTCATCTAAATTTGGTGTTATACATAAAATCAATCACATGAAAAAGTTATAGTCATTAGTGCTAGATGATAGTGCACAATCACATATATTCATATTTTATTGTACATTTAAAATATTTTTAGCATATTCTATTTTCAGTTTTTTTTAATTATAATATATTGGGATCAATATACATAATTGTTTTAATTTTTTTATTTATTTTTTGGTTAATTTGACATTTGTGTATTTATATATTATTTTCTTATTCTAGTTACAATAAATTATAGATTTTTAAAATAACTCTTCGTAAGTATTATTTCTCATTTTAAAAACTAAATTAAATTTTGATTTAATATTTAGATATAAATTAAATTAAACATTTTTTGGTTGTATTCATATTTTTCTGATTATACAATGTTTATTCAATTAAATCAAATAATTGAATTGATTAATAGTTGAAACTTAAATATGAATTTTAGAGCATCACTGTATTTGTTATCTTAAATTTATGAATTAATCTTTCATTTTTCAATCCTTCTCATTTCTTTAATCTGATTCTTTCCTCTATTTTTTTTAATTTTCAAATTAATCTGTAAAGAAAAATTATTAAAGATTATATATAATAAATATATACCATTTTGACCTAAGTGTGTTCTATGTTAGAGAAAATTGAAATAAGACATTGAAAATCAGTAAACAGAACAGAGAATATGCAATGCCATTTGTATTTAGAGAGCTCTGTCTCCAGGCATATCCTTATCTTCAAGAACTAAATTTTTTATCTATGGCTCTTCCTTCTTCAACTCAGAACAATCTCTGTAACCATTTATCTTCTGTTTACTTTTCTGTATTTTTTCTGCAATGTGCAACAGCCTATCATCAGATAGTATTGAACTTGGTTTCTTGGTGAGAAAGTGAGTACTTTTCCATGAGCTTAGATAGTCCTTCATTAAAACTTTCCTCCAACTGCACCTTTTCCTCCCAATGCCTCCTTATCATTGCAGCAACATCCTCTTTATGAGCTTTTAGCAGTTTCTCCTCTTCAGCAACAAAGTTTTCCATTTCATTATCTTGAAACTCAACAAATTTTAGATATTCATCAACCCTGTCATCCAAAGGGCTAGAACTTAATGGCTTCACCTTCTCACGTTTCTCCTGCTGCATCCTCTCAAACTCTTCTTCCTTTGCAGCCCTTGAATCTTGAATGATTCTGATCTGCTCCTTGAAAAATTGTTCTTGCATGTACATCTTTCATTCACAAAAACTATCCAACGGTCAGAAAATAACAAGAAGAAAACAAGAAAGAAACATTTCATAAGCTAGAAAAGAAAACAGCAAAATGCAATTTTGACATCAATCTAAATAAACCATCAAAGAGTATGTCAGTGCCAACAGTTAGCAATAGTATTATTACCTCTTCCTTGTTCTCTTCGTGTTGGATTTTAGTTCTCAACCTCACTATTCGATTTTCCTCCATTGTCCTTCGCAGCTTCTCAGTCACTATATCCAAGGATTCTTCAAGAGCTTTTGTTTGTTTTTGTTTTCTGACATCCCTGTCCTTCAAATAAACAAGTAGCTGGTTGTCCTCACTCATTTGCCGAAGTTGGTTTACGACCATCTCCTGGTATGATCTCATGTCATATTTCAGCCTAGATTTACCTGAACACAATTTTGGATAAAAAGAGACCCCAAATAAAAGTCAGCATGCTGTCTCCATAGAAGACATCAAAAACCAGAAAAAGATTAAGGAAAAGAAATGAAAAGGAAACCTTGGCAGTGTCTGTTGAAAATGTCCAGGTCTTCTTTTACTGCCATGTAGCCATAGAGCTGTCTCCGGCCACCAGGGAGAAATAATCTACGGTGGTGGCTAAACCAAGCATCTCTGTCAGTTCCTTGTTCTGCAAAGTCTTTGTGAAGACGCTCAGCCTCAAGATAACCTATAGCTGAGGCTTCAAATATCAAAACACTCATCCCTCGATGACCATGGGGGCCATAAGAGTGTCGAGCTTTCACAGCATCATATGTGCTAAAATAATTAAGAAGCTCTTGGTTTCCCATACCTAGCCACTGCATATCAAGAACAAAATAAAGATGTAACATAAAACCCAGAACCACTTAAGGAAAAGTAACTAATTATCAGAAGAGGTTAACATAAAAACAATATTGTATTCATCATTTGATGATAATAAGAAAAAACACATGATACCTTGTCATTTTCATCCTGTTCGAGCCTTGTGTTTTGAATGACAACCATTGGAGGCCATACGATTTCATGATCTTTCTCCTCATCTTTCAAGCCTTTCCACTTACCAAACACTTCCCCTGGTGGAATTACTGCAGTACCTCTTCTGAGCAATTCCTCATCCAAAAGCTCAGCAAACTCCCTGTGGATCTTTACCCTGTTTGACCCTTTTGTTTTGGCATGAGTAATCAGAGGCTGAAGCCCTCTGTACCAATCAATGGCACCAGGACCACCTCGACAAGCCGGACAGTGCCACTGTCTTTCTGGTTCGTTAATCTTATCAATTGGTAGGTTATCAAAATTCTTAAAGAAAACCTTAAACCATTTGCTCTTCTTACGAGTCTCGTGGCTCTTTTGACTAGTATCAGAATCATAGTCATCACTCATGAGATCGTCATCAGTATCTTCCATTGCACCAAAGCCCTCCTCTCCCTCTTCATCAACACCATCATTCTTCACTGGGGATTCTTCGGTAATCTCATCCTTTACCATGTTATCATCACCCCGGTGCTGCCTGGAACCAGTTCTAGATTGCCAATTCCACCCATGCTCCAAGGGAGGTCGAATTAATGGACTAGAAATCACATTGCTGCTTTCAGATTTACTTGCATTTAACTGGGTCCTGGCAGTTCCTTCTGCAGTTCTCCTGAAGTTAGCATTTTGGGACTCCCAAGGATTTCCAGTTGCATAACCAGAAGCCCTTCCAACTCCTCCATCATACCAAGTAACCGGAGGACTCCATGGTTTTGCAGCACTTCTTTTGGCTCTATTCCTGGATTTCCTTGAATATACCACCCATTCACCATCATCTTCTCCTGACTGAAGGTTAACATCAGCAACATCTTGAGTAAATTGCTCAATTTTTTGAAGAGACTCCGATGCATTTTTCCCTTTGGAAGAAGAACCATCATCGGTTGCCACAGTGGAAGATCTCCCACCTCTTTTTGAACTCATTTTCTGGAACACAATTGTTGTCCCTCCTCCATCGTCCACAAAAACATACAATTCATAACAAAGAACCACCGAAAAACCAACAGGGTTGGCATAAAAAGCTTATACTAACAGTGAATCAAAATTAAACATTCTATTATTTTATATGTAGCAACGATAATAGTATAAAACACACGATTCCCAACAAACCTTTTCATTTGTTTTCAGCTTGATTAAGTTTTCTAGTGTTATAATATATAATACCACACACGAACACAGATTAGTTATAGCAGTTTAATTCACTGAGTCAGAATGATTAGTTAGAGTGACACACCATGCACCATGTTGGTTACTTTCAAGTGAAGTTATCTTGAGAGATTCTCTATACAAGCTCATTACATAACGTGTTTCTCAAAAGAAAAATGATTCGTGACATAAGATAAAGCAATACTGATATACACTATAAGCAATTCTTAATTGGGTAATGCCCCCATTAAAGGGGTTAACAATTGGCCTCAATTCCAACCATATTAGAATAATGTTTCATCGACAAAAATAGAATCTCCGAGTATGCATTAGTTCTTGGCAATTGTCAGTTTTAAAATAATTACTGCCATAATTTTAAGATGATTATTATAAAAGTTAGAAAACTAATTTTCTCTGATGATTTAAGTTTTCTTTGCAGTACTTATAATTAAAACATCTTATTTTACTCTTTACTCGTACTGTTTTAATATCTTCTTCCATTGTGAAAAGTAAAAGCATTAAAAAAGAACTATACAAACCTAAATCGAGAGCTTTTTTATTATAGAAACAAAAAGGAGAGGTTTTTCTTAAGAAAAGCAGTAAATGAGTAGGAAAATTTGAACTTTGACTAATTAACTGCATAAATGGCCTATTCATAGTTACATTCAGTTTGTCGGGTATGGGAAAGTTAGTTGTGCCTTTCTGTTCTCAGTATGAAACTGACGTGTCCATGGATGAAAGATGATTCTTTTCTGCTTAGATTGGTTACTATACAGGATATATCAGTATCAGGCAACTCATGTAGAAGAAGAAGAAGATGAAAAGTTAAAAGGAAGACGGGTTAAGAGAGAAAGAGAAGGTTGGAGAGGAGAAAGAAGTTGGTACCTCGGACTCAGATCAGAAGGATCGCAGGTTGTTGGAAGAAGAACAGAAGAGCTAAGTGAACTCAAAGTTGACTTGCAATCTTCTATCATAGGTTTTTGTGTTTTTGGACTTTAAATTTTCATCAAATTTTATTTTTTGGAAATTTTTACGTGTGTCATAAATTTTAACGCTGTCAGATCCACCCAATCATCTGTTACATACATCTAAGGAATCTATTACCTGTTAAATCAGATTGCATTTTATTCAGCAGTACATGTAACCTTAAAAACAGTTGATTTAGTTATTACACTCAAACAAATTTTCTATGCTGTAATGTAATCTAGTCATAGAGTGCGACAATATTATTAATTTAATGATTGTTATTTTGAAAACCTTGTTTATGATAATTTTAATTAATTAACGGTTTGTATTTTTAGAATTGTGTTAACTGGTGTTTTGAGGTATTGATCAAGGAATTAAAAAGTTAAAGTTATATAAGAACTTATCAAAATATCATAAAATACTGTACTTGTTAACCATAAAGAAACAAGAAATTAAATGAAGTGTACTTTTAAAAACTTTAAACATTAATAGACTTCTTTCTTTAAAAGGTATATTTTGAAAGATGGAAAATTTCTTCATTTGGAAAAAAAGAGAGAAACAAAATAAGATAGTTTTTTAAAACCTCTATTTTATAAAGATCAATTTATACAATAAGTAATCTTTGTAGGTATTTCTAGTCAAATATTCAAACATTATTTTTACTTATTTCTCTAAGCATTATTTTTTTAATCTCTTTACACTTCATATACACTCACAAGATTAGTGAAAAGATATTAAAACCTGCAAAGTCAAAGATAAACAAGTATAAAATTTAAGTTCTTAACTAAAAAAACGCTAAAAATAAGGATAATGCAGAGAATAGCGAAATATATTGACATATTTTAGAAAAAAATGTCTTTCTCTTCAAAGTGTGCCTTCTAATAATTATTGATCCAATTATCTTATTTTTATTTTGACAATATATTATTTCATCAATGCTTAAAAACAAAATAGAAAATTACAAATAATACGTAACCATAAGCATTTAACCTTAATTAAAGTTTGAATAACTTACATTGTAGACTAGTCTAATATAAATGTAGATCGTCCATCCCACATTTAAACAATATATGCTAATGTTGACTTTGTTTAATGTCTTAAAACATGTTTATTTGAACATTAATCTCTAAAGAATTTGAACTATTTTTTGCATCCTAAAAAATTGCTTTTAACTATTAATGCCTTAAAATATAGTTAGCCATTTTCCTATTCTCATATAATTATATATAAAAGATTCTCTATTTATATTAAACTAATGTTATACCTAACCTTCCAACTATTTATTTATGGACTAAGTATAATACATTTCAAATATCAATTATATAATATCGTAATAATATTTTTAATTAGCTATAATTTTACAAAAACCTAATGTTACATTAACTTTTTTTTCAAAACAACCTTTAGTTAATACTCTATACAATACCTTGGAAATAAATTAATAATATATATGCGTCAAAAACATGAACATATAAAATTCAAACTATTAATTGATTTTCCAATGTATGCGTCAAAACCATGAACTTAAGGTGAAAATAAAAAATATAAAGTGTAATTAATGAAAAGAGAAGTTGTGACCATTTTTGTGTCACGAAACATGTCCCATACATAATCTCAAATCTGACAACCATACACAAGTTATTGACCATATGACACATCTAATTATCGCATCATACATCTATATATAGAGAGAGACTTTTACTATAATTTAATTTAATATGAAATAAATTAATGTAAAAGTGTTTTTTACATGGGCAGCAAAACTGAATTGTAAATATCAGTGTCTTCAATATAATTGGAAAATTGTCAAAAGAATGAGAAATCAATTAAGCTTACACCTACCAAGTAACAGTAGCTCATATACATGTTTATTCCCTCGTGATTGGAGCATATATTCCTATCTAGTTAACAAATAAAAAATAGGGAATAAAATACTACCAAAGAATGGTTACATAGAGTATCAAATGGGGAAAAGAATGGTTACAGTGAATTTGGATGCTCTGCAGCTGAATTTCTCTGCTGCCATGCCTTCAATTTTTATCTAATTATGACTAGGGGCCATGTCTTCAATTTTCTTGGGATTATTTCATTGGTGAAGTTATTGCGTGAAGATTGGCCACCACTTTCAAATCCTTTACTTGAATCCTTGGAACTATAAGAAATGATATAGTTGCTCCATCAATCTATCTTCCATCTTTAATTAAGAAACCCGCATTAAGTTGGATCCACCACCTAAGAAAGGGACCTGAGGCTATAAAGTGGTGTAAGTAATCCATCAAGTCGCAAATGGGCTGAACTACAAGGGATCCTAAATACCACTTTCTACTCCAAACTTAATCAACCTAGGATGAGTGTTCCTAATCACTTTCTCAAGAAAGTTCAACGGCCTCGCTCTTTGCAAGTTTAATACCTGCTACTATTAATATCTAAGTGTCGCCTGCATTTTACGACCCGAAGCCAGAACTACAAGTCAAAAATAGTTCACATGTTTTTTTATAATCAATTTTTTACCTTAAAAGATCTTGTATAAAATGCTCTTACGGACAGCTCCATAATCACTGATTCTTGCTCTTAATGTAGCTCCTTGCAGAAGTTCAACTGCTATGAATCGACCTGACTCCAGAGTATATCAGCGTATTCCTTCTCCTCTTCCTTTTCCTGTTCAACATAATTGGTTGCTTCCAGTTCTTCTGGAAGCTCGACAAATTCCTCTTCATCGTCAAGCTCTTCCATCATTTCTTCTTCTGCACGTTTCTCGTTCTCTCGCTCAGCAAGTTCAACCATAACCTCCTTCATAGCCTGCTTTGTAGCAGGCCGATCACTAGAGCCATATTTAGGAGCAGGCACAACAAACGGCAGAATTATATCATCTAATTCTGTGCTTTTAACTTTAGGACGACCGTTATTTTCTGTAGGAGGAAAAGTAAATATAATCCCAAGTTCATAATTGCAAATGTGAAGCCCACAATTCACAGAAGGGTCCTCCTTTTTAGGTCCATCAGCTTTTATCCTAAATGGATTTGAAATCTGTCGCCCCCAGGCAGCAGCACTAAAATTATGGGACCCACAGTATACCCAACCAACGGAAGGTGCATCCCTCCCAGACCAAAAGCATCTACGCACCACCTGCGCAAACCAATTCCAATGAAATCACTTCAAACATACATTTGTTACGTGGGGAGGAAAAACAGAGATTGGTTTAGTAATCGAGAAGCTAATCACCCAAGTCAAATCCTATATGTATTTAGTATCTGAGACATGGATTAATGTAGGAACTCGGTTACAACCATATGAATGAGTACAGTTCATACAAGGGGCCTTTGAAATCTTGTTCACACAAATAGAGTAAAAATGCATCGAAAGCAAGCCACTAAAGATGGGGAATGACAGGACACGAAGAGGAAAGAGGCACCCGAATCCCTCAAACTCAACTTTTCCTTCATCAACAAGACACTTCATCCGTACAGCATAAGAAGAATAAATGCAGTACAGCAACTAAACTTGAGAATAACAAAAATACATACATGATACATCAATATAAATCAATATGAAGTTATTTACCTTTACATGCATTGGATGCCCTATTCGTTCATGCGGATGGGGGATAGCATCATGAAGTATATCTAAAGTCTTCAACCTTTGCCAAGTTTTCTGTTCAAAAGTAGAGAATCGGTTATGCATTGTTCACATATAATTACAATTTACATATTCAAACCAAGTCAAAACTTTACCCCTTCTCAAGATAACACTGAAGAATTTCTAAAAAAAAGGATAATACCATAAAACAGTCACGAACTAAATGGTATTCACATTTGTGATGAAAAAGTTTCAATACTAACCATTTGAAAATGGTTAGGGGAAGGGGAGCACATTCGCTGACTCAATATATTCCTTTAAAATAACCCTTTGAAAATGTGTTTTACACATGTTAAGAGAGATTAACTTATCCTAAATAGGGACCAACAAATTGTCCCATGCAATCTTTGTATGAATGAGTTCGTGCCTTTCTGTCTCTCCACGTGATCTTGTCACATAAAATCTAGGGAGGGAACTCAAATATGTCGTTGTCTCCTTGGTAATTGAAATTGCCTCAAAAATATATTTATCTGGAAACCTTTTTTCTAATGAGGGAACTGGTGGTAACACCTAAACAATTTCTTAGAATTTCAGTTTGGATATATCATTCAGGCCTCAAAATCAGTTTGTAAGGAAAAAACTGCCTAAGTTTTGTTTAATTCACGTCTCTCTAACCAATGTAGAACTAATTCACCACCGTTGAGGCTAGAATCAAGGCTCCTCCAAAGATACCCCGCAACTACAGCACGCTAAGAGTGATGGCAGTTAAGGCAGTTTTCCAAGACAACCAATAGTTAATATCCGTTGACATGTTCTTATTTAAAAATACAAATATAATACATTATTATTGTATTCAGACTTTAATGAAGTATGACTTTCAACAAAATATTGATCACAAACTACTAAGGGAACCGAAACAACCATGAAAATAAAGGTTACCCAAGGAATCTAGCATAAAGAAAATCATATCACCTCTGTGAAGCAAAGTATATATCTTGAAGGCAAAATCCCATTATAAGCATTCTTCACTCTTTCAATAGTGGGGAATAGAATTCTAACAGAAGGATTCTTAAGTTCTTCACTAGCACTCCAGCAGCCCCACTGTCAAAGCATCATTAAACTATTGAATTAAAAAAAAAAAAAAAACAATTTAAACAAATCATGCCTCTTTTAGTAAAGATGTAAGTTTTTTCAAGGGAATCTAATGAAAGAGCAAAGGCCTTCGGATTACTTCGGGATCAGACTCTTCAGAGTCAAAATGTTGCAATGATTTTTTCCCAACAGCAGACGAGAAAGCAGCAAGAAATTTTGAATTGACAGATGAACCAATAGAAGATGCACCTAATGGACAGAAAAGGTGTCAAACAATATTGTCCAGAAGAATGAAAAAATAACGAGGTCATCTTATTGATTCTGACCTGTAATGTAGTAGGGTTGGCATTGTACTCAATAATATTTAAAAAAAAAAAACTTACTGCAAATAATTTCAGACTTCAATGCTTCGGGCCATTTGTATCGATTTAGAACCTGGTAGAAAAAGTAATAATAATTATTCGTAACTGGATCTTTCAAAATAATTTATAGCATAAACATCGTCATTTACATGCAAAATCAAGAATGCTTCAGTGACAAAGAAAGAGAAACTCGTAACCATACTTCAAGATAACAAAACTAGAAAAAGAAATCAAACTTAACCTTAATTTCAACAGATCTATAAGAGATTAGAAATAACAAGCCTTACAAGAAATATTTCCGCCATATGCCTTGCCAATGAGACATCTTAAAACATACCCTTAACAACCAAAACTAGACATCTGAATAGTTAAATTTACATGTTGCCTACCATAGAGACTAGATAGGCTCCCATACCATGTTAGAAATGAGTTAAGCCTAACTTCATTAAGAAAGTAGCTCAAGGGGGAAGATTGTACAAGTCTTTTATGAGGCATTTTGGCCAATTTCATGGTGGATGTGGAACATCTTAACACAATCAATGCAAAAGATCTTCCTGGTCTGGCACCACTAACCTCTTGTAGTCTCCAAAGGCCATAACATCTTTCAATCGAAGCAATGAGTGAGCAAAAGGACACAATATGTTCGGATTGAATCATCTTTGACATATCTTTAAAATGATGCCCCTGCAAAGTTACAAAGCCTCAAAAATCATGTAACATAAATAAAGGCAACTAACAAGTCATCCTCTCGAAGACACATCCAACACACCTCTGAGACATTTAGTATTAATTGAACTTTCTTAGAGTTTTCTCCCATAGCAGCAGCAAGTGCCTCTTTTGCACAAACATATCCAGAAAACGTGAAGAATCCGGCATCCCAGAGAGGAGAAACCCATTTTGCAACATCTCTAGGCAGAAAACCAAGTTGAACACAGTCTACAAAAAGGAGCAAAAACAATCAATATTATCACCATTTTGGGTAGCCTGAAAATGTTTATCCAAAACAACAGAAAACCTATCCGCCCGCTATTCGGGCATGTCCAAAACAACAATCACAATATAACGAAAGTTCAAAACACATTTAAGAAAAACAGAATAAAAAATTAATTTGAAAATAATGAGATGAATGGAGAATTGAATGTAAATATAATCCAAAAGGAATTCACAAGTGACGTAGCTTTTACCTCCCTCAAAAGATCGATCAGGATTGGGAACAAGAACAATAACAGCATTTTCATCAACAGACGCAATGGGTTTTCTTCTTAAAACAATCTCCAACTTCCCATGAGCATTCTTACAAGACTTTCCAAGGAATGAAGCCAGTGATTTTAGTCTAGCACTGTTTGAGTCCGCTACAGTGCGGAAAAAATGGCTCAAACCAACAACAGATGCCACAACTGAACCAAGAAACTTCTAAAACAGATAAAAAAAATGAACAGAAATTAGCATCTTTCAGAATATAAATTGCAGTCAAAGAATCCATAGAAGAAGTAGCTTCACCTAAGTCACCAAATGATTACATGGCTAACAATATTAGTGCTGGAATTGAATATTAAACTAAGATATCCTACTAGCATCACCTTAACCAAAGTCGGGGTTTAAGGGTATAATATTACAACCCCAAGCGATGTGGATATAGTTCGCAAATATTAAAATTTAAAAGAACAAAAATTTATATCAAAAAATAAATACAGAGGCAGTGGCAAGGACAGTCAATCAGTGCTGAAAGAAGCAATATCTTTGATGACATACTTGAGTACTTGCAGCAGGAGAGGCCTGAAAAGATTCTGACAAAACAGAAGTTCTATAAAAGTGAATTCCAGGTACTGAAGCAACAAGATGTCCTGTAGCACCTCCAAAGTCATATTTTGTCAGCTGTGTAATCCAGTGAGCCTGACTGGGTACATCAATAACAAGAGATGCCATAAACCCAGCCAACTGAGCAGCAAAATCACATTTTGACTGATGAATTTCAGCATTGCCAATTTTTGGGAAAAGCGATGCAAAATCAACAGAAGTGGCATGAGGGAAATCTTGCCACCATATAGTGTTAGTCACACTGTTCCACTACACAACCATGAAAAATTGAAAAACTAATCAATAGTTTTGCCAAGTTGATGAATAATGACATACAAACAAGGAATAGTTGTAAACCTACAATCAGCATGAGTAAAAATACCTATGAAAATGCTAATACACATAATTTTACATGATGATACAGATGTTGCTATTATAGGCTTCAAAGTTTATACTAGGGAAACTATGGCAATTGCAGTAGTTGATGTCTTACATCCAAACATTTTACAAGAATAATTTTGAGTCATCCAATGTTTGTATATAAGTATAATATAAATTAACTTATTTGATTGTGGTGGGAAATAAAAGTTTTTTTCTGCCTTTTTATGTTTTGCTTATTTCATTATTTCACATTATTGCTCCAAAAAAATTTTGCCCTGTTTTTATAGTATATAAAATAATCCAAAAAAGAACACTATTTATGTGTCGATGAATAATGAAATATAAAGGACAGCAAATACAAGATGAAATGTAGTCATTGGTTTACTATATACATACACATACATGCATACATGTATGTATGTAGAGAGAGAGAGAGAGAGAGAGAGAGAGAGTGTGTATCTAGTGAGAAAATCACTTTTATATGAGAATACGAATAGATAAGTTGGAATGTAGAATCATGCATGAATTGTTAAAATTAAAAATTTCATAAAAGACTTTTTAAAAGATTCACATAACTCATCTTTTAATCTTTGACCATTCATGGTAAGATCCAACAACTAATATATATTTTCCTCTGGAGAAAAAACTCTCCAATTAATATGGCATCAGGAGAGAGGTGTGAGCAAGAGGAGTATATTTCAACCATATAATATTGAAATTGATTGTTAAGACTAATACTAGTTAAACAATTTTCACCATCCATATATGGTTGTATGGCCAAAACCTACTCCTCTCATCTGACTGGATATGTCCCCCCATATGTGTGTGTATGTTCTACAAAATTTTTAGTTTTGAGCATCAATATAGTTTTGATATCACAACCAAATCCAATAAAACCTTCTATTATGATACTAACAAAGGATTTACATGCCTCGCTTTCAATCAATTTGGATGAAAAAAGACAATATACAACAGTTGGCCAAAGTGTCTATGAGGAAGAGAGACAAAAGAGGTTGAGCTAACAAGGGTTATCAGGAACATTTATCTATGAAGGAAAAACAACTAATGGGACAAGGAAGGATTTGGTCAAGGGAAATCACGATGGATGTAATAACAAAACTTAAGGCAGAAACCTTGGTTGGAGGATAAATGTCGACGCCACACTCTTACATGGTATTTGGAACACTCTACTATTGGCTGAAATATATTGCAAATCACAATTTTTGTGGATATAATCTTATTTAATGAAATTCATTAGAAATCACAACTTTTTAGAGTTTCACATCTTATTGAATTTCAATCCTATTTTTGTAGTTTTCAATAATTTATAACCGATAAGGAGATGTGGTGGAGAGTATGCTCCTAGCACTCCTCTCGGTTGGAGGGGGATTCTGGCATGATTAGAGAGAGAAATCGGAAGCAAGGGAGGGATTTGAAAGAGAACATAGAATTTTGAGGAAAGAAGGTTAGGAAGGCTTTTATCTTGGAGAAGAACTGCTAGATGCAGACTGTGGGGTTTTGTTAAGCACAACATACTTGTAGTGTCACTGTATAGTGTACCTTCCATTGGTTTCTGATTCTAGTGTTGCTTAGTTCCGATCAGTGAGTCACTGAGTATATAAGTATTACTGAGTTTTCCACCAAATTAGAATATGTAATAATAATTCAAATACTACATAAATTATGATATTTCATATTATTCTTAGTGCTTGTTAATCTGGATACTGTAAGACCTTAATACTCCTACTAAGCTAGAAACATTTCATCTTATGAAGGCAATAAGCTATCAGGTATGTGATGTACAAATAAACAATGTAAACAAATGAACACGGAAAACACATTTTCTCTTCAATTTATCAGGTAAAATCACGTATCAATGTCAATAACTAAAAGTTTGGTTATTAGAATACCTGCTTTTCCACCAAATTAGCAGATGTGATAACAATTCGAATGCTATCTTTTCTTTGTAAAACAATCAACTTTGGGTGATGGCAAGCAATCCCTTGTCTCTTGCGGTCATTACCAAATGCTATGGTTTCAGGGAATTGGGGATACCTAATATCCAACAAGAAAGACGTTAACAAATAGGAGAAATAAAGTAGTGAATCGCAAGGGCGTAATTTAAGCCACATATCTCCCCCACCCTTGAAAAAAAAATTCAAAGAAAACAAAAAGTCAAACTTACACTACAACAAGGTTAGGATAATCCTGGTAAGGCACAGATACTCTGTCCTCGGGTTTTGAACTCCAACATCTCTCGGTATTCTGGCATGCAATCGTAACTGGAAGGTGAAAAGGAATCTTGCAATATGCCAAGAACCTAACAAGACACTTCAGTTAGGACACATTTCCAGCCAATCGAAAACACGTAATCACAAGTAAAGAGACCACAAGAGGAAACACAAGCAAGAGACAAAAATGGTTTGAAAAGGGAGCAATAGGAAAGGAAAACAGTACATTGAAAAATTTTAGGTAATCACACCATTTTATGTCACTTGTAAACGTTGCTATAAATATCCTCGAAATGTTTTCCAAAGGATGAATAAGTTCAGGAAGAGATATCGACCGATGACACGCCGAGGAGCCATGGTTCATAAATTCAAGGCGGTTCAGGTAAAAATTCTTGCCAGGCTGGGGATAAACATTGTCGTTGCCACTGCCAAGCTTTCCCAGACAGTCACCACCAACAGAAGAATGACCAAGATTCTCCTTCCCTGCGGAATCTAACACCACCTTTGTATTAGGAGCTTTATCAGCAACATCAACTCCAACATTTGCATCCAAATCCATCCTTTTACTTTCACCAAATAATCCCAAACTTGACTGCACTTCAGCATTGCAAGGGGCACACGCAGATCCATCACGCACAACACACAACACAGGATCACTGCTAAGCAAAATATCTCTGCACCTATCGAGAAGAAACCTTCCTCTCCCAACAACTCCCTCATACCTTGAAACATTAGCCTTCAGTGCAAAAACCCTCTTACTCCTCTTCCCACTCTGCGAGTGCTCCGAGAATGTTCTCAACCCATCAATTTCACTATCACACCCATCGAAATCAATCCTCTCAACAACAAACCCAACTCCGTTCCCAACCCCACACGAACCGTTCTGGTTCCCACAAACCAGCGAAACCCTATCTTCAACCGATAATTCCACCGCCGTTCCCTTCTCCAACTCAACGCCGTTCACGAAAACCCCGTTGGAAGCTTCTCGAAGCACGAAGCCATCGATATTTTCGTGAGACGAAGTCCTCGCCCTTTTTCTGAACTCGTGGACAAGGCGCCACGAGGCGGTGCAGTCGTCGGTCAAAAGAACGCCGTTGAGGATGTAGAGTTTGCGGAGGGAATGATCGAAGAGGAGTTGGCAGTGGCGCTTGCTCACTCGCCGGTCGCGGAAGACGAAGCTGCAGTCCCGGGGACTGCGCCCGATCGAGTACGGGCGGTCCGCGCGGAGGCGCATGAAGTCGCAGGGCGAAACGGCGCCGTTTTGGGTGGATGAAAGGAGAGCGACATCGAAGTTTCTTACAAAGAGTGAGATAGTTTTGGGGTTATTGTCGAAAGAAGAAGATGAAGAAAAATCGCGCGCGAAGGGTCTCTTGTGATTGGAATTGAGGTTGATCATGGTGGAAGATTCCATTGAAGAAATGAAAGAGGAGAATGAGAAGAAAAATTTTTAAAATTTGGGAGCGTGGGAATTTAACTTACTGTAAAAATGAAGAAAAACGACGAGTTTTCGCTCTCATTATTTTCCCTCCAAAACACTCAATTTTAGGAAATGACTGTATTAGGTTTGGGCTAGGGTATTTTACTAAATGAATATTTTTCTAAATTTATATACTACTTTTATATTGTCTTACAAATTCAAAGGCTAAAATTAAATTTTATATTAGTGAAAAATATTTAAAAAAAAAAATAGTTAAATTTTTCAACAGTAGGTTTTCTAAAATTGTTTAAAAAGAGATAAATTTGTGCATAAGCTGAGCCTGCCGACATTTTATAACAGTGACAATATTTTTGAAATTTTTTAGAGGTAAAATAATATATATATTCACTGTATAATTATATTGTTTTCTAATCATGAAAACTAGTTGACTTTTATGTTAAGCATCTTTAAAATCGAGTCATCGCTGATGAAAAGTTAAATTGTTTTATATTTTTTCATATCCGTAACTATTGGGCTCGTTTCTTAGCATCAAAGTTCATTTAAAATGGGTGTTTTATCTTACACCTCCAATCGTATTATCCTACACCTCGAAAAATTTAACTTTTAATCTTTTGACATCTCATTTGGTATCTTTTCATTTTTTTCTCCTTTTTAATAAAAGTATACTCCACCATTTTCATTTTTCTCTTTTTCTTATTAAAAACATTATACACCACGTTAATAATAATATAATATAATTTAAAATTTAAATATTATTTAATAATTATTAAAATATGATTTATATTATAATAGTTATATTAAATAATTAAAATAAAAAATAATAATAATAATAATCAATTTGATTTAATATATTCAAAATATTTTAAATTATATTAAAATATTAAAGTAAATTAAATAATTAAATTTTAAATAAAAATTAAAATTCTTAAAACTTGTTTATCGGATATCAAAGTTTATAAAATATGCTAACAGTTTTATTTTTTTATTTAAAATTTAATAAATATTTAATTTAATTTAAATTATAATACTATTTATTATATTTTTATATTTTAATAATTATTAAAATATGATTTATATTTTTATAATAGTTTTATTAAAAAATTAAAATAATAATAATTAAAAGAAGAGGGATAATAATGAAAATTAAAATAATATTTAAAATCATATTTAATGTATTTAAAAATATTAAATTACATTAAAATAATAAATTAAATTAAATAATTTATAAAATTTAAAGAAAATTGAATCAGATATAGAAATCCGATGATGTATTATTTGGATATGAATATCCGATAGTAATTATTTTTAAAATTTTGTTTTTTTTAATAAATGTTTAATTTAATTTAACATTTTAATATAATTTATTATATTTTCAATATATTAAATTAAATTGATTATTACTATTTTATTTATTATTATTATTTTATTTTAATTTTTTAAAATAACAATTATTATAATGTAAACAACATTTTAATAATTATTAAAATATAAAATTAAAATATAAAATTATATTAAATAATATTTTTAAAATATGAAATTAAATTAAATAATTTATAAAATTTAAAGAAAAGTGAATCGGATATAGAAATCCGATGAAGTATTATTCGGATATCTGGATATCCGATAGTAATTATTTTTAAAATTTTGTTTTTTATTTAAATTTAATAAATATTTAATTTAATTTAACATTTTAATATGATTTATTATATTTTGAATATATTAAATCAAATTGATTATTATTATTTTATCTATTATTATTATTATTATTATTTTATTTTAATTTTTTTTAAATAACCATTATTATAATATGAACAATATTTTAATAATTATTAAAATATAAAATTATATTAAATAATATTTGAATTTCAAATTAAATTATATTATTATTATAAAGTGGTGAATAGTGCTTTTAATAAGAAAGAAAAAAAATGAAAAGATATTTATTAAAGTTAAAAATAAAATTTTTGAAAAAGTTGGAGGTGTAGGATAAGATATCAGAAGGTCAAAAGTGAAATTTTTTGAGATGCAGGATGAGATGTTGGAGGTGTAGGATGAAACACTCATTTAAAATATGTAAAACTTCGAAGAAGAAACCTCATTCAAACTCTGATTATATATTTTCAAAAGTTGGTGTTGATTTTTTATTTTTAAACTTTTAAAAGCATTTCGTGTTCAAAGGTTTTATAGACAATGTGAAATTATTTTTAAAGATGTATTTTTTTAAAATATAAAGAGTAAAACTAAGTATAAAAATAAGTTATGATTATTGATATACTTTTCATAAGAATTTGATCTTTTAAAAAGTTTTTGTTTTATTAAAAAAATAATTATTGAGTTACATATTTCTATAATAAATTCTATTTAAGGGACAATTAAGTTATCAACGCAAACTATCACAATCTTAATTAAAGTAATATTCTATTTTCTATAATTGGATTTTTTATTTTTTTTATATTGAAAATGTAAAAATAATGTTAGTTTACATAAGGATGTCATAAATTTATCTGGCTACTAAGAAACGAGTTATATTGACGGTAGATGTTTGAACAATGAAACTTATATTTATAAGGTTTATATAAAATAATATGGTTCAATAAGACTTATTTAGTATTATTAACCTAAATTGATTAGATAATATTTTAAGAAGTATTTATTAGAGTAATTATCATATATTAACAAAATATGTGATTAAATTTTAATAATTTTATTAATTATAATATTTTTTAATATCATATATCAAGAGTGTTGGTTAATCTTATAAGATATTACATTTAAATTTGTCCTCTCTTTTATCAAAACTTGGAGTTTTCTAACAAGAATGTAATACCTATACAATATCATCAAGTTAAGTTGGTATCCAAAACAATATTCATGGTCAAATATGACCACCCACAACTCGGTCAAACTGTCAATTCACTTACAAAGTAAAAAACGACCACATACATTCTGCCAAACGATTAATTCACTTGTAAAGTCAAAGATGACCACAAACAGTTCGACCAAACAACCCATCCAGTTACAAACATAAAGTCAGCTACACACAAACATTTCATTTACGATAATTAAACTTTATAGTTTGGGGGTTTATGTGTGTATCTGGTCCAACAAATACATTGCGTAGCATGACCCAACAAGGCTCATTCGACATTATTATCCTAGAATGGTTAAATAACATGCTAAGAGGTATTTGTGGGTGCAATTATCATATATCAACCAAATATGTGACTATATATATTGATAGTTTTTTTTTTTACGTTATAATATCTTTTAACATCATTTATCAACATAACATATGGTTAATCAAGTAAGATATTGTATTTTTATTATTATTATGCTAATTTAATGTATAAACGAAAAAATGTTATATTTGTTGAATTATTTGATATTCTTTTGGTACTATTAGTTTTTACAATTACCATCACATGATCTAGAAACTCTATAAATACACACAATATTTCATAAGGAAATACACACTCTTTTATACTTTCTCTTTTTATTCATAAAGATTCAAATTCTCTTACTGACTTAGACATCATAGAGTCTTTTATAAGTAAATCTATTTTTGTGTTTCTAATCCTCAAGAGCATATATCAAGTTTTTTCAATCCACTCACATTTTGTCACCTGTATAGAAGTCCACGTTCCATATTCCAATAAATACAAGCAAAACTTAATAATAATATTTGTTTAAGTTGGACATTGATATAGATAAGTAAATTGTATTCTGGTTAAATAGATGTGCATGTTGGAATATGAGCATATACGTATACACATAATTGTTGAAAACGGTGAAGCATAGTGTAGGAGAATTATATATACACACCTTCATTTTATACGCATATACTACTAGCTTGTTTTTTTCTTTTCATCCCTTTATGTATATACATCTAACACGTATGTTTTGATACTTGTTATGTTTTGTTGAGTGCGTATAAACTTTCATGTGTTTTAAATAAAAGGAATGATTTAAATTCTTTTAAAAAGATCATAGACTTATCAAATAATCTACCCTATATACAAAATAGCTAAATTTTTAAATTCGTGGGACAAATGGTATGATATGACACTAGTAAAAAATCGATCTTTTAACTTGTAGATTACATTTCGATTTTAGAAAAACCGAAACGTATCAAAACATGGTGACAATTTCGTTATTTACATCAAATTATGTGCTTTGGTTATTAATCGAAACATAAAAAGTATATTGTCTCGATTAAATGAACAATCAAAGCATAAACCCTCCCGTTGTTACATTGGAACTCAGCCCTTTCAGCTGACACCTTTATAAGAAGAAATGTCAAAGTTTGAAAGCAAAAGTTATTTAAGCTTTTGAGTTTGAAAATTGAAGCGTTTGAAAGGTGGAAAACACTACTGAGCATTTGCTGGGTCATTCAATCAATTGAGTGTTTGCTTTTTTAAACAAAAACATGGAGCATTAAAACATTTTTGCTAAGTGGATTTCGTGAGTGATTAACCCCACCAAGCAACATGCACCTTCACTTTCGCTATATATCTTAAAGTCTTCGCACTTAGCTATATCTGTCCCCAACACATATATACAATACATAATCAAATTCTAATTATTTTAATTCACAATTCTATACTTCTCTCCATCTTCATAAATTAATGATATCTCACTATCTACTTTGTCAAAACTAGTTTGTTAGGTTATTTTCTTGATTGTTAAATTAAATTTAAAGTTAAAAGTAACAATTATTTTATAAATAAAGAATATGGCATGGCTCTATATATCTACTACAAATTATCATTTAATAAAATAAAAAACATCGTCCCCTAAAATATTTGTATTGAGATGAAGATATGGATTTAAGATGTAGGTGTCGTATGGTTTTGTAATTAATGTTTTTCAGTTCTCTAAGTGAATTACCAAATACAGGATTTTCACATAATCTTTACTAATTAATCATTTTCATTCTATATTTTTAACTTTTTTTTAAAATTTAGTTATTTTTATTTCAATTAATTTTTGAATAATTGGTGCTTTGGGCTTAAATTATCCAACTAAAGAAAATGAAACCAGTAAATTTTGTCTATTAAGTTGTCTAGAATTGAACGGTTTAAACTTATTATTAAACAACAAGAGCAATATTTTCTTGGACATTTTTCAAACAACTTAAGGGTTATCTTATAAAAAATGTTATTAAATCAGCACTTAAACTAAATATTGAAAAAAACAAAAACCTTTTTCGCGAACGTTTAAGTTGCGTATTCTTAGATAAATTTTCAACTAATTTATTATTCTACTACTAAAATGTATTATTTTTCTTAAAAAAAAAAAACTTACGTAAGATAAATATTTAGTCCCTATAAAAAAAATTCAAGATGTTAATAAAAATTCTATCCTCACATGAAGATATATAAGCTAGAAAATCGTGAATTATGTTTTAAAAAATAAAATAAGATGTCATTGATGTTAAAATTTAAATAACAATTGTAAGTTTTATATTGAGTGAAAATAAAAAGGTTGAATGGTATATAAAAAAAAAACAAATTCCACAAACGAGGAGCTTATTATGATTTTGTATTAGTGTATCGGGTTTCTTTTGTGTTCAGTATCCATACCTCACTAATGATAAATCTCGCAAACTTAATTCATACTTACGAAAATACGATTAGAAATTTAAATATTTTTTTTATTTGATAAGGATTGTTATTTTTTTTCTCTAAAATAATTACTAGTTTTTTTTTATTCAATTACAGATAATGAGCTTGAGTGAATTGTGATATTAATATAGAAGAATGAATTGATGAACTAATACTTTTTATGCTCAAGTATAACAAGAGGGTCCAGCATGTTAAAAACCTTTGTCTTTTAGTAAGTAACTTGATCATGCTAATTTAAGATATTACTAATCGAGTTAAAAGACTTCAATTTTTAGTTTAAGGTATTGAGGTTAAGATAATAAGATGGATGTACGTATTCTTGACATTGAATTAATGTCTTTTTGTAAGGAGTTAGAGAATAGACTGTTAATAGTAGATAGATGTATTAAAATAATGAGATTGAGCATTCAGTGTTAAAAATCAACAAATAGTACAAATAGAAGTTTTAAAACACTTAATTTATTATATTAGTACATTCTATCTCTCTAAAAACACTATTTTTCACCTTTTTCTCCTCCTTCTCTCTAAAACTACTCATGGTTGATTCACCTGATCGGCGATCAGGAGCTTTCTAGGCGATCCAAACGTCAAGAGCTTCCTTTTCCATTGATTAATTTTGTGTTTGAAGCTGGTAAGTTTCATTCTCTTGATTCTTGTGAAAATTCTGAAACTATTGGCACATGCAAGCAACGTTTCTGGTTGCATGTATTCATCAGCCTTCTCTCCTCTATTCTGACTTCGTTCTTGGTCCTTTGGTTGGTCTCTCCTCTATTCTGACTTCGTTCTAGGTGTTCTTAGGATTTTCTGATGTTGGGAGCGAATTTCTCACTAGGGCAGAATTGACTTTTAACATCACTCTTTAGACGTCAGTTAAGCGGGAGTCCGACGTAAATTAATGACCGGTGACACTTTCGTAAATAAGTTACCAATATAGACGTCACTTAAGAGGGGTCCCTTATAGACGTCGGGGTTCTCATAACCGATGTCTATAGGCCCTCATATACGTCGGCTCCCCCGAATAGACGCCAAAACTAAACGAAAAAATTAATAAAAAATAAATTTTTATTTTATTTAGACGTCTGTTATGGGGGGAACCGACTTCAAAAGCACTTTAGACGTCAGTTATTGGGGGAACCGGCGTCTAAACACTAAACCCAAAAATTTCAAAAGTCACTTTTTGGCTCCATATAGACGTCTGATCCCGCCACTCCGACTTCTAAAGCACTTTAGACGTCAGTTATCAGGGGAACCGACATCTAAACCCTAAACCCAAAAATTTCAAAAGTCACTTTTTGGCTCCATATAGACGTCTGACCCCGCCACTCCGACTTCTAAAGCACTTTAGACGACTGTTATGGCGGGAACCGACTTCTAAATACTCAGTCCGAAAATTTAAAAAGTCACTTTTTGACTCCATTTAAACGTCTGATCCCGCCACTCCGACTTCTATAGCACTTTATACGTCTGTTGTAAGGGGAACTGACGTCTAAATGTCTGCATTAAAACAATGCGAACGCGAGGCAGTAGTTATGCGCACTCATTGTTCATCATCTTCCTCGCGTTTTCTCTGCATAGGCTACGTTTTACAGGTTCGTTTTCTCACTTTTGTACCGTTTAAAATTAATTTTACTCCGATTACATTACTCTTTGATGAATTATTTTTCATTTGAACCGATTAAAATACGTTTTCATTGAGTTTTTGTGCAGTTTTGCTCATGTCCTTAGGCAACGTTCTTGGATGGCGATTTCTTGCGTTTTGCACTCCTCTAATTCCCTCCATTACATTATCAAAATCGTCCAATACAAAATAAGAACATACAATCCATTCTCTTTAACTAAAATATAAAGTTGTAAACTCGAATCACCATGACCTAGGAGCAACTCGAGAGGCCTCAAGCGGAGAAAGATCCTATCAAATACGACGACATTTTAGACGTCTGATCTACAAAGTCCGACGTCTATATAGATGTTTGACCTATATAGACGTCGGTTTTGCACAAAGCCGACGTCTACAGACGTCTGTCATGAAGTGACTGATGCAAAGTTACGTCACTGGAATAGACGTCGGATACGAAATGGACGTCAAAAGCCCAAATTAACTGACGTTAATCAACGTTTTTGCACTAGTGTCTAGAAGGACAGAAATTGTTCGGTTTGACTAAGAAGTAAGGGAAACTAGTTAATTTAATTTATTGTGTATGGTGTATGAAAATGTTATTTGATGATTTTGCATGTGTATGAAAGTGGATCTTTGGTGTGCTCGGACTTGTCTATGTGAACTGTCAAATTCTGTGGTTATGTTGATTTGCACCTGTTGTGTTTTTGTTATTTTGCTGTGTGAATTTTGAGGAATTGGAGTAGTGAAAGTGGGGAATTGAGTTTGGGTATAGAGTTGGTTGATGAGAAGAGTTTGGGCAAGTTTTTTTGGGCGTGTTAAAGCTTCTTAGTCACTCAAATTGTGCCAAAAGTGGGAGAATTGAATTCTGGGTCATTGAGTTGATGATTCTGCAGAATTGAAGCTTAAATTTGAGATGAAACTCTCTTGAATGATGTTAGGAAAGTTTAGATACTCTTAGTTAAGTGTAAATAGGTATATGTTACAAGTGTGAAGGATTGAAGTTGGGAAAAATGTTTAGTTTTGGTAAAGTCTAGCATGTTCATAATTCTGCAAAAGTTCTACAAAATTATGCAAAAAGTTGAGCGTGTGTTGTTGACCGTTCGATCATGTTCAGGTACTCGGTCATTTATTGGGTTTAGTCTCTATAGAGTTTAATCCATTCATGATCGTTCGGTCTTCGGTGGATGATTGGTCTTTTAGTAGTGTTCAGTCTTGTACTAGCACTCGGTCTCTTAGTAGTGCTCGGTCTTGTACTAGCACTCGGTCTCTTAGTAGTGCTCGGTCTTGTACTAGCACTCAGTTTGTATTGGTGTTTGGTCTTAGCTGCGTTCGGCCTCTTATGGGCCTTACCCATTAATGACCGTTCGGTCATGCGTTAGTGTTGGTCCTAACAGAGTATTTTGTCTAAGTCTAGAGTATTCGGCCTTAGGTGGGTGCTTTGTCTTGGTAGTGCTCGGACTTGTATTAGTATTTGGTTTTTCCCTAGTGGTTGATACTTAATAGTGTTCGACCACTTCTTCAGCTTTACCTAGTATGGACCGTTCGGTTCTGTTTTGTGGATAGTGAAAGACCGCTCAGTCTTACACTAAGTGTTCAATTTAAGTTTTGAGTATTCAGTCTAAGTTCTTAATATTCGATCTAAGCTTTAAGTGTTCGGTTGTTCTAGTATTTAACTCTCAAACTTAATTCGGCTCATGTTTGAGCCTTACTCTTCAATTTGACCGTTCGGTCATATTCACGGGTGGTAGTTGTTATCGTTCAGTTTGACCTTACGAGGAAGCTTTCGGTATGTAAAAGGATTATGGTTATATTGTACTTTGAGTGTTTATTTCGGTGGTTTAAATATATTATGCATGAGAAATAATGTTGATATTGTAGTGTGGTATGAGATTTCTAAATGTGGATAGGAAAGAGAATTCCAAGGAGGAATGTCTCAGTGGTTAGTTATCAATGTGGTAGTAAGGTACGAATATAGACAGTGAAATCCACGACGTTCATCCTGATATTCTAATGGTTACCAAGTCCCAAGTAGAGATGGGTAATACATGTCATGAGAATAGTAGGAGGTCATAGTCTAAGGGGGGAGACCTTAGGTGAGGGATAACGGGCTAACCTCGTGTAGCAACTGATGGGTTTCTAGTTACTACACCCACGAGTGCACGAACGACCAAAGCTACATATTCATACTAGTTCGGACAATCAAAGTAAAATGGTCGGTCAAAATGTGATTATATGTTTTATACATGTGTATGAGTGTTTTATCTCTTTGTTTGATTTGTATGATCACATGATTATTAAATTACACTAGCTTATCTTTCTTTCCTGTTTTGCCATGTTTGTCTGTTTGTTTTCTCTTTTGCAATGATCATCTTAATGGTGTGAGCTTAAGGATACAATCTTTAAGTTGTTGTAGCAGGAGAATAGGAGTGAAGCCTGCAATTTAGGTTGAACCTTAATTCTTCGGGTGAAGAGTTGTGTCATAATTAATTTGTAAGTTCTTGTTATATCATTATCCATGTATTGTTTCATTTGATAGTTTTATATTACTAAATTGGGATGTTACACTTTTACTTGTAAACAAATCTTATAAGGTTGATTATTTTCTTTTTGAAAAAAACTAATAAGCTACCACGTTTTCAAATTGTCATGGTTTGTTCCATCTAATATCAAATTGATGAATTAAATGAGGAAAATGACAAATTAAATTACGTAGTCAATTTGACCATCAACTTACTGACATTTCTATACGAATTAAACATACGACCACCTGGTCAGCCAAAGATCGAGCGGTCGACCATACACTAAGAAATCTACCGATCTAGAACAATCATTAACTGGTAATTAATCCGGACAATGATAACAATTAATGGGAAGGAGAATAATAGCCATTTATTGGTGATTAATGAGTCAGACCAAATAATGACTAATCTTTATTATAATATTATTATGCAAAGTCATTGACTTGAGCGTCAGAGTGTCTTCTGCAAGCACCTTCCCCCACGGCTAGCACAAGGAAAAGAGAGAGAATAGCGCAACTGGATAATGGAGCAAACAACTTTGAATGTTTTGGGTTAGGGATTTCAACCATATCGAAAGATTTTGGCGCGCCCACGGTGGACACCAAAATGTTTCTACTTGGGGCGAGGATAACCCATGTGTTAAGCTCCTGTCTATACCGAACGTCTCTCCACTCCGTACTCTGGTTACTGATCGGTGTATGTGGTGTGACCTGCAAAATCTTTCTCTGTAGGTCTTTAGTAATTCAATAGTAAGTCAAGGTGAGTTTACTACAAAATTAAACCCTTATTTATAGAGTTTATAAAAGTTTGACAAATTAATCTATCTCTTAATGATCATTAATGCAAACCTTAACTACTTAACATTGCAACATTAATTGCATTTTGACTTTGTTCAATTGTTGAGGGCTGAGTGATCATGAAGCGTTTTCTTACACATCAACTATTCGGTCCTTTCCATTCTGCTTGTCACCGTATCCATTCGATTAGAAAAAAAGGTGAAATAATTTTATCTATAAAATAAAATTTTATTCATAAAAAAAGGGGTCTTAAAATAGGATTTTGCTTGTGATAATGTCTGCCAACTATTTTTACATATAAGAAAAACTTAATATAACATGACGTGATGAACATGAATGGTTAAGTTTTTGGTTTTCGTAGTAAAAAAAAAAAGCATTACATTTTCCATTATTTCATTTCGTACCAAACAATGCATTATTGAGTGGTTGTGTTGTGTTGACTAATCCTATAAAGATTCCACTCAAAAATCACGTTATTGAAATGATTGATTTTCCCAATATAATTAAAATATATATATATATATATATATATATATTACGAGTGACCAAAGCCAAGTCAATATCTTTCTTCTCATCATGTCAATTGAGTTAGTGATACCCATTTCCCTTTAATTTATCCAAATTCTCTCATATAATTTTTTTCAATTTTATTTTATTTTGATATATAAACTAATTTTAGTTTATACATAATTTTTTTTCTACAAACTTTTATGTTCACAGAAAAGATCACCCCAACATGACCTAGAATACCACAAAACATGCCCACATGAGCAAATGGAAAAGACAAACAATCATAGGAAGATATTTCCAATAATCAACATATAAAATTATACTCTTACATCTTTGCCAATAATTAATTTTTATTATATTTATTATCTATAATAAGATCGTCTTACTTTTATAATAATAACTATTTTTAAAATCTAGTATGAAACTCATGGCAGCATCTATGTATACAAATTAAAAGCAAAATATTGATTACATTAAAAACATATACATTAATTTTCTATTCCAATTATAAAGAAACACAAATGCTAATAAAATATGATAACATAAGCTACTAAAAAAAATGTGTGTGAGAGTGACAGGTGAGTAAAGCCATGTGCAAGATTTTAAGGTTGTATTTAAAATTTTTGAATTAAATAGAATGTGTTTAGGGTTGCAGTGGTGGAGTGGGTCCAATCAAACACTGATAAATTGAATTTTAAAAGTAATGGTTTGGTTGGGTTTGTTTGGGATGAAAATGGTGAAAAAAGCAATGCCACTGTCACATACATGAAATGTGCCTTTTATTACGCTCTTTGCTTATCTTCTAAGATTTTCTTCAATGTGGTGCCAACTAACTACTATGTTAGAATAATTAATTAATTAATTAATATACTATTAACAATGCAATTTTCTATCACACAATGATTTCAAATTTCTTAAAGGTCAAACTATATGTGTTCTTTTTATTGAAGAAAATAATAATAAAAAGTTTATGGGCAAAATAGTGGATGGATACTCTAATTTTAGTATGATTTATCTTAAGTTGCACCTGAATTAATTGTGAGATTAGATTAAACCTTTTAAGATATTTAAGTGAAGTAATTAATTGTGAAATTAAATTAACTAATTGTATATAGGGATGACAAAAAAATCTCCGCGTCCTGCGGATATCCGTAGATAAAATCCGTGACGGATAGTTGATATCCGAGGATATTTATTATCCGTAATTCGCGGGTAACAGATATTTTAATATCCGCTTATAAATGGGTCGGGTGTGGGTATTATATTATCCGTATCCGCAGATATCCGCTATTCACAAAAAATAAAATAAAAATTAATTTATAGTTTATTAGATTAAATTTAATTAATATTAACATTAATTTATATTTTACAAGGTTAAATTTAATTAAAATTAAATTTTAATTTATATTTAATTTTATTTATATTATATATTTTTTATAATTCTATTTAAATTTTAATTTAATAATTTATAAAAATATATACTTTTTAAATATTTGCAGATATTCATGGGTATCCGCGGGTTGTTTTAAAATATTCGTGAATATTTTTTAAGTAGGTATCTGTGCGAGTAGTGGATCGGATAGCAAGTGAATTTTTTTTGTTAGGTCGGATTGTGGGTAGACACTAACCATGTCCGACTTGATCTGTTGTCATCTCTAATTGTATATCTTGGTTATAGCTATACGTGATCATAATATTTTGTAATGTATTCTATTTTATATTTAATGTAATTGAAAATTAAATTAAAAAAGAGCAAGAATTTAGAAAGTAGAAAAAAAAATATAACTTCATTTTAAAGTGTAATAAGTGTGAGTCTTATACACTTTAATTTTAGGTCATATTAAAGTTTTTCTCATGTTACCTTTATGTCACATTAAAGTTTTATCATTGTCATCAAACAAAATGAATGAGAATTGAATTTTGTTTCATTCCAATCCAAGTTAATGAGCATGTGACCTTCCAAATTTTTTGAAAGATTTTATCAAATCATTAATCCATTAATAGAATCTTTGTTAGAATATCTAAAAAAAAGCTATCATTGTTCTTAGAATTTGCAACACAAATAAATGAGCTGCATATTCTTCATAGTTGGAAGTGTAGAAATAATGGTATTTTATGACACTTGAATGGTAAAATCTACAAAATAATAATCATAGGAAGTGGTAAAACATGGCACTGAAACTTAAATACGAAAAGAATGAGAGATTTTACATTGAGTTGAGTGAACCATAATGAAACTACGTTGGAAACTTGTTATGTTTGTGATGTTATTGACATTGATTGAAACAGCTACAGAGTCTATAAATTAGATGGTTTATTATAAAGAAGTGCAAGGAAATTAAGAGAAGCTAAATGCTTTAAATAAAGAAAGACATCCATTATAAAATATAGAGTAGAAAATAAAGTCACTTTGAACAGCTTTTTCTATGATAATATGGCTGTCATTGTTGTCCATAGCGAGATGTTAAGATACGTACATATAGCAGGCAAAGCCAGGAGTGGCAGCTAGCAGGGAAAGAGAAACAAATGAGTGTGAATAAAGAGACCTGAAAGTGTGTGTGTGCGTGTGTGTTCATCAGAAGAAAAGAAAATGGGAGGAGCTTCTGCAGATCTTCAATCAGACATAGAACTAACTGATGCTGAAAGGTATGACACCAACAGCAACAACTTAGGGTCTTCAGAGTCAAAAGCTGGCACTGATGTTGAGCTTGACAGTGGCAGAAAATCTCAGGCTGATGCTGAAGGACGCTATGTTGAGGTCACCATGGACATTCATGGTGATTCTGTGGCCTTACACAGTGTTAAAGATTTTGGAGGTGTTGATGGGGTGGAAGAGGAAGATGGTGAGAAGTTGGGTTTGACAGGGAAGAGGCTCGAGAAGAAAAAATCCTTTGGGGCCTCTGTGGTTCAGAGTGCTGCCATCCGCATGAAGCAGCTGAAGCGTTTGGCTTCTTTCTCAAAACCAGCACCAAAACACTTTGAAAGAACAAAATCTGCAGTGGCTCATGCTCTCACAGGGCTCAAGTTTATCAGCATGACCGATGGGAGTGCAGGATGGGTTGAGGTGGAGAAGCGGTTTGAGAAGCTCACTGCTAACTCTGATGGCTATCTTCCTCGTGCTCTCTTTGCACAATGCTTAGGTACCTAACCTCATTATTTTACTGCAAATGACATGAATGTAGTTTTTGACAGTGTCGTTGGGTTTGATTGTAGGATTGAACAAGGAGTCCGAGGCTTATGCGGAGAAGCTTTTTGATACTCTTGCTAGGCAGAGAGGTATTCAAGGGGGTTCTATTAACAAGATCCAGTTGAGGGAGTTCTGGGACAATATTTCTGACCAGAGCTTTGATACTAGGCTCAAAACATTCTTTGACATGTAATTGATTGTTTTGGTTGATATAAACACGATGCATTTGTCTGGATTCCCTGACCCTTCACTGATGTTGACTTGGATTTGCAACGCAGGGTTGATAAAGATGCAGATGGAAGAATCACCGAGGAAGAAATTAAAGAGGTAAAGTACAAAATCATTACTTTTCAAGTTTAGTCAACGTACAAGAGTAAATTCTAGTAATCTGAATTTCCCCTCCTATCTGATCAAGAGTCTTTTTGATCATATATGATCAATTCTGGTCTCAGATTATCTGCCTTAGCGCCACTGCCAACAAACTGTCAAACATTCAGAAGCAAGCAGAGGAATATGCAGCTTTGATCATGGAAGAACTTGACCCTGATGACTCAGGATACATCATGGTAACTGAAATAGCCTAGCCTGCAATCTCTAGAATGGAAAATCTCCATTCAATGTTATAGAATTCTCCACTCAGCCCAAGTGTTTAACTTTTTTGGCCATATTTTGTTGGGGGGAAAACAGATAGACAACTTGGAAACACTTCTGTTGCATGGACCAGAGGAAACTACAAGAGGAGAAAGCAAGAACCTTAGTCAAATGCTAAGTCAAAAGCTCAAGCCTACATACGTGGACAGTGTAATTTTGAGGTGGTACAGGGATGCCAAGTACTTTGTGCTGGACAATTGGCGAAGATCTTGGGTACTAGCCCTGTGGATTGGTGTGATGTTAGGCCTATTTGCCTATAAATTTGTGCAGTATCGGAGAAGAGCTGCCTATGAGGTAATGGGCCATTGTGTATGCATGGCAAAAGGTGCAGCAGAGACACTTAAATTGAACATGGCTCTCATCTTGTTACCTGTTTGCCGAAACACCATCACCTGGCTAAGGAATAAGACCAAACTGGGTGCTGTAGTTCCTTTTGACGACAACATCAACTTCCACAAGGTAATTCTCACTTCTGCTAGCTCCTTCAAGAACAGGAAAAGAAACATATCTATTTCAATGACATGCTTGGTGAATTATGCAGCTTTCACAAGTCAATAAGGTATAAAAATTAGTAGTATAAATGATAGTGTTTTTTCAGGTAATAGCTGTGGCAATAGCAATTGGTGTTGGTGTACATGCCATCTATCATCTTACTTGTGATTTTCCTCGCCTTCTTCATGCAAGTGATGAGAAGTACAAGCTGATGGAACCCTTTTTCGGAGACAGACCATCAGATTATTGGTATTTTGTCAAATCATGGGAAGGAGTAACAGGGATTCTAATGATTGTGCTAATGGCAATAGCTTTTACATTGGCCAATCCTGCATTCAGGAGAGGCAGAACCAAACTACCCAAACCCTTCAACAAACTCACAGGTTTCAATGCCTTTTGGTATTCTCATCATCTCTTCGTTTTTGTCTATGCCCTTTTGGTTGTGCATGGAATCAAACTTTACTTGACCCATAAATGGTACAAGAAAACGGTTAGCACCTTCACTTAACCCTCAAGTGTTTTTACACAGTTGTTTCGAGTTGAAAGATAATGGATTCACATGCACTTAACATTATGTGTTTTGCAGACATGGATGTATCTAGCGGTTCCCATTACCATTTATGCATTGGAAAGACTGATTAGAGCACTCAGATCAAGCATCAAGTCTGTCAAAATATTGAAGGTATGCATCAAAAAACAGGAATTTGATTATTTACTGCATGAAGAAACACCTTGCTTTGTCATGATTACTTTTGGCTAAGGTTAAAAAGTGACCATGTTGTGAACTTTGAAGGTGACTCTTTATCCTGGAAATGTGTTAGCGCTTCAAATGTCAAAGCCGCAGGGATTTACCTACAAAAGTGGACAATACATGTTTGTCAATTGTGCTGCTGTGTCTCCATTTGAGTGGTTTGCATTTTAAGAACCATCTTCTAAATGAAAAGTTTTGCATGTGATCTTCATTCCACAAAATCTAATCAATGTATGTTCATTGTTTATGCATCCATAGGCATCCATTTTCCATAACTTCAGCCCCCGATGATGATTACCTTAGCGTTCACATAAAAATACTTGGTGATTGGACCCGAAGTCTGAAAACCAAATTCTCACAGGTGAATTAACATATATATTTTTCTAATTACTATGTGGGTTTCTCATAATTGAACAATCTATGTTGTTTTGGTTTCTTGCAGGCATGCCAACAACCCCTCAATGGGCAGAGTGGACTTCTAAGAGCAGAATGCTTGAAAGGAGACAGCAGTTCAATGTAAGACCTTTTCTAAATCAAATTCAAACACAGTTAACTTAATGTTTGCTAAAAATAATGCTCTAGAATGAAATTTCAGAACTTGAATTTAAATATTTACTAATCTGTTCAAAAACTTCACGATGACTTTCATGTCAGTAAAATTTGTTCAGTATAGGAGTTTAAATCTCACTGGAACTACTTTTAACTAAAGGTAGAACCTAAGTTAACACTCAAAATATCACCAAATTATTATTTTATTAGAAAAAAGTACAAATCCAATAATTGATGGCTGCTGGAGAGCACAAAACAAGTTGGATCGAAATTATTTAACAAAACACGAGCATCATCATACGGGGCATGTTTGTTTGTCCATTTTCGTTTAATGGTCAATGACAGCTACCGTGAGTTTCAGCACATGCTCACTATTTCTGTAAGCGTTAGGTGAACATTTTAAAAAGAGATAACGAAATTTTGAGATGTCTGTAAAATATGTACATACTCAAAAATAAAAGTAACATATATATGTATTATACTCATATATAATATACAATTACTACATTAATTTTTTGACATTGTAAGAAGAACAATAAAATATATCACAGATACACATTATACTTCTTGTCTTGTTGTATTAAATTTTCGGTCATCGTTACACTGCTCACTCTATCTTTCACTGTCAAATAGGATGATAGTGAAACAGTGATACATATCAAATGACAAGTGTGTATAATTATAATAAAATTCACTTGTCAATTTGTGTTGTGAGGAAAAAACAGGTTGTCTGCTAAAAATAAAAACATTATTGTTATAAGGACGTCTGTGAAAATTTCTGCATGCAAGTTGAGTTGTCGGTTCAAGCATATGGACAAGATACTGAAAATTACGTAACTCTGACCCCCGAAAATAAATGAAGTCTTTTTATTCAATTTTTTCTATCATCTGACGAAAACCAGTCTGTACGAGAAAGAGACATAAGACGATGAGGTTTTATGGTTGCAGAAATTTCCCGAAAGTTCTGGTGGATGGGCCATACGGGGCTCCGGCACAGGACTACAGGGAGTACGAGGTGGTTCTGCTGGTGGGGCTAGGAATAGGGGCTACCCCAATGATAAGCATTCTGAAGGACATGGTGAAGAGGTTGAAGGGGATAGAGGAGGAGGAAGTGGAGGAGGGAGCGGTGGCGAAGAACGGCGATGATGAGTTCAAGACAAGGAGAGCATACTTCTACTGGGTGACGAGAGAGCAGGGTTCCTTCGACTGGTTCAAAGGGGTGATGAACGAGGTAGCCGAAGAAGATCGAAGGAAGGTGATAGAGCTCCACAGCTACTGCACCAGCGTCTACGAAGAAGGTGATGCTCGCTCTGCTCTCATTGCCATGTTGCAGTCCATCAACCATGCGAAGAATGGCCTTGACATTGTCTCTGGAACTCGCGTCATGTCTCACTTTGCCAAACCCAATTGGCGCACAGTTTACAAACGCATAGCCCTTAATCATCCACATGCTCGTGTTGGTAGGTATCTCGTGCTTTAGATTTAGATAATCGGACAAAGATTCACTGTTTCAAACGTGTTCTTTGAATCGAAGACATAATTTGATTTGTGTGATGCAGGGGTGTTTTACTGTGGGCCATCAGCTCTCACCCATGAGCTTCGTCAGCTGGCGTTGGATTTCTCTCACAACACATCCACCAAGTATGATTTCCACAAAGAAAATTTCTGACAAGACAGGGGAACTATCGATATATAACAAGTGAAGGATGTGGAACGACATAATTTAAAGTTGTCCACTTTGCATGATTCCACAATCATGAATGTTGTGTAATGCTGTTGATGGTCCATAAATAAGTTTCTATACTTATATATGTTGTTATGGCTTTGTAAAAGGAAGAAGGGAAAGTAGTACCTACCAACTGCTGAAGGTGTGGACTTCTGCTTGGATGTGTCTCAGTGTCGTATACCCATGTAATTCATTTTTAAGAAAAAGGGTTTTTTATTTTTTTATTTTTTCTTTCTCTTTTGTAATCCTGGGAGAAACTGGAAAATAATACACAAGGGGGAATAATTTGTTCATCTGAAATGCACTCAATAGTCTGTATAAATTGTGACTTATATATTCTAAGAAAAGGCAGAGCTTGAATGACTTTAGTTGGAATTATACTAATTTGCCAAACTTATGCAACTATGTTTTGGTTATGTCAGTTTGTTGGAGTTATGTAGGAAGAATATTTTGTTTTATGAGAGTTGAGAGTTGTATCCAGAATTGAGTGACTTTTGGTTAGGCAACACCAAGATGTGGACATAGTTGTTGAGATTATCTTTCATAGCTAAAGAGGGCCTGAAAGAAAAAGATAATGTCATTTTCCTATCAGTCCATTTTCACCACACTATTTCAAGAAAAAAGGAAGATTCAATAGATATACATTAATTCTTTTCTCATTAATGGTGTCAGATATTCATTCTGAGAAGATTGTGGATATCACACGTCTTTCATCATCATAATCTGGTATTTGTGGTCTGTCTCAGTGTTCTTTGCCAAATTTTTATATTTTCAATAAATAATAACTGTTATAATATCTGGTTAAATAATTTTTAATATTTATATTTGAATTTAAAATTAAAATTTATTCTTGCTTTAAATTTTAATATATTTTTGAAAATTTAAATATAATTAATTTAATAACATTAATATTTTTTATGTGTTAAATGATATTTTAGAATAATACTTAAACTAAAATATGTTAAATTATATACCCAATTCAAATATCAATCTAAAAATCTATTTTATATCTAAAAAAATTAACATAATTAAACTAAAAGCGACATGTTATTTTTTATGAAATACAATTTTCTTTTTGTTTATATGTTTTGTTTTCTTATTCTATTTATGATATTTTTAGTGATGACATACATTTTTCTTTTGTTAAAAAAATAACCTTTTTAATGTGTCATAAGTTAATTTTGATATATAAAATTAGATATTACATGCCAAAATCTATTAAGATTCATATAATAAGTACAAAATCTCCAAAATCTATTAGGATTCATATAATAAGTACAAAATCTTTAAGTTGAGTTTAATGTACAAATTATTCATAAGAAATTTTATTTTGTCAAAACTGTGTGTGCAGTGAAGGAATTGTTTGTGAATAATTTGTTATATTAATTCTTAACTAGTTATAAGTTCATGTCTTTTTAAATGTACTAGCTTTAGCTTTATCTTGATATATGATTGTTTTTCTTCTATTATGATTATGTATTTTGCATGAAAGTAAGGAATATTGTAGCTTAGGAATTGTGGTGGTGGAAGCTGCGTATGTATATTTTCTGTGTTTTACAAATTTTCTTTACTTTTGTAAGAAATGCTTTAATTAATAAAATGATTCTACAATATAACTTGTTACATTAAACAAATGGTTAGTCTAAATAAAACTATATTCAATTCATTTAAATACAGTTTTAAGTTTCAGTGTTGCAAGTAAAAAAAGTGTTTAAAAATTAACTATACTAAAATTATTAATTAAAAAATTAATTTTATTATAATGATAAGATTGTTAGCATATTTTTTCTTATTTTTTTTTTGTGGGTGTAAAGAAAAGTTGTTTTCTAGCTAATGATAGACATGTTCAAGCAAAATTTGCTTTTTGACAAATGCGTTAATCTCTTTCTCTTGCTTTATACCTTATTTTCTTTTAATGGGGGCTAAAGCAAAAGAACACATTACGTGTCCAAAATTGGATTGTGCTTGCTAGTAGGGAGTTGATTTCCTACCAACCGCGAGAAAATTGATTTTTTTTTTCTCTCACGAGATTTTTCTCATTGATTTTTTTCTATGTAAAAAGTAATGTTTAGAATAATAATAAAAACTTAATAAAGGGAAATGAAAGGAAAACAAACGTCATTTGAATGGTTTAAAATTATGATAAATTGTATTACATTTTTTATTTGATTCACTATCTTTTTTTTTTTCAATCTCCCTGTAATGATTTTTGTTTCTATTATATTGTAAGAAAATATAGATAATGGAAAAAAGTAATTTAATTGCACTCTTTTGCTTTTTATTCTATTATTGCATTGATAGAGAATTCACCTCATATTCCTGAAGTGGGGTGAGGAAAAAGGATTATATCTGATAAATGAAATAGCGTGTCAAGTTTAATTTCTTCCAATCTAATTAGAACTAAATATTATTTCATTCTGAATCATTCCACTTTATCGTTTTCTATCAATATAAGCCAACTTTAATTAGATAAATCTATTTGATTCAAGTGTTGCGTGTATTTATTATTAGAAGAATTAATTAAATTTAACTTATTTTAAATTTAAGGTTTAATTATTTACTAATCATTCACATTTGGAATAATTCTAATTTTGGTCCCAAAAAAGAACTTTTGTTTGAGGTTTAAAGAGTAAAATTTAGAGTTTAAAATAATTTTTAGTCTTTCAAATTAATATTTAAGATTTATAACCTCATTTTTTAAATTTTAAATAGCAAATATTTTTTGTAATTCAAGGGGCTAAAAGTTAATTAATTTAAATTTGTGAGGCTAAAAATATAATTAATCGTAAATATAATTATCAAGAAACTTGTACTTATCAAATAACTTGTGGGATTGTGGAAAATTTAAACATGAGTTCAACAAAAATAAAATAAAATTAAAGAGTAAATTTTATATTCTTTAAACATAGTGAACGACAGTAATAATAAAATAATATGTTACCTAGAGTTAGCCATACCGAAACAATATTCTATAATGTTATTCCGTTTGTTGAATTCTGCAACAAATATCGTCGTTATCTGCTTTATGCTAATGGAGATATAAAGAGAACTATCCTTTGGCATTTTTGGCAAAGAGCTATTTGAAATGCCAATATTTTTGTGCAATGCTGATTAATTAGAGAATACGACAGAACAAAATTGACAGGTTTGATTTAGAATTTGGTATAAGAAACTAAAACTTTTATTTGACTGCATCATCTCATAATTTATGTAACTATTTCACTCCTTTATTGCTCATGCTTCCTTTATCAATCACAGTATAGAAATAAATTCAAGTCGGTTGTCAAAAAGTCTATAGCTTAGTTGTCTTAAGATTTGATTAGTTTATTAGATGAATGTTTAGTACTTAGGTTAAACTTATAAGGACTTTTAGAAATAAAAAAATTATTAAGCTTGTAAGGATGACCTTTTTATAACAACTATTTTTAATAAAGTTTTAATATATAATTTCAAGTTTAATTTTGTTTTAAATAAAAAATGAATATGGTTTTGCTCTCTTTAATATTAAAAAAATGCTTTCAAATTAAAAAGTATATTTTTAAACTCTAAACATTAAATTTGAAAAATTGAAATTACTTCTAGTTTCTAAACCTTAATTTTGAAAGATCAAAATCATTTAGTTCAAAATCGTAATTTTTTAATGAATAAAATATTATTTTAAATTCAAAGGATTAAAAAAGGATTGGTAATGAATTTTAAGGATTAAAATATAATTAAATAATATATATGTATATCATTACTTTAATGACTAAGACATTATATCTTTTTTATTTGAGCTAGCTTTAATATATGAAACAGTTTTTTAGTTTCTAACCATGGTTAGTATTTGATTAAATCTGTTATTTAAATTGATCGGGCATACTTTAGATATTTATAAAGTAAACTCTAAATCAAACCAATCGGATTAAAGAAACCTCACATGTTCTTTTAATTTTCTAAAAGGATTGTAAAAAATATACAAATAACAAATAAAAGAGAAAATATCACTATGACAGACTGTGTTTCAAGTCCGTGGTTTTCGAATTAAGACTAGCTATCCAAACAAAATAAAAGTTTGAATAATGAGTCGAACAACTCGAAACCAAACTAATTTATCAAGGTTATTCCAACTCATGAACACTTATGTTTAACTGTTGTAAGTGTAACAGTCTCTAAAGACGTGATTTTATTAATATGTTTAGTGATAGACTTAATGATTCAAAGATCTGTTAATATGTTCAGTAAGCTTAAATGAGCATTAATTTTTAGACATTTGCATACTTCTTGCCCCTTAAAACTTGTTCCATGATTAGCTTAAGCAGGTTACATAAAAAAATCACTTGCAACAGAACTCAAAAGAGGAAAGAAATAGACTAACCTTATCGACTTTCTGAAGATACGTTTACGTGAAACGTGTAGTTGCCTTCTTTTTATCTATGTTTCCTTTTTAGCCTCTGGAAATTAGGTTTTATTAGCTGGCTACCGACAAAGACTTGTTCTGTACCTTGAGTTGGCTGAAATGGTATAAGAGGCTTCTTTATGGGCACACTGGTATTTTTCGTGCAATTTTCATTTGAACCAGGTGAGATGGTCTTTGCTTTTAATGGCCTCGGAACCTCCAACCTCTCCAGAATCCTTGAGGTTTCTCTGTCTAGCTGTCTATTATTACCATCTCGCGGTGATACACACGCACTCGATTGACCCAACTTGGCCTTGGACATACAAGATGGAGAGTACAACTTGGGGTCTTCACTTACAACCAATTGCTTCCATTCTTCTGTAATACAGGCCATGGTCTTTTCTTCTTGATCCGCTATATCCAATGTCAAAGCTTCCTCATTCACCATGACACCTGTGGCTGGTTCTGCTTTAACGATCACCTCAGACGAAGGTTGTGGACTTGAGTTTAGTTCCGAAAATGAACCTTCTAATTTAGAAAACATTGACCTACAGCATAATGAAATCATAATTAACTATGAACATGAAAACGTATAGACAACTTTGAAAAATCAGCTAATCAATTGGTTTGCCATTATTGTTCATTTAGAACAAAACAAGCCAGAAATAGGTCCTGGAATTAAAACATAGGTCACACTTTTTTTTCAGAAAAAGTGAATGTAAGAATTCTCAGGTTCGTTTAATAAATAACCCATCCACAAAAATAAGAAGTCAGTCGCTATATTTGGCAGCATATGTTCCAAAGGACTGGTCATCCCATTCTTGTTATTTTTAATTCTTTTGAAAGAAATAAAAAAAAACGTTAGCTTATTTTTTTTGAGAGGTTATTCATGTCCAAAGGGTGTTCTGAATTACATGCATTCTCACATGTCAGCTGGAAGTAGAAACTCACCCAAATTGAAGGCTTTCTTTGACAAGCACATTTAGTTTTTGATGAAAGCCTCTTTCATGCAGCAATGGGTCATAGTCCGTTAGATCAATCTGCAAGCAAATTTGATTTCCACATTCCAAGATAGAAGGTGCTTATTGTAAATATTTAAATGATTCATTCCAAATTGAACATCTAATATTTGTTAACACATAAATAGTAAAAGTTGGGGAATTAGTGTTTCCAAAACAAAGATGTTAGTAACATGCTACTTCCTCGAACTACAAGAAAACTTTAGATGACGAACAACCAAAATTTTCTTAGGTAAATTCACACATGTAGAGCTCCTAGCAGATTGAGGAAAAAATATAGATTAAAATTTTATGCACGAGGATGTGTACTGTTATTATCTACAGATATGTCATTGGAGAGGAAAACACACAAAAAAAAAAAAAACACGAAGACATTTTAGGAAAATGTTTAAATTAACCTTTAGCAGACAGGCTTGAACAGAGTTCGCAATTTCCTTATTGATTGATGAATCAACAGATCGATTGTCAGGAACTCCTAGGACTTCTTCTGCCCCTGCTAGACGCTGCATATTTTAAGGATATTGTTACAATTGAAAGTAATGGATCACCATCCGATATATAAGCCAAAATGCATATTACTGCAGTGGAAACGAGGAATGGCACTGGCATGATTACCATTATGCTACTGCGTGTAAATGTGCAGAGAGCAAGAGGGATAAATGAGCAGCAAAAGGAAGCTAGTTCTCACCCTCATAAGCATTGGTCCTGAATCTGATGGCTGCAGAATATAATAGCAATGACATGGAGCCTCTGCCATTGTTTCCAAATCATAATTTGAAGAGCATATCAAACCTTGGTTCATGGAGTGTAGAAAGCTGGAAAGGCCTCGAAAAACTGCTAAATTAGAGCCATAATGGAATGTCAACTTTGTGAAAAAATTGGACCAATATAAATTGAATGAGACCAATGCAAGAGTAACAGTGACACACTTAAATAGAATTTCAAAGTGGGAGTGGATTTTATACACACGTTGAACATTCACTTCAGACTGATCAGTATCATCTGAAGTGGTTTCAATCACATTATAAGAGTATGATACCACAACAAATGAGGCCCCGATTATAAGACCTGCATAAAATTTAAATGATGAAATCAAATTTCTATATGGTGTAAAAAGGTCCAGGGTCTACTAGAACTTGCTTAAGCCACTAGCGTAGTTTAGAAAAATACGATGGATCTACTAGAATTTGTTTAATCAGTCATTCTAATTCTCCATAAAAGATGAATAAAATTGGTGGGAAATATAATTTAAAAATTTGAAATGAAAATAAGTAAAGAAAAGGGATGAAGTGAAATAATGAAGACATTTCCTTCCTCTTGAGTAGGCTATTACCACAAATTCTAGATGGATCAAGTTGATTGTGCAACCAGTCCATTAAGAAGTTCCTTAGGGATTGCAATAAAACCTCCATTTGCCTTTGACAGTTTAATTGAAATTGGAAAAAAATCAATCCTTGTTGCATAATATTAAGCTGAAGTTATATATGAAAGACCGTAAGCAAACACACACCTTCATCAACAGATGCCAAATTTATCCTCTCAGTTACATTAATGTTGATTGGTGAAGTGATTTGCTGGAGCTTCAGGGAATTATAGAATGAAGGAAGAAACAGAATAGTTTTTTCCCCAACTTGAACAGAATTTTCAATAACATCGAATGCTTCCAGATTGCAGCCAGTAACGGAACAAGAAAGTCTGCTGAAATTTTTTTCAGCATCCGCTAAAGGAATACCGTGGCATCTGCATGTCTGTGCACGAACAATTCTAATAATTAATGCCTCATCCCTTTCCTTTAAATTAGTGGAACATAAAACTAAAGTTAAAGGAAAGGAGATCTCCTGTAGATACTAGATAGCACAAGATTCAATTCTAAGTGATGTCAAGGCCATTCGAAAGGCAGAATTATTTAGAAAACAAAACTATTTTGCATTATTACATTGTTTGTTGTTTCTTATGTTTCAGATAAGGTTTACTTAGCGTCGTGATATAGGTCCACTTGAAGTTATAACTAATCCCATAAAAATGCCTGGTGAAAAATTAATAATAATAATCTTCCCAAACAAGGATAGTGACCCCAGTTTGCCTCTGGATTTATGAATGACAACCAAGATTCAGCATTTAACAAGTATATGCAACTGATTTTAGTGTAATATATTCATTAGAATATTGTCAAAACTCTATGAAGTGTTTTAGAGTAATAATACAACCTTTACGTTCCATCCTTAATGTAGAAGTTTCAAGGCCACGTGACATTCAAAATTGACATATAATAGTATCGATGATGACTACAACTCTAAAACCGTTTTACGATTAACATACTATGGAGAAAATCAAACAGCCTATAATTAAGTTCATTATAAGCAGCCAGAGGATTTGTTATCTTTAGAAAAGGACATGAGTTAACACAGTTGTTCACATAATGTACAATCCATTTGGTCATTCTTTTAGGGAATAACATATCACTAGTCAGTAGCCGTCACTATTTGGTGTATGCCACTTATTTAGGGCGTCATTACTGGCTATTCTAAACTAAACAACAAATACAAACTTGTTACTTTTCATTCAAAAGGAAAAAAATTACACATGCGCTAAAATTTGTTAAGTGGTCAGTTATTGTAGATTGTAAGTACTATTACCCGACACTGTCTGAAGTTGTTGGTTATCGGATACACTGGTGAAAACAGGTTGCAGAATATATGGTTCACAGATTCAAAAAGATTGTCCTTGAAGATGAGGCGAGCTAACAGCGGCTCCTCCATGTCATCTTTCAAAATCTGCAGCCATTTTTTAACCAGGCCGTGGAATACTCTGAAATCTGCAATTTTAGACTCTTACCATAAACTTACTAGGTTCAAATTTACTAAGTTAACTCGTTCATTGAAAGAAAGATTTTTCTTTTCTTTGTGTTCATCAAAGCCAAAGATCAAATTCTATATCCAAAAGGGACTATATACTGAATAAGTATGGCCATGACACATTGTGTTTGAGGGTACTTAACCTGGGATATAGGTCTGAACAGAGCAATTATCAAGATGAGAAATGCAACGACGAAAATTATTGATGTTTTCACGTGTATCTGTCAGATGGCTTGACTTCTGCTGAAATACAGCAAAATCAACCGATACACATTTATCTGCAGCATCCTTTCGAAAAAAAAAATACTATATAAAAGTTAGCTTTTGCACGAAAAAAAAGTTTATCAAACATAATAGCACCGAATCCATGCTATAAATACACTGACTCACCATTAGATTCTTCTGCACTACAGAGTCCACATCTTCAGGCAAGGTCGAAGTTATGACAATCACTTTTCTCTCTATATCTTTGCCTTGCCACGAATACAACACTCGATCACTCAAAACATTTGAAATCATTGAATCTGAACATTAATCATCGAAGCAGTCAATGCATGTTCTGCAACAGAGTGAGAAAAATGTGGGTTCAGAGAGGGAGAGAGAGTACCTGAAATGTTATCAATATCAGGCTGAAAAGCATCGTATGGCAAGTTGTTAACAGCATGGTGGAAATCACGTAGGATGAAGTTTCCAACAGGATTGTACGCGATCATCAACTACAACACCAGCAGATTCAGTTCACTCTTTTAAACTCACTCGCAGGGATCATAGCACACACAGTGCTCGTGCATTCGAAATTATAAACCAACTCAGGAATTAAAGACAAATATGACCAGTTCAGAAGCAATACCTCATCAGAAGAAGATAAACGATTCTTGAAGACGTAGCACAAGCCGATCTTATCGCCTAGCGTGGCCGATTTACGCACGTGCGACTTGGACGAACTCGAAATGGCGTAAAAATTAGCGAGTTGAAGCAGCGACTGAAAATTGAGACACGAAAATTCAGAAATCGTAGATCTGTTCGGAATGGTGCTATTGCACAGTTCAGATAACAAAGCAAAGGTTAAAAGCATAGAAGTTGAGATAATAACAAAGACGAGGTTTATTGTGCAGGTTCTAGAGCCATAGCTGTACCTGCTTTATGTCTCTCAGCAATGGAGGTGCCAAGCTCCGCAGATCCAGAACGAAACACAACTGAACCATTTCGCCTCTTCTACAATCTCGCTCTGGTTTGGCGCCAAAGGCAACCGAAACCCAGCTTCTAGATGTTTAGATTTAAACTCTAAAGGTCGCCCTCATAATAAGAATTTTCACAATTTCATGAAAATTACAATATATTAAATTTAATTATTTTATTTTGAATAAAAGTTTTAATGATAATTAAATGAAATATTTTATTTCAATTTTAATATGACCAATATTTAATCATTTGAAAATATAAGTCATATTTTTCAAACAAAGACAGTAGTATTTTGTTTGAACTGAAAGTGGAAAAAACAAAAGGTCTCTTAAGCTACTAATAAGTAAACAAAGTTCTATATCCACCGCAAAGTACGGAGAAGAGAGTTGAATTATTGTGAAAAACTTATATGAAGAATAAATCGTCCTTTAATAGGTATTGAATAAATGTTTTTACGTGTATTTGATGATTATGTATAAAAAAATATTAATAATAAATGAATAATTAAATTTTTTTAATCAAAAGAATAATTTTCGAAACTCTACAAAAAAGAATCAATAAATATATATATATATATATATATATATATATATATATATATATATATATATATATATATATAATATCCTTACAATTTTTATAAATGTGTAGTTTAAAACTTATCACTTGAACATATTAAAAAATATTGTTTATCGATTATATCCTAGAACTAAAACAATTTTTATTACATGAATCATAACTAAATTTGTCAATGACCATTAATGTTGTTAGAATCAAATCAGATAGATTGATTATAGAATGTGTAACATGAAAATCAGGTAAATGTCAATTGTATATGTTTATTTTCAACTCGTCCTATTTTATCTCGGATGAGATCAATATAATAATCTGAATATACAAAATGTAATATCTAAATAATAGAGCATGTATGTACATAATCAAATATGTTTAAAAGTCAATGTATACATACATAAAATAAAACATAGAACATAAAACATATAAAAGTGATTAACTCCCACTAAATTAAAGATTTCCCCAAAGGGTAAAACACCAAATTGAGCAACATGCTCATGAAAGATCTTGGATGGAAGTCCCTTAATAAGAGGATATGCTATCATAAAGTTTTTTCCTAATTGTTTTACGGATATATGTTCAGTCCGTACCATTTCCTAACAACTACAAATTTGATGTCAATGTGCTTCGACATAGTCGAGCTCTTATTGTTGTTAGAATACAATTGATTTATTATCACAATATAACTTAAGCGGTCTTACAATTTCTTCCATAATTTGCAACTCTATGACAAAGTTTCTTAGTCATATTCTAGCATTCAATGCCTCATAGCATGCTATAAATTCTGCATCCATAGTAGATGAAGTTGTAAGGGTTAGCTTGGCATTGCATCAAGAAATTGCACCATTAACTAACATGAAAATGTAACCTGAAGTGGATCTCAAACTATCTTGATATCGTACAAAATCCAAGTTAGAGTATCTAGTGATCTCCAATTAGTTTGAACTCTTCTATGTGAACATACAATTCTTTGTTCTTTTCAAATACCTTATAACTCTTTTGGCTACTTTTCAATGATCTATTTCTGAATTGCTTAAATATTTTTCCAATACCTCAAGTATGTATGTTATATCTGGACGCATACATACTTGGACATACATCAAATTCCCTATAGCTGATGCATAGGGAATCTTCTACATTACCTGAATTTCCATGTTTTTTAACAAGGTTTGAGACTGAACTTGTCTCCCTTAGCAAGTATCCCCAAATTTACATTAGTACATGTCAAACCTTTTAATAGTATACCTTTTTAATATAACTTATTTGTGACAATCCTAGAATACCCCGAGATTGATCTTAATGTAATTGAATTCCCATATTATTGGTGGCAGACAACATGTCATCAAAATATAAGACCAGGAAAAATTACTTACTCTTCCATTAATTTTGTGATACTCAAAATTACCAATAACATTTATCTTAAAACTAAATAAGAGAATCACTTAATGAAACTTGTGATACCATTGATGAGATGCTTGTTTTAATCCATAAATGGATTTTGTCAATTTGCAAATCATATTCTTTGAGTCTCTTAACACAATTTTGTGGTAGTCAATCTTCCTTGTGGGTATAGTCCTCCGCCACAAGACTAGCCATATACCTCTCCACATTACTTTCAGAATCTCACTTGGTCTTAAATATACCTTGTTGTCTTGCATGGACTTATACTTTTCATTAATTGTTTCAATCCATTTTTCTGATTTGGAATCTTGCATGGCTTGACGGAAGTTGACTAAGTCATCTTCCATCATACCATTATTATTCCTATTTTCTTAGAGAAATACCACATAATCATAACACTCATCTTTTTTTCTCATGGATCTCTGTAAAGGTACTAGCTCATGAAACATAAGTTATGTAGGATCTTGAATTTATTCTTCATAAACAAACAAATTATCTTCAGTGGGGGATTCAATAACAATATGTTGTAGAAGTTATGAACTTGCTTTATCAAAAGCAAATGTATGAATCAAATTATGAATTATTATCAATTCTTCTTCTAAGACAAACTCTCTAACCTTATCCTTCCCCCAAACTTAATATCCTAAAAAAATGTGGCAATTTCAGTTTAAAAAATTATCTTTAATTTGAGATCATAAAATTTATAGTCCCTGAATCTTTTAGGAAAACTAATAAAGTAGTTGTTCACTATTTAGGAGTCTAATTTCTTTTCATTTTGCTTATAAGGCCTTGCTTCAACTAGACACCCTCACACATGAAAATATTTTATATTAGGCTTTCGCCCAACCCAAAGCTCATAAGATGTTTTGACAATTGCCTTGGTTGACACTCCATTTAAAATATAAGTTGCATTCGTTAGTGTCTCCCCTTAAAGTGATTTTGACAAAGTATAATGATAAATCATGCTCCTTACGATATCCTTAAAAGTCCAGTTTTGCCTTTTGGCCACATCATTCATGTTAGGTGATCCTAACATGTGCCACAATTCTACATTCCTCTAGGTACTTGGCAAAAGGTCGTGGACGTTGTTCACCTGAACCATTTGTCATAGTATTCTCCACTATGATCAGACTTAACATTCTTAATTGTGTTGATTCTTAACTTCAATATCAAATGATTAGAATACATATAGAGCTCGATATTTTTCATGTATAAGATATAGGTATGCATATATAGAGTAATGATATATGAATGATATAAAGTATATTTGATAATTCCATGAAGGCTTAGGGAAGGCCCGCAAATGTTTGTATGTATTAATTTTAAGACATTTGTAGATCTATATACACTTAATTGATTTGTTTTGGTCTATTTATCTTTAACGTATTCAACACAAACATCAAAATTTGTGAAGTCAATGGCATCCAAGATTCAATTGGACACAAGTTATTCAAATCTATTTTTAGATATGTGATCTAGACGTCTGTGTTGAGCTAGTATTGTCAATTTACGCTTAGTATCACGTGATTCTGTATTTAAGGATTCACTATAGGAATCTACACTGTCAATTATATATAGATTATCCTGAGCCAAAAGTGAACCAACTTTAACAATATTTGAATTGAAAGATAAATTGAACCCAATGTTTCCAAAAACAAATAACCCAATTTATTAAAATAAGAAACTAAAACCAAGTTTTGTCTAAATGATGACATAACAAAAGTGTCTTCAAGTCCAAATGACCGGTGCATGATAATAATAATCTAAAATACCTTATAATTTCCACCTCCACTGATTTTCCATCTCTAACATATTTCTTCAAAATGAATGACTTTCAGTAGCTTAGGCAACCCTTTATTGAAACACTAATGCTAGTAACGACACCACAAACTAACCACCAAGTGTTTTTAGGTACTGAAACTAAATTGACATTAAGATAAACCAAAGTAAGATTGTGTTTAAGACTCATGTGATTTGAGTGATCCCACTTGTCATAATCTTTCCATTTTTCAAAGGTGTTAAAGTCCATAGAAGAAAGGAGTTTTTCAATCCTTAATAAAAAGTCAAGATCCATGCATTCAATATTCAAGTTCTAACATTTCTAAGGCATCAAATTCTTGCAACATGGCATTCAAAATTTTGATTCATATAACACCAAAAAAAGAAAAACTTTTCTCAATTGACGCTGGATTCAATTAATTCCTAAGGTGCAGTTTCACTTTATCCATATCCAGCAGAAAACATAATTCATTCATAAGGTTAAGTAAAATTGAGAACCCTAAATTTCCTAATTAGAGTTCCTCGTAAAATTGAAGAAACATGCATATTAGGATTCATACTAATTTGGAGACAAAATTTGATGAAAGGAAAAAACATAATCATAAATCTAACATGATATTATTTTGGATAGCATTACGAAAAGAGAAAAAAAAAAAAACTAGTTATAAGAAAAATTCCAGCCACTTCTATAGTAGCAACATGTATAAGTAACAATTATTTGAGTAGGACCCTCCATAACATCGGTTAGTCCTATGAGAAAATTGAAGATATGTTGCAACTAACCCACACAATAACAAGAGAGCAAATAGAATAAAAAAAAATATTCATTTCAATTTTATAAATCAAATTATTTATAATTTGAAACAAAGACTAAAATTCCAAACTAATCTAATCAAAATCTCACATGATTTGTTTACAGAACATGACCAAAAGCCTATTAATTAAATAGGAACACATTCCAATTATTTCTCCCAGAAAAATAATTTTATATCAAATTTAAATTAGTAACTAATCCAAACATTAAAATATTAAAAAGAGTCTTATAAACAAAAACTCTCAAATATTCTTGATTATAAAATTATCACTACAAAATGAAAATATGAATAGTAAAAATTAATATTGACATAATATTAGAAGTAAGTAAAAAAAAATCTAAAACAATCACGCGAAATATAACCTTCCAAATAATATTAATATTAATTTAACTAAACCACATTGAATATTTTTAATAAAGGTTTATATAATTGAAGATAAAAGTAAAAAATTAAAGGATCACATTGAATCAATCTTCCTATTATTAAAATAAACTTACTAACTAAAAAGAAATAAAAAAAATAACATATGCTTGTGGCACAACTACAATTTCGCTGTGGAGAATTTGACCGAAAGCAACATGCTTCAAATTGAAATGGTGCTGTCAAGCACGATTACCAATTTCCGTAAAAAATTTAAAATTTATGCATTTGATAAATTTAATAAAAAGTTACACCCCTTTTGTAAATTAGCTATAGTTCTATATATAACAAGGGGCTTAATAATTTATTTCAATAAACAATTAAAAGGTAATTAACTTACTGATATATGTGATTATCCTTATTTTTTTAACCTAAGAAACAATGTTTTTCGCCTAAAGACAACTGGTCCACAAATCCTAAGGTTCTTCTTAGTACGAAAAAGTCACTAGTTGTATATTCATCTAAGAATTTGTAGAACTGGTTTTAGTTGTGCTTTCTTTCAGCCTTTTCATGATGAATATGTGCAACTTGATTAAGTTTTGCACAATTTATAAACGTATATATATACAAGCATTTGATACCTTCATATAAAAAAAATCGTTTTTCTTATGTTTTTTGTGCCATAACAACAGTGCTTTTAAAATTAAAAGTTAATTATATATTCAGAATTTTCGGAATCAAATGGAGCAGCTGTTTTCATTGTCTAATCCCAACAAAAGTATTTCTGGAAATAAAAAAGCACCCAGTTCAACGCAATATAACTAATGGGAAATTGAAATAAGTTTGATTTACCAACAACACCATCCTATAATGATATAGAAAGATCTAAAAGTGATTCTTTATGAAAAAAATATAATTTAAACATTATCTTGTATCTTGCTTATCTTGTTTCTAAAATCTTGCAACGCCGTGATCTTTCAGGAAAACCAAGAAAGTAGTTTGAAAATGATCTCGTGATTATAAATTTGAGAATTCCAAACCAAAAAGCCAGACACATCAGTTTGAAACCTAATCATCAACACCCAAAACAACATGAGATCTTTTCATTATTAATACCTAATCAGCACATGTAACCTAAAATGCACAGATTTTTGTCGGATTATTGCCACACCAATGTCTTTACAGTTGCAATTAATTACACACACGATTTGGATTTCACAGCCATACAAAGGGTTCACCTCATAAACTAACCAGCAATACATGGAAACATTCTCAGACTTCTAAACCTGACGAGTTGCTTCGAATTGGGTGAGACAGCAGCAGCAAAGGCTCTTTGTTGGGAAGAAAACTCGTTAGAGAATTCTTTACAAGAATCATATCGCCTATAATCAACGTTTTCTTGCATGTAATAATGGTCGGGCACGTTCATGTTGTGGCTTAGAGCAGCCCCAGAAGACAGACACTGGTATTGACTGCGAGTCTTGCGTTTCTTGATTGCTCTGAAAACCAGAGGTAGAAGACCTTCCATCAAGTTAATGCTTATAAGCTTTATTTGTGAGAATTGGCCAAAAGGGTGTAGAGAAAAGGAGAAAATATTGGATCTTGAAGAACTATAAGCAATTGGGGTTCTGTGATTTATAAAGGGTTAGGTATAGGTTTGAGTTTTTTATATCTGGTTTATGACATGTTTAGTCTGCTAGAAGAATACTAATATGAGTTTTGACTAAAAGGGCAGGCCTAAAGCATGCCAATAGAACTGTCCAAATGTTGTTGTGGAGGAGATTGGCTATTTTTTTTCTCACAGAAAATTGACTTTTATGCATTTCTTCAGAAAATGACAAAATGAATCAGTAGTTTTGGACAGAAAAGCAACCACATGTTTTATTATTTTAGTACCAGCCAACCACTATCTGCAAAAGCCTCCACTGGTTGTGATCTCCATTAATCTTACAAATAATTTCATGTGGGCACTAACCGTGTCATGTATCAAGGTAGATACATTTCCCTTTAATGAGAAACATAAAAAAACAATGAGATATGAAAAGGTGAATGTATGGGATAGAAGCACTCATTTTTTTTTCCCAACTACATCAAAAGTAATATATATCTATATATACTCTCATTATCTCTTAAATAATTAACTCAATCTCAAAAGAATGATCATATTTCAAACATATTAATCTAAATGGTGATATGTTCCTTAATCACTTAAGTACTAAGTCAACAATAATAAACATTCTAAAATATTGAACTTCTTCATGACTTGTTCATTTATATAGTTAAGTGTTAATACTAATTGTTCTTATTTCATACCCAAAGCTATATTATAAAAGCACTTTCTTAATATTGAGAACATTTTTATCAATTGTTTATTTATGAAAGTTAAGAATAACTTAGTAAATAAACTTGAAATCTTTAAGTTTAAGAAGTGACATAAATAACATTTATTATAAAAATACCTTAAAAAATTTGTCTGTAATCCATTGTAATAGTAATTAAAATTCATTACAGTTTGTAAAGATTAGAAACATTTTACTAGTTCGTCGAATAATAAACAATATTGGGTTTTTTGTTATAATGAATTAGACCACAATTATTTCTTTTACCATTTCTAATCCACATTTATTTGCACAAGCTATTGAAGTTATAATTTTAAAAAAAAATTATGTCATATCTAACACTTTATTTAATCCTTACTAAAATGTATATGAATTAAAAAGAAAAAAAACATAATTGTTCAACGTATCAAACCTAATCGTATTTTTAGGCCAACTCATAAATCTATTGCTAAGGCATTTCTAAACTAGTCTCCACCAACTACGAGTGAATAAAAAAATAAGAGGAGAATTTTTCATGGGTTTATAATATAATCAATTTAACTTCATTCTGAATTGATATGTACCAAATTTATTAATGATTAGAAAAACTGTTACGTTTCAAAGGCTGCAACTTTGAAAATTATCTTTCTATAATGATCAATACGTTTCCAGAAATATTGTAGATAAGATCATTAGTTGTTCGTTTTCTATATAGGTTTCGTCCCCAAATTTCACACAAAACGAGAAAGAGAAAATCATAAACAGTTAGATTCGATTTGGATAAAGTCTGAGCAAAAGAATATAACATTTTACAAATATTTGAGAAGAGTTCCTTGTACTGATTACATTTTATAAACAATGTTAGAAAGGATCTTCAGTCTTTCCAGATTGAGATGAAAGTCTATTCTTTGTATTAATTATTTCTCAGTTATAGAAAGACTTTGTCATAATGCACTTCGATATGCTTTTATTCATCAACTCAATTTAGAAAGGAAACTTGTCTTTCTTTATGTTTCAAAAGATTAAGAAAAAAAAATGTCTGTGCTAATTTATTTATAGATTGAAAGATGAGTTTGTTAATTACAGAAAAAAATTAACGAACAAAAACATCTTAAAATATATATTCAGGCCATTGGAGTGAAAAATATTTGCGTAATACTTGGAAATTTAGAATAGCATATGCAAAGCTCGACGAAGAATTTTCTTTTACATTGGAGTGAAAAACATCTTAATTTTTTTTCTTTTATAGAACATATCATAGTTTTATGATGGAAATGCAAATTTCACTTTATAAATCAGTTTTGTGGAATTAAATTTGGTTTATTGTCTACTTCTAATATGGTATCCGATCTTTAGTTAAAGTCTATCTTAATTATATTTGTTAACCCAAGTTAAGTTTTTTTTTTTATATTTGATTTGTCTGAGTGAACGAAGGAATAAGGATATTATATTAATGTTTAAATCTTTTTTTGTCTCTAAATTAAAAGTTGGTGTTCTCCTTCTAAAAATATAAATCTTTGGTTACTATAATGTATTAAATCAGTCATATCCATTAAATTTTAGGACAAAATTTACTCACATAAACATGAAACAATTACTATGAAAGACTACAACATTAACAATCCTTGAAGCATAAGAGTTAGTAATGAGACAAATTAAAGAAGTTAATAAAAAATCGCTAACAGATAAGACTGATTTGATACATTTTACACATCAGACCAAAGATTTATATTTTTAAATTGAGAAAATAAACTCAACACCAGTTTTTCTTTTTTTTTAACTTAGGACAAAAAAAATTTAAACCTTATATTAATTAAAGTAAGTGAAGATACTGTTGGAGGGTTGAAGATTGAAGCATGGTCAACTCTGTTTGCAGAGGAAGAGAGAGGAGAAAGAACGGCATGCGGAAGAACAAGTGTCACCGAGAAGCAGTAACAGATGGCAAACGTGGTAGCGGTGGCAATCTCACCTTCCACTTCTCAACAACTGTTGTATTTCTTCTGCTTCTGCCTTTCGCTCACTCTTCTCAATCCTCCTTTTGTTCAAAACCAAACCTAACACCAATGGTACTTTCCTCCTCAGTTCTGTACCATACTTACTTTCGATCTAGCGTTTTTATATACTCCTATGGTTTACCAGCATTTATGCGGTCAACGAATCCACTGCATTTTTTCGATTACTGTATGTACAGTAGGATAGCGATGAAGATATATAGTTTCTCTGATTTTTTTTTTAGTTCGAATTATACGAAAACAAATACGCTGCTCTCTCTGACATAATGTAAAACAGGTGAGAACCGTTAACAGAATATGGAAAATATTCTGCCAGAAAATGCAGGTTAGTATCTGATAGCTTATCAGCTGTGTGAATACGGATAGTTAGGCTATTTCGATAAGTTAGCACAGATAGTACAACTTTTGGGAGAAGTTATCTCAGAAGAACCCACTAAATATGGAATGGCTCCCGAGTGGACTTCATCTCATGATAGAGAAAGGGAGGGTTGTACTGAATGTGTTTTTGGCATTTTTCCTGTAACTAAGTCAACAACCATCATGCTCTTACAAAAGTTTAACGTGATTAAATGTAAAGTTGGTTTGGTACCCAGAGTTGTGGCTTGTGAGTATTTCTTTATAATTTGTTATTTTCATTTGTGTCGCTTTATTTTGTTTTGCAACCAACCAGGGAAGTAAAAATCAATGTCAATTATCAGAGATGACATGTAATGTTTCCAGCTTAGGATGTTTCTTTGGATTACTTGACGCCAACTTCTTTGACGATAAACAGGTATTTTCCTTGACTTGTTAGTTTGTTGGTACTGCGATGCTTGGTGAGGTGACTAATTCTGTTCCCTTAGACTGGGGAGATTGCTGAGGGTGCAAAGGAATTCAATATTCCAATCATAAAAGCCAATAGAAAACTTGTAGCTTATGAGAATGGCGGGCTGCATTATCCTTCTCCTTTAGTTTTCAATGCTGATTGGAACTATGACCCAGTTCATTATGAAAACAAAGGCTTCAATTATCCTTCCATCTCTGGAGTACAGAGACCTGAATCTGAAGATGATATTGCCTTTATGAGTGTAGGTGATCCATCATAGCTGACGGACCACTAATTTGACTTTGATTATATATATATTTTACATAAACATTTTAGCACGTGTTTCTATTTCATGAATCACTTTTTCTCCCTTGTATCAAACCAGGTTCTCGAGTTAGGTGAACTCATCAAAACAAAGCAAATTACTTCTCAGCAGCTTACACAAATATTCTTGCGGAGATTGAAAAAGTAGTACTAATTTTGGAATGCTAATTTGGTAGCAGTTGTTGTAACATGCATTGTATACTTGTTTTAGTGACTTGAGTACATATTTTCCTGATTAACTATGTCGTGTGGATTCTGGAATTAACACCAGGTATAATCCTACTCTTGAAGCTGTAGTCACTTATACCGAAGAGTTAGCACAGGAGCAAGCCAAAGAAGCAGATAAGTTGCTCAACCAGGGAGTCTATCTGGGTAGTTATATTTTTCTCCAAGCATCTGCTCATTAAAAAAAATATTTGTTTTTAGTGCTTCTACTTTTAGAAGGACCAATATGGATTAATTCATTATTCTTGAACCCTAACCATCCCAGCATCATAAATATAAAATTCCTACACGTCCTGAACAGGGTGTATGAGCAAACAAAAATTTAGAGTATAAACCACAGTTTTATGAACGATTACGTGATCAGCTAGAATTTAGGTATGCCTATTCCGTACCTTGGAATAGACCTCAATCGTTTAACAGAGTCACAGAGCTGAATTTAGGATGGGAAGTTGACACGTACTTTGTTTCTGATGACCTTTATAAATTGAGTCAGAATTTTAAATTGAATATCGATCTGCATTGAAGGGCCTCTTCATGGGATTCCTTATGGATTGAAGGACATAATATCAGTGCCTAGATACAAAACGACCTGGGGATCAAAATCATTCAAAAATCAAATTATTAACAACGAAGCTTGGGTCTATAAAAGGTAATATCTTTGACAAAGTAAATGTACAACCAGAAGTTATATTTATGGCTGCAATTATGTGTATAGTTGATGGTTTTGTTCCGTACAGATTGAAGTCTGCCGGGGCTGTTCTAGTTGCAAAGCTTGTTACTGGATCATTGGCATATGATGACATCTGGTTTGGTGGCAGAACTAGGAATCCATGGAATATTGAGGAATTTTCTACTGGGTCATCTGCTGGACCTGCAGCAAGCACCTCAGCCGGTACTTTTTCTATGAATGCCTGCACATTTTCGACTTTATTTGTTTCATTTTCTAATCGGTGTTTATAGGTTTTTCCGTTGTTTGGTTTATTTTATCACTTATTGTAAACCAAAGAAGATAATACTCTTAATTTTAGATTTATCTATTTTATTCAGCTATGGATTATGGATTTTGCTTATTGCATTACAGGTATGGTTCCATTCGCGTTTGGTACAGAAACAGCTGGATCTATTACATATCCAGCAGCTCGATGTGGGGTGACAGCATTGCGCCCAACTTTTGGAACTATTGGTCGAAGTGGTGTAATGAGCATTTCAGAAAGCTTGGTAAAACCCAAATTATCCAATGTTTTTTTATGGGATGATGTGAATGTTAACCTTACATGTAACCATTCCTCTAGGATAAGCTCGGCCCTTTCTGTAGATCTGCTACTGATTGTGCTATTATTCTCGATATTGTTCGGGGAAGAGATCTCGATGATCCCTCGTCAAAAGATAGCTCCCTTGATGATCCATTCCTGGTTGACATTTCTAAATTGACCGTTGGATATCTCGATGATGCTGATATGGAGGTTAGTCATTCAAGTAATTCCATGAAGACATGTGCACTTCTTGAATGTTGTTAGGATAAGACATGATTGATCATGAGACAAACTTCTGGTATGAAACTCAGGTTGTTCATGTTCTTGCATCAAAAGGTGTCAAGATGGTCCCTTTCAAACTGAATTACACAGTCGATTCTGTTCAAGGTATCTTAAATTTCACAATGGACGTTGACATGCTAGCACACTTTGATGAGTGGCAACGCTCAGGTGATGATAATGTGTATGAAGCCCAGGACCAGTGGCCCACGGAACTACGCCGAAGTCGCATAATTCCAGCAGTGGACTATATGCAGGTCAACCATTTATTTGGTTCACTTATAATAGTTAAATCAAAATCAAACATCTTTTATATGAAGAATTTCATTTAAACCAAGAATTTTATTTTTTCACACATGATACAATTATTTGTATACAGGCACAAAGAGCACGGGGAAGGCTAATAAAGGAAATAAGAGAATCCTTCACTGTTGATGCATTCATTGGCAATGCGACTGAGTGGGAGAGAGTTTGTATTGGAAATCTTGTTGGTTTACCAGTCATAGTAGTGCCAACAGGATTTAAAAATATCTCTCATCAACCACCAGGTGGAAGTAGAAGAAGAACTACAATCACCACTGGCATTTACGCTCCCCCTAACCGAGACCACATTGTATGTTTGAGATTGTAATATGTTCAGTGTCATCTATATTTTTTACACTACTACGTGTTGGTGTTGTTGTTGGAAGTATCACATCGACTAGAGATAAGATCAATTTATAATATATAAGTGGGGTGTAGACCTCACCTTACAAGCTGGTTTTGTGGAGTTGAGTTAGGCCTAAAACCCACTTCTAACATAGTATCAGAGAGATATGGTGTATACCTTGGCGTGTTTAGGGTTTAGGGTTGAGTTCGGTTTAAAAATCCAATTTCTAATACTACAAATTTATGGCTTTGTACTCAATTTGTAATTCTATCCCTAGCTTTTTACCCACTCTTTTCTTTTTCAGGCTCTGGCGTTGGCAATGGCTTACCAAGCTGTCACCAATCACCACAAACAGCGGCCACCTATCAATGATCTTGGGCCAAATGATAAGATACCTGACCTAGTTTCTGGTAGTACCTACCCTCCCAGGGTTTTGTGGAGTTGAGTTAGGCCTAAAACCCACTTCTAACATAGTATCAGAGAGATATGGTGTATACCTTGGCGTGTTTAGGGTTTAGGGTTGAGTTCGGTTTAAAAATCCAATTTCTAATACTACAAATTTATGGCTTTGTACTCAATTTGTAATTCTATCCCTAGCTTTTTACCCACTCTTTTCTTTTTCAGGCTCTGGCGTTGGCAATGGCTTACCAAGCTGTCACCAATCACCACAAACAGCGGCCACCTATCAATGATCTTGGGCCAAATGATAAGATACCTGACCTAGTTTCTGGTGGTACCTACCCTCCCAGGGTTTTGGGCATGGCTCCTTCATCTACTTGATAAACGGCTTCATCACTGTGCTTAACCTGTGTGTATCACTTCCACGAAGACTTGAAAAAACATGATTATTGGAGTTATAAGGAAAAACTATTTTTCCACCTATTAATTCTTAAATCTTATCTTATATTTTAAAATATACAATTTCAAGGGTGAGACTCTCAATATTTCTCAATCAGCAACATAAAACATTTTCTTTTATTTCCTTTAAAGACACACTTCATACATTTTCTTCTTATCATTTAAATTATTTTCTTATCTTTATTTGTATATTTTATATTCTTAATTATCTAATTCTTTCAATGTTTTAACCTATGATATAGTGTTTGCATGTGTAGTAGACTTCTAATTTGGTCTGTGTAAGTATTATGAATGTAAATTTATTTTGAAATATCTGATCCTAAAAGTAATATTATATTGATTCCTTTTCTTAACATAATCTATTCATCTCAGTTCAATTTAAGTTTAAAGTTTTCATAGATAGTAATGAATTCATCATTCGGAAACAAATTTAATATCACTTCCCATAAAATATATTACTTTTACTGAAGCACATAGAGCAATTAATTTAAACAACAAACTATATAAAAATGTAATACTTCATTGAAGACTGAGAAGATTAATGTTTTAATTTTGTATAATTCTAAAACTTCCAAGGAGTATTAGAAAAGAAAACATTAAATAGTAAATAAAATACTTCTTCCTGATATAGTTTGGAATAAAGTGGTGATCTTATTTTATTATTATTAAATAATACGAGTATGTGATTTTAATTAATAGATAATAAGAAGAAAAAAAATTAAGAAAACATTAATAGTGAAGATAAATTTGATATATTTTGATTTTTTTTAAATAAATTGAATTAATTACTTATATAAATGTGTGTGTATGTGTTTTTTTTATATTAAAGTGTCTTAAGGACGGGAAAATATATATTTTATCCTAAAAGAAGTTAAATAGCTTGATAAATATACTTTTTTCGATTTTTTTAGCATAATCAATAGAAAATGTTATTCAACTATAAAGTCAAAGTGTTTACTGAAAGTGGTAAAACAACACTAATGCTAAATAATATTTAATGTGGTCTTTTACCCTTTTTCATCTAATCATGTGTCTATTTTAATATTATTGCACACAACAACAATAAATATATCACTTTTTTAAACTATTTAAATGAAATAGTTAAATTCTTTCTTCGAATTAATTTGAATAAGAGAAAAAAACGATTAAAATAATAATACATAAACCAATTTGAATGTACGCATGTCAGTGGATTCTAAGTGGATTAGGTGAATTAATTTGAATGTACACATGTCCGTGAACAAATTTGACTTAAACAAATAATATTTTTGCCAATTATGAATAAAAATAGGTGAATTAATTTGAATAAGAGAAAAAATATTAATTTGAGGATATATTAGAAAAAAAATTATAATACTTACCCATATTTAGAATTAGTAAACTAATTTGAATGGGTTTGAACTGATCTAGATTAAAAATAATAATGTTTTTGTCGATAATGGATTAGAAAGTTAATTTAATTCATGGGTTATGTGACTTCGAGTCAAATGGTAAACTAACTCATAATCTACTTGAATTTTAAAAAATCTATCAGAAACCTTAATTTCTATTTTATCATTTGCTTCTTTAGTTTCGTCCATTATTTCATGTGCACATTTTTATTTCTTTTATTTTACTTATGGTTGAGGCTTTCAATCATTTTCAACTTTCATTATTTACTTCTAACACCATTTGTTAATCCTTAATCATTACATTAACAAAAAATAAGAGAAGGAGAAATAGAAGAATAGAAGAATTCATGTCACATTGTGGTGGTAATAGTGGTTATGACGGGTGTTTTTTGACCTTGACTGGTAGAAGAATCTTGTGAGTACTGAAGTTGAAAAGAGAATGAATGCGATGTCACGATTGCTATGACCTGCATAAGAAATGACATAAACTATGGTCGTCACTAACAATGGTTTGGACAAGGTGATTGAAGCAGTCGCAAGTGAAGGAGTTTATGTTTATCTAGTTTTGCAATCGGAAGGATGAAAGGGAGGTCGTGTGTTACTAAGATGACATAGTAATCGATGATGATGTCAGTAACAAGTTTGGTTGACAATATGAGATCATGGTTAGATTCACTAACACGCAGTGAGTTCGTGAGAGTAGAAAAATTCCACATGCAACTAGAAAAAGCCACAAAAAGGGAAAACATTGTTAGGATAAACTTAAATTTTAGGAATTCATTAAAATCTTATTCTATTAGTTTTGGGTTTTTAATATTTGGTTTGATTTTGATAGAAATAAAATAGAGTTAGTTGATATTCTATTGTCAAATGTGTGAAACAGTGTAGACAATCCAAATGTTAGAACGAAACGTACTTGAAACAACAAATAAAGTTAAAAAATTTTGGTAAAAAGAACTAAAACTAGAGTTTTCTAAAGTTGAAGAACTAAATTGTACCTTAGTTTGAAAGAGGGACTAAAACCAAAATCGCCCCAAAATATAGGGACTAAAAACATATTTAACCCAAGATTTTTTAAAGAAAAAAAAACTTTCTCGTAATTTTTTATGATCACGTGAGAAGAATATTTAAAAGATTTCACCTTAAATAACTTATCAAGTTTTGAATTCAAATAATAATTCTTATTATAGTTGGTCTGTATAGCAATCATATCATCACAATATTAATTCCATTTGACAACATTAGCATACAAGTTAACTTATTTGAACACATAGTAGGAATTATATTTCCTTTTTTATTTTAGTTAAAAATATTTGAACCTTAAATCTTTTACTCCAAATTTGTTTGTTACTTCATCAATGTTCCTTGTTAGAAAAATTTAAATTTGAGTTCAAAATTAAGGATCTTCAGATAAATATATACGAGGACATATAATATAAACCAACTATAAACAGTTTTTTAAAAATATATAAATCATGAAGAAGAAGAAGTAAGATATCATAATGGAGCTGAAACTCAAGCACTTTCTTAACAAATATAATAAATTAAAAGTTTATTAAATAGCTTATTAAATTTACATATGACATATTCAATAAATAAATAAATAAATAAATAAATATATATATATATATATATATATATATATATATATATAAAAGATTGATTATTCATCTTTATAACAAATTATACAATTTGTTTATGTAAAAAATATACTTATTTAGAAAACAATAAATTATAAAACATATGAGAATGTTCACATGAATATAAATATATTGAAATAAAGTTATATTACAAGGATCATGATATTTTAACAATTTTTTGACAACAAATTATATATCACTATTTTATTAATTTGTATATTTAAAACGGACCAATTACATATCACCGTATCTATAAAAAAAAAAGTTGTGAAAAAAATTGTTAAAAGATACATTTTTAAGTCATTGAAACAAACATTAACATTGACTTTATGACGTTGTTGTTTGCTAAAAATGTTGTCCACCTTCCTCTTTGACTTTTCTCTGACATGTTAATCAATAATTCATAATTCCATAAACAAAACCATTAGAAGAAACCATGTGTGGCATGTAAGAACATGACAACGATGAGCTTCAATCTTTTATTAGAAATATAAACGGTTACTGTATTTATTTAATGAAAAATTATCTATAGATAGAACACATAACTAAATTTTGAACTCACCTTTTTACCTCTTAAAATTGAATGTGAAGACTAATAAGATTTCTCACCCTTTCTTAAAAAAGAATGAAATAGATTTTTTAAAATTGACAACAATAAAATATTTAAATAAAAACATGTTACAATAGTCACGAAACATCTCGGTAAATAAAGATTGAGCTTCAAATTTTAAATATAGAAATAAAAATTTAATGAGATAATACTAATCAAATATAAAACAATAAAATAGGTTTATGAAATTTGAATAGCAATTAAATATTTTTTAGATTATTATTTTTAAATATATGCCAATCAAGTCATGTAACATCCCAATAAATATATAGAACAAAACTATATTTTATTCTAGGAGTTATCATAAACAATACTAAAGAACAGTGGAGGAACAATAATTAAAAGATAAAGAACTAAAGCTGATATATACATATAACGTAATCCTTCAAAAATTATACAAGTTGGTAGTCTGAGAGTAAATTCTAGGACGGACGGCTTTACAAAACAACATAACCGGCCGCCATCTACAAAATTTACAATAAGAAAACTAGAATTAAGGACCGGTCGGTCCGGCAAATTGCTCAGGTAGCACCTCCAAAGGTTGCTCTTCTAGCAGTACATCCTCCAAAGACTCCTCTTGAGATCCTTCTGCTCACACCCAAAAGGATGATCATTGCAGTGAAGAGAACGACCGAACGGTCGGATACCGAACGGTAACATAGACAAAACAAAATCACACAACAGGGTAAGCTTATGAAGAATTCAATAATTCATTTACTATATTAAAACAATCACCAATACTACATAAGTTCTTTCCAAAGAAAAATCATCAAAGAAACATCAACAACATCAATTATTCAAAACCCTTGTCCGGACATATGACCCTGTATGCTCGCCGCTCTTTGCACCCGGGTGGACCTGGCTGGGATACACTCAACAGACCGCCACCCGAGGTTAGTCCAATGGAACCACCTCGGTATCAAAATACCCTGAGGCTAGAGGACCTCCCGCCATTCCCACGCATGAATTACTCCCCTCTACTTGAGGTGATGTAATCACGGAATATCGGAATAGAGTCAGAACCTGAGCCTATGACCACGGTCATACTAAATCAACTTACTTCAACCATGAGACATTCCTCCTTGGAATTCTCTTACCAATCAATCCAACAATACGACAACTTAATATAAATTTAATGTAAGAAAACTCAAAAGAATATAAGTAAGGAGTATTTGACTGATGAAAACCGGACGGAACGATCAATGATGGTTCATCAACAGAATGGATGTAAACTAATGAAAAACCGGTCGGAATAATTAATACGGAGTTTAAATCAACAAAAGAGAAACTCAACTATTTAATGAGAATTGAATAAAGAGATTGATCAATGGAAAATTAACTGACTAGATTGAAGAAAAACGGACGGTATAAAGTAGACAGGTTCTCTTCAGAAAAGTGAATGTCCTTACTAAACTGGACACTCCGTGAGAAATCAAGAATCGGTAAAATACCGGACGCTTTTGCCAATGGATACTATAATTATAAACCGGACGTTCTGTGTAAGACAGAAAATCCGAAATGACTGACTTAATAATATATCTTAGGTTCAGAAATAAGTAATCAATTCAAGGTGTAACGGGAAACCGGACGGTCATAATGACCATTCGATTATAAAATCAGTTATACTAAGTTCTTATACACTCTTTTGAATCTAAAAAAAATCACAGAATTCAATTTAACGCAAGATTCAAACTTTCATTATACCATATAAAATCAAACATACCATAAATCAGATATTCAACCATAGAAAATAAATCTTGAATTTTCATAAACTTCCCTTACCTCTTAACTCCAGCTAAACTTGGACAGTAGATTGATAACCACTAACTCTTCTAAAGTTTCAAAATCTAGAGTGAAATACAAAAATATAGGTTCAGAGAAATGTTTTACAGGGACATGCAAGCTTTAAGGTGCATGCATGTAGGAAATGAGAAAACTTTAAGTCAAAGAAGGAAGTTCTGAAAACTTACCGAACGAAATACAGAACCAGACGGTTCAAGTGTAAGGAATGAGCTCCAAAAGTCTTTAAAAGTGATCTGAAGGATGATCGGAACAGTGTTTTGGTTAGAATTCTAGAGAGAAGGTAGATAGTTTTTAGAGAGAAGGAAGAGAACTTTGAGATTTCAGAAAACGAGATTTGATGAAGAAGAAGAAGATTGCATGCAGAGAGAATTTGCATTGTTTTCTTCTTACCTTCAACACCAGCGGTCGGCCATTCATATGACGCCACCTGGTTTCCACTACAAACATCCAGTCTATCCTACTGACGCCACCTGTTTTCCACTCTCAGGGATTTTCCCTGCTACGCCGTCGCTGCACGGATTACAAGAAAAGGAAAATTAATTACTTTGCAGATTTGGTCTCCCACTCACCTGGGAAGACCGGCCGGTCGCCACGTGGCCAAGCCTAATAAAAGTTAAATTTACGGGTTGTGACATTCCCCCCAACAAATAAAAATTTTCGTCCTCGAAAATTAAAATGTTACCTTCAAACAAGTGAGGAAAATTTTCTCTCATTTCATCCTCACGTTCCCAAGTGATGTCGCCAGCTTTATCATCCCAAATGACTTTAACATAAGTGGTACGCTTGTTGGATGGTCGCCTGATTGCTAACTCTTCAACTCTCACCGGTCGGACTTCTACTGAACAATCTGCATTGAGTTGAATACTGTCGGCTTCAATCACATGCGAAGGATCGGCAATATATTTCCGAAGTTGCGAAACGTGAAACACTGGGTGAAGATTGGACAACGAAGGAGGTAAAGCCAATTCGTAAGCTACCGGTCCAATACGCTTCAAAATTTGATAAGGACCAAGGAATCGAGGAGATAATTTCTTTGGTCGGAGGACTCTTCCAACACCAGTCTTTCGGTCCAACTTGAGAAACACATGGTCTCCTTCAGTAAATTCCAATGGCTTTCGTCTTTTATCGGCATATGATTTCTGTCGGCTCTGGGATGCCTTAAGCCTTTCCTGGATCAACTTCACTTTCTCAGTTGTTTGTTGCACTATCTCTGGTCCAGTTAACACCGATTCACCTTCCTGAAACCAGCAAAGAGGTGTTCGGCATTTTCTACCATAAAGAGCTTCAAAAGGCGCCATTCCAATACTGGAATGAAAGCTATTGTTGTACGTGAATTCAGCCAATGGCAAAATCTCATCCCAAACGCCCAAGTGATCCAGCACACTTGTTCTCAATAAATCTTCTAGAGTCTGGATAGTTCTCTCTGATTGACCGTCCGTTTGTGGATGGTAGGCAGAACTCATCTGAAGTTTGCTTCCCATTTCTTGCTGAAGTGCCTGCCAAAACCGAGACGTAAATCTTGGGTCTCGATCCGACACGATACCGGACGGTACTCCATGAAGCCGTATGATTTCTTTAACGTATAGTTGAGCCAGCTTGGACATAGGCATTTTCAAGTTGATAGGAAGAAAGTGGGCACTCTTGGTCAGCCTATCTACTATCACCCAAATTGCATCATGGTTTCTGACCGTTCGGGGTAAATGAGTCACGAAATCCATGGCGATGCCGTCCCATTTCCACTCGGGTACCTCCAAAGGTTGCAGTTGACCGCTCGGTTTCTGATATTCAATCTTAGCTCTTTGGCAAGTTAAACAAGATTCCACAAAACGAGCTACATCTTGCTTCATTCCTGGCCACCAGAAACACATTCGTAAATCCTTATACATCTTCGTCATGCCCGGATGGATACTAAGTCTACTTTGATGAGCTTCTTTCAAAACAATCCTTTTCAATTCTTCATCATTAGGCACGCATGTCCGCCCCCTATATCGTAGAAGACCATCAGTTCCAGTACTGAAATCCTTGTGAAGTTGAATATCGTTTGGTTTGCTGATCTTCTGTAATTCCTCATCAAATGCTTGCCTTTCTCTGATTCGGTCAATGATGTTGCTCGTCAACTGCATATGACTACACCTAATACCGGTCGGTTCAATTTCACAATGGAACCTTAGATCTCTGAAGCTTTCCACCAGTTTGAATTCTTGAACCATCATGTTTGCCATATGTACGGTCTTTCGGCTCAAAGCATCAGCGACTACATTTGCTTTTCCCGGATGATATTGCAGTTCAAAATCATAGTCCTTCAGAAATTCCATCCATCTTCTCTGCCTCATATTCAATTCCTTCTGATCAAACAAGTATTTGAGGCTCTTGTGATCACTGAATACTTGAAACCGGGCGCCGTATAAATAATGCCTCCAAATCTTCAATGCAAACACTACGGCAGCCAACTCAAGATCATGAGTTGGGTAATTTCTCTCGTGAACCTTCAACTGCCGTGAGGCATAAGCAACGGTTTTCTCTTCTTGCATCAGAACACAACCCAACCCTTGATAAGATGCATCACAAAATACTACATAAGGTAGCTTTACATCCGGAATCACTAAAACTGGAGCATTCGTCAATCGCTGCTTCAATTCTTGAAAACTAGACTCGCACCGGTCGGTCCAGACGAACGGTTGATCCTTTCGGGTCAACTGAGTTAAGGGCGCTACTATCTTAGAAAATCCTTCAATAAACCTTCGATAGTAGCTAGCCAATCCCACAAAGCTTCTAACTTCTGAAACCGAACGAGGAGTTTCCCATTCCAGAACCGCTCGGACTTTGGCCGGATTCACAGCAATTCCGCCCGCCGAGATTACATGTCCCAGAAATTGTACTTGCTTCATCCAGAATTCACACTTAGACATTTTAGCATATAGCTGTTTTTCCCTTAACACACCAAGTACTATCCTCAAATGTTCTTCATGCTCTGTTTCGTTCTTGGAGTAGATGAGGATATCATCAATAAACACTACTACGAAGTTATCCAAAAACGGCCGGAAGATCCGGTTCATATAATCCATGAATACGGCAGGTGCGTTGGTAACACCGAACGGCATTACCACATATTCGTAATGGTCGTATCTAGACCGAAATGCAGTCTTCGGAATATCGGCTTCCTTCACCAAAATCTGATGATACCCGGATCTTAAGTCGATCTTAGAAAATACGGTCGCGCCAGACAGCTGATCCAACAAGTCGTCTATTCTGGGTAGTGGATATTTGTTCTTAATCGTCAACTTGTTCAACTGACGATAATCCACACAAAGTCGAGAGCTTCCATCTTTCTTCTTAACTAATAGAACAGGCGCTCCCCAAGGCGATACACTTGGCCGAATGAACTTCTTTTCCAGAAGATCTTCAATCTGCTTTTTCAATTCAACCAATTCTGCAGGGGCCATTCTGTATGGTCTCGCTGCTACTGGGCCGACTTGCGCAATTAAGTCAATGGAGAATTCAACTTCTCGGATCGGAGGTAAGCCTGGTACTTCATCCGGAAAAACATCCATGAATTCTTCAATAACCGCTCGGTTTTCGGCCGGACGGTCTTCTTCTCTTCCGTCTTCTCGTGTTAAGATCAGGAAACACATTGCTCCTTCTATAAGATCCTCTCGGAGTTGACCGAGAGTCAGTGATAGCTTTTCTTCATCGCTTGGGAAAATCAACTTTTTCTTCCCGCAATCAATGAGAATGCGATTGGTAGTCAGCCAATCCATCCCTAATATTACTTCTATACCTTGAAGAGGTAAACATATAAGATTTACCTTAAACTTGTACCCTTCTACCTCAATAGGACATCTAATGCATACAGTAGACGTCCTAATCTCTCCATCCGCTGGGGTAGACACCACCAAATCAAGCTGCATCTCACTCTTGCCTAAACCCAACTTTTCAACACATGCCTTCGAGACGAAAGAATGTGTTGCCCCCGAGTCATACAATACACAGCAAGAAACTCCATACAGCAAGCAAGTACTGATGATAAGGTTACCTGAACTTGCTGCTTCTACTCCTGTCAAAGCATAAACCCGGCCGGTTGCTTGAGCCCTTCCTTCATTTCTCTGCCCACTTCTGCCAGCGATTGGAGGTCTCATAACCCCTCGACCTCCCATGTTGCACTCAGAATCAGTATGACCATTTCTCCCACACTTAGAACAATGCTTGAATCCCACCAGTTGAGGGCAAGACGACCGGTAATGTGGCCCTCCACAATTAAAACAAGAAATTGATCCTTGCTGTCTTGACGAATCAGTGTAAACTGGATTTTGCGAGGAAACACCAGAACCGGTCGGCAGAGGTCGAGAATAAGGCGTCCTCCTTATGACTTGACCGGTTCGAGCCGGAACAGATACCCTACCGGTCGGCTGTTGCTGCTTCTTTTGCTGTTCCACTTCTGCCATATTCCTTTCCAGTACTTTGGCTCTTTCCACAAGAGTAGGAAAAGAGGTAATGCATAGACTGGAGATCATCACCTTCAAGTCTGGCCTTAGTCCATTTTCATATTTCCTGCACTGCCACTCTTCATTCACACCCATTGTATAGAATCTCATCAGATGCTTGAAACGGTCGGTGTACTCGGATACCGACATTCCACCTTGAACTAGCTGGAGAAACTCTACTTCCTTTGCAAACCGTACACTGTTGGGGAAATATTCTCCATAGAACTTTTCTTTAAATAATTCCCAAGTAATTGGAAGTCGCTGTTGTTCCAGTAACATCTTCATGGCACTCCACCAATGACTTGCCTCGCCGGTAAGCTGGTACTCAGTATACAACAGCCTATTTTCGTTCGGACATCTTTTGGCCTGATAAATCTTCTCCATGTCCCTTATCCAACGGTCTGCCTCATCAGCACTACATTTACCGTCGAACTTTGCCCGGCGGTGTTGGAGAAAACTCTCCAAACTCCATTCAGCCGTATTAGTTACTGCAGACCCGGACGGTCCACCGGTCTGTGTTCCCGTTCTCAATAATTCCATTATTTGTCTCTGAGTCGACTCTGCAACTACTCTAGCGGCTTCCGCATTCTGTAATGCAAGTGCGTTCTGCTGTGCAAGATTAGTGTTTTGCTGAATTAAATTCGTGTTTTGTTGTTGGAGTGCCGCTAAGACTGATTCCAACAAGTTGTTGCTGTTGCCGGATGCATCATGATCGGCCGGTTGTGGAGGTGGTCTTGGAGCCATTTTCTGTTTTGAACAGAAAGAAAATTCATGAATTTCCATAAGAAGTTAGAAAAAATCTAACTGATCATGCGAGTACACAGCACAAGCAAAGTATACTCATAACCTACAAGGCTTTCTAAGGAATAAAACTGCTCTGATACCATTAATGTAACATCCCAATAAATATATAGAACAAAACTATATTTTATTCTAGGAGTTATCATAAACAATACTAAAGAACAGTGGAGGAACAATAATTAAAAGATAAAGAACTAAAGCTGATATATACATATAACGTAATCCTTCAAAAATTATACAAGTTGGTAGTCTGAGAGTAAATTCTAGGACGGACGGCTTTACAAAACAACATAACCGGCCGCCATCTACAAAATTTACAATAAGAAAACTAGAATTAAGGACCGGTCGGTCCGGCAAATTGCTCAGGTAGCACCTCCAAAGGTTGCTCTTCTAGCAGTACATCCTCCAAAGACTCCTCTTGAGATCCTTCTGCTCACACCCAAAAGGATGATCATTGCAGTGAAGAGAACGACCGAACGGTCGGATACCGAACGGTAACATAGACAAAACAAAATCACACAACAGGGTAAGCTTATGAAGAATTCAATAATTCATTTACTATATTAAAACAATCACCAATACTACATAAGTTCTTTCCAAAGAAAAATCATCAAAGAAACATCAACAACATCAATTATTCAAAACCCTTGTCCGGACGTATGACCCTGTATGCTCGCCGCTCTTTGCACCCGGGTGGACCTGGCTGGGATACACTCAACAGACCGCCACCCGAGGTTAGTCCAATGGAACCACCTCGGTATCAAAATACCCTGAGGCTAGAGGACCTCCCGCCATTCCCACGCATGAATTACTCCCCTCTACTTGAGGTGATGTAATCACGGAATATCGGAATAGAGTCAGAACCTGAGCCTATGACCACGGTCATACTAAATCAACTTACTTCAACCATGAGACATTCCTCCTTGGAATTCTCTTACCAATCAATCCAACAATACGACAACTTAATATAAATTTAATGTAAGAAAACTCAAAAGAATATAAGTAAGGAGTATTTGACTGATGAAAACCGGACGGAACGATCAATGATGGTTCATCAACAGAATGGATGTAAACTAATGAAAAACCGGTCGGAATAATTAATACGGAGTTTAAATCAACAAAAGAGAAACTCAACTATTTAATGAGAATTGAATAAAGAGATTGATCAATGGAAAATTAACTGACTAGATTGAAGAAAAACGGACGGTATAAAGTAGACAGGTTCTCTTCAGAAAAGTGAATGTCCTTACTAAACTGGACACTCCGTGAGAAATCAAGAATCGGTAAAATACCGGACGCTTTTGCCAATGGATACTATAATTATAAACCGGACGTTCTGTGTAAGACAGAAAATCCGAAATGACTGACTTAATAATATATCTTAGGTTCAGAAATAAGTAATCAATTCAAGGTGTAACGGGAAACCGGACGGTCATAATGACCATTCGATTATAAAATCAGTTATACTAAGTTCTTATACACTCTTTTGAATCTAAAAAAAATCACAGAATTCAATTTAACGCAAGATTCAAACTTTCATTATACCATATAAAATCAAACATACCATAAATCAGATATTCAACCATAGAAAATAAATCTTGAATTTTCATAAACTTCCCTTACCTCTTAACTCCAGCTAAACTTGGACAGTAGATTGATAACCACTAACTCTTCTAAAGTTTCAAAATCTAGAGTGAAATACAAAAATATAGGTTCAGAGAAATGTTTTACAGGGACATGCAAGCTTTAAGGTGCATGCATGTAGGAAATGAGAAAACTTTAAGTCAAAGAAGGAAGTTCTGAAAACTTACCGAACGAAATACAGAACCAGACGGTTCAAGTGTAAGGAATGAGCTCCAAAAGTCTTTAAAAGTGATCTGAAGGATGATCGGAACAGTGTTTTGGTTAGAATTCTAGAGAGAAGGTAGATAGTTTTTAGAGAGAAGGAAGAGAACTTTGAGATTTCAGAAAACGAGATTTGATGAAGAAGAAGAAGATTGCATGCAGAGAGAATTTGCATTGTTTTCTTCTTACCTTCAACACCAGCGGTCGGCCATTCATATGACGCCACCTGGTTTCCACTACAAACATCCAGTCTATCCTACTGACGCCACCTGTTTTCCACTCTCAGGGATTTTCCCTGCTACGCCGTCGCTGCACGGATTACAAGAAAAGAAAAATTAATTACTTTGCAGATTTGGTCTCCCACTCACCTGGGAAGACCGGCCGGTCGCCACGTGGCCAAGCCTAATAAAAGTTAAATTTACGGGTTGTGACAAGTCACATAAGCAAAATATACTTTGAGAGGACATTTTACATCTTTTGAAAATTTAAAACCACCATTTTCTTTCTCCGAAAATTTAATGTAGAGTTTATAATAATGAGAAATTGAAAACTAGTGTTTCACATTTCAAACTTCAATGAGATAATGAATAGAAATTTATTCCATTCCTCAAAATTGAAGTACGTTTTAAAAATTTCTATTTTTAGATTTTTTTAAAAAAAACGTTAACTAATATCTTGGCACCTTATTAGCAAAAATAAATGTTAGATAAGAAACATTAATAAATTATTTCACTATTTTCCATACTTAAATCAGAAAATATTTATTAATAAAAAAGTCAAAGCGTTTAGTGTAAATAATAAATAAACATTTAATGCTCAAAATAAAAGTATTAATGTTATTAAAATAAGCATTTAATGTAAACTTCTAAAAGTTTAGAATGATGCAACTCTAATTTTTACCCGACAATTAGGGATAGCTTTTCAATTCTTTTAAAACTGAATTAAGTTTAAAATCTTTTTATAAATTTAGATATTTTTTTAATGAGTTTCTATTATTTTTTATTAACTATTATATTTTTTTATATATATTTTAACCGAATCATTTTAGTTGTTTCAGGAAGAAAATTATGTAATTATTATTTTATCTTATTATTTAATTTATTATTGTTTTCATGTGTTTTATTATTTTTTATTGGAGACGTATTAAATAATGACTAATTTTCTTCTAATGATTTTTATCTATTCAATTTGTTTAGAATACATTTTTTAAAAGTGATTTGTTATTTTACACCAACCATAATATCCTGTATATTAACTACACAACTTTATATTTTTTAACATATATAAACTGATATACAAGATATATAAGATGATAAAATCAAATAACAATCTTAATAAAAAAAAATTAAAACTGTATAAATTCAATTAAAAGAAAAAATTCAATGTATAAAAAATATTTAATAAAGACTTAATTAGGGGCATCAAAATTTATAAAAACTTAAAACTTAATTAAAAATTTATTTTATTTAGAATTCAAGGAATTCAATTGTTATAATTTGATTTTAATGTAGTCAAACTTTTATTATGTTATAATTGATTTATTATGCAGTAATAAATTATTTTTCCAAATTTATTTTACAAAATTAAAAAGTTCATTTACTAATAGACTAAGTCACTTATGTTCTATGAATCAAAGGTAGATAAAAAATATAGTTATTTTATTTACTGAAACTTTTAATTTGATTTATTTGTACGAAAACACACACTTACTTTTAAACATAAATACATTTTAAATATTTTTTTTATTTCCATTAATAATATTTTTTTCTAAAATATCTTAACTTAAAAAATAGATTTGGTTTTGGCTAATAACTTTCAAGTTTTTTTTTTGTTGCAAAATGAAAATAAAAATATTTTAGAAAAAAAGATAATAAAATTGAGTGTATTTTAGTTTTTTCTTTTAATATATATGATTTATTTAAAATTAGAATGGAGGAAAGAGAAAAAAGAAAAGTATAATTAAGAAGGTGATTAAGGAGGAGAGAGAAGTATGAAGATTTGGTTTTGGATTTGAGTGTGGCAGTTTGTGTAATTTTGTTAAAAAAAGGGGTCACACAGTGATGACTCAGTTGTCTCTGAATTGTAGAATTGAAGTGTTGTCCAACATGCCATCTATATATCTCTATTCTTCTATATAATAAGCACAACACAACACAACCATCTCTCTCTACATTTTTCTCTCTGTCTTCTGATCCGCCGTCCAATCCTCCGTTTCTCAAACAGGTTCTCATCTTTCTGTCGATCGTCACTTCTCTTAGATCTCGATTTTCTCTATTCAATTATTTGCTCTATATGCTGGATTGCATTTTCTCTTCGTGTGTTTTCGGATCTCAATTTTAATTGCTGTCAATGCATTTATATCTTATGATTTTCATCTATCTGTTAATGCATGCCGATTTTGTACTTCTGGATCTGTGAATGTGTGATGGATACAAAGGAAAACTTTCACTCTATGAATTTGAATCTTTTTGTGTGGATATGGCAGATCATAAATGGCGTCTGCAGCGACTGGAGCGACGGGATGGTACCGAGGAAAGGTGAAGGCGGTTCCGTCCGGGGATTGCGTCGTCATCATGGCCATGCCATCCGGCAAGCCTGGTCCTTTGCCTGAAAAATCCATCACGCTGTCATCTCTAATGGCTCCAAGACTTGTAATTTTACTAGATTCATGGATATGTTGTTTCAATTGTGAATTACAGTATTTTTTTCCAAATTTTGTTGTATCAATGTTGAGGTTATTGTGTTTTCCGTTTTCTAGTTTCGAAACTGAAAATGCTTTTTTTCTTCTGTGCAACTGATGAGGTGTTTACAGCCAACTGATTAAAGATATTTGTTTTAAAAAATTGCTAGGCGCGTAGAGGTGGTGTGGATGAGCCGTTTGCTTGGGAAAGTAGAGAGTTTCTACGGAAGCTCTGCATAGGGAAGGTAGGTTAAATGAAGTTTCCATTTTTTTTTACTTTGGTCTATGATCTGTCGTTTTTTTTTTCTTAAGATGAAACATTTTAAGTCTCTGACATATGTTATATGATTGGAACAGGAAGTGGCCTTCAGAGTTGATTACACTGTGCCAGCGATAAGCCGTGACTTTGGCACAGTTTTTATAGGGGATAAGAATGTTGCAGTGCTCGTTGTTTCTGCAGGATGGGCAAAGGTTGAACGCTTTCTGTTTTTTTGTCCGGATGTGTCATGTTTAGATTATTTTTGCATAGCTGAACTGTGTTATCTGGGTTTTGTTCGTGCAGGTAAGAGAGCAGGGGCAACAGAAGGGAGAAGCAAGTCCTTACCTAGCTGAATTATTAAGATTGGAAGAACAAGCTAAACAAGAAGGCTTTGGTCGTTGGAGTAAGGTTTGTGTCTGACTTTTTAGTGTTGTACTGTTAGATAGCATAATAGGCTATTTCAAAAGTTCTGAAGGTAGCAAACAAGGTATTTGCTATTTGCGGTGCCTGTTATGCTATTTCAAAAATTACATGCAAACCCCGATGCTTACTCTCATTAGCAATCAAGGCCTCCCTTACTTGTAATAAATAAGGTGTGCATTGCCTGTTGCATTTTTGGCTTCTTCACAAACTTGAAACTATTGTGGATTCCGTCTGGCATCTTTGCTGATGTAAAGTGTTTCTTTACCTGCACATGTTATGATAATTTTTTGTTACCTTATAAAATAAGTTTTAATTATAGTGTTTATCTCAGTTTCGTTCAATATTTTATATATAAAGTTCGTGTAGTTCCATTCAAAACCATCAAACATGATGATGTTGTAATGTGACAGAAAATAGAAAAGTATAATTACTTTCCCATTCTGACATTTTGGACATGCTATATAAATCTATCCTGAGTGAACCATATATGATTTTGTGGCTGATTGCAGGTTCCTGGTGCTGCTGAGGCATCCATCAGAAATTTACCACCATCAGCACTTGGTGACTCTAGCAACTTAGATGCTATGGCTTTATTAGCTGCTAACAAGGGAAGGCCCATGGAAGGAATTGTTGAGCAGGTTCGCGATGGAAGTACCCTGCGTGTCTATTTGCTCCCAGATTTTCAGTTTGTCCAAGTTTTTGTTGCTGGAATTCAGGTATATATATCATAGCTCTTTTTTCTTACCCCTTTCTAAACATATGAATAATTGATTTTTCTTTAAGTTAGGCTCCACAAATGGGAAGGAGAGCCGTCTCCGAAAGTGTTATTGAACCAGAGGTGCCAGCTGATGAGACTAATGGAGACGTTCCTGGGGAACCTCGAGCCCCACTCACATCTGCCCAAAGACTTGCAGCCTCAGCATCATCTGCTGAAACTTCTGCTGATCCCTTTGCACCTGAAGCTAAATTCTTCACTGAGACGAGAGTATTGAATCGAGATGTGGGTAATCTGATTTTGTAATTTATATTGCTTGTTTCATTTTTGAATGTTTTGTAAATTCCAAGTGGGCATGTAGGTGCGAATTGTCCTGGAAGGCGTTGATAAGTTCAGCAATTTGATTGGATCAGTCTATTATCCTGATGGTGACTCAGCAAAAGATTTGGCGTTGGAGCTTGTGGAAAATGTGAGTTCTTCACCTGTGCAAAGTGGTTTAGCTTGTTTAATTTTATTGTTGGACTTCTAATATTTCCTGCTGCTATAATTTTCCACTTCTGCATGACTGCATTCGCTTACGTGAGTTAGCAACAAACTTGTAGCCACTTGAATACTTAATTTGTGTAGGTGTCCATCATTAGGATCTATCTATGATTGACAACAACCAAGAATTGTACATGGAAACATTGTGCTTGCTATGCATGCACCCTTTTGGGTTCATAGTAGTGAGTGGCTGGTATAAGAAAGCATCATGGCTATTTCTATGAGTAGAATATTGTCTCCAAAGATTGACTAATTTGTTCTTGTACAAGGAACTACGACTTAGAAGAGTATACATGTTTTAGTAGTTGTGAAGTTTAGCTATTTTATGTTTGTTAAAGCTATAATTCAATAGCACTTGTACAACTCTATTCCTGATATTTTAGTTGGAATTGTTTCCTAGCTGTAGCTTTGATAATTTGGTGAAATGATATGCATTATAGTTTTGTGTAGGGAGATTTGAACGATTCTTCTTGTCTCTTGATCTGATGATATATCACTTAGCAGTATTTTGAAAATATCTTATCATTTGAATTTCTCAATCATACAGGGTTTTGCCAAATATGTTGAATGGAGTGCCAATATGATGGAAGAAGAAGCAAAGAGGAAGCTGAAGACTGCTGAACTTCAGGCAAAGAAAAACAGGTTAAGAATGTGGACAAATTATGTACCACCAGCAACAAATTCAAAAGCGATACATGACCAGAATTTTACAGGAAAGGTAGTATTTCTATAATTATTGATTTAAACCAAATTAAAAGGGATCTCATGGTGTCCCTCAGAATTTTTTTTTAGCCTAGCCCAATGAAATGTGATCCGTATAATTAATTGATCTCACATAGTTGTACAAGACTATTGTTGTTGTCATTGTTGTATTAATTTATCTCAATATTCAATCCTCATTCATTTAAGTCTTTAATTTTGAAATTTTCTTTTTCTAGGTGGTTGAGGTTGTTAGTGGAGATTGTATCATTGTTGCCGATGATTCAATTCCATATGGCAGTCCACTAGCAGAGCGGCGAGTCAACCTTTCAAGTATTAGGTGCCCAAAAATGGGCAATCCTCGTAGAGATGAAAAACCAGCTCCATATGCTCGTGAGGCAAAGGAGTTCTTGAGAACACGCCTCATTGGTCGTCAAGTATGAAAATATAATATATTTCTTTTAGGGTCTATATCATTGGTGACTACACTTATAATTAATCATTTATCCCGATTTTCAGGTAAATGTTCAAATGGAATATTCTAGAAAGGTTGTTCCAGCTGATGGATCTTCTGTTCCACCAGGAGTTCCTGAAGGCAGAGCAATGGATTTTGGATCTGTATTCCTACCCAGCGCTGGTAAGGCTGATGGTGATGATATCCCTTCATCTGCTACACCTGCTGGAAGTCAGCAGAATGGGGTTAATGTTGCTGAGTTGATTGTTGGCCGAGGTTTTGGAACTGTCATCAGACATCGTGACTTTGAAGAAAGATCAAATTATTATGATGCTCTTCTTACTGCTGAATCACGTGCTATTTCTGGAAGGAAAGGGATCCATTCTGCCAAGGATTCTCCAGTCATGCATATAACTGACTTGACCACAGTGAGAAATATATTATTGCACTAAATTTTTCTTTTAGTCTGATGTATACTTAAACTTTCCTCCCATTTTGATTTATTTTAGGCATCAGCGAAGAAAGCCAAAGATTTCTTGCCTTTTCTTCACCGCAGTAGAAAAATTCCTGCAGTTGTGGAATATGTCCTCAGTGGTCATCGCTTTAAATTGTTAATTCCAAAAGAAACTTGCAGTATTGCATTTGCATTTTCTGGTGTCAGATGTCCCGGTCGCAATGAGCCATATTCTGATGAAGCGATCGCTCTTATGAGGCGGAAAATAATGCAGAGAGACGTTGAGGTAATTAGGTCTTCTTTTACAAACATAAAATTTCTCCATTTACTTTTTATTTTTCTAAATTAAATGTAATTTTCATAATTTTCAGATTGAGGTTGAGACCGTTGATAGAACTGGCACTTTCTTGGGTTCCTTATGGGAGTCAAGGACCAATGTGGCGATTACACTACTTGAAGCTGGTTTTGCAAAGCTTCAAACTTCCTTTGGCAGTGATAGGATTCCTGATCTTAGTCTTCTAGAGCGAGCTGAACAATCTGCCAGGAGCCAAAAGCTGAAAGTAAGAAGGAGGTCCCATGCTTGTGTTATATCTGTAATTGTCCTTTTTACTGTTCTTAAGTGATTTGTAATGCAGATTTGGGAGAATTATGTTGAAGGGGAGGAAGTATCTAATGGTGCACCTGTTGAGAACAAACAGCAAGAAGTGCTCAAGGTTTGTAGTATACTCTTGTGTAATAAACAGCCTTTCTTTTTGTATTGAAAAATACTGGATGATTTGCTCCATTTATCTGTTCTTAGGTGACGGTAACAGAAGTCTTGGGTGGGGGTAAATTCTATGTCCATCCTGTTGGGGATCAAAAGATAGCATCCATTCAGCAACAGCTTTCTTTTCTGAACCTTCAAGAAGCTCCTCTGATTGGAGCTTTCAATCCTAAGAAGGGAGACATAGTCCTTTGTCTTTTTGGTGCTGATAAATCTTGGTATCGGGCAATGGTTAGTTCTTAATTTTTGTTCCGTACTATAATATCTAGGAGAAATTGTCATTCTGTGATTAAAAAATTGATGAGAAACATCTCATTTTCTAAGTCATGGAAACCTCTTTCCTCCATTCATCAATATTTCATCTTATTTTAAACCCATGGTATTTCTATTGAGCGGTTTCATCTCATTAAGCAATATTTCATCTTGAACAACAATCCTTGAGACAATTTCTTTTACTGGATGGATCTGAGGTGACTTTATTTAGTCAGATATTTCTTAATGGTCAGCACTTTGTGCACATTTGTCATCACGTTTTACAATTTTCAGTATCATGGAAAGGGTTTGATTAGATGCAAAATGGTTAGAAAACTACTTGTATCACGTAGTGTGTTCACTCAAACTTAATCTGTGAAATGTTATGGATTGTGTAGATAGTCAATGGACCTCGAGGACCTGTTGAATCTCCAAATGACACTTTTGAAGTATTTTATATTGATTATGGAAATCAAGAAGTGGTACCTTACTCTCAGCTACGGCCTCTTGATCCATCTGTGTCCGTAGCCCCTGGTCTTGCACAACTGTGCAGCCTTGCATATGTGAAGGTTCCAAACTTGGAAGAAGATTTTGGCCAAGAAGCAGCTGAATATTTGAGTGAACTCACTTTAAACAGTGGCAAAGAGTTCAGGGCTAAGGTCGAGGAGAGAGATACATCGGGAGGAAAAGCCAAAGGGCAGGGTACCGGAACAGTGCTTTCCGTAACTCTAGTTGCTGTGGATTCTGAGATCAGTGTTAATGCTGCCATTCTTCAGGCATTACTTCTTTACTTGAATTGTTTTGAAATGCATATATTCAGTGATACCTAATAAACAAAAGTGTCTGAAAATTTGCAGGAAGGGCTTGGTAGGCTAGAAAAAAGGAACAGGTGGGACAGAAAAGAAAAACAGCAGGCCTTTGATAATCTGGAGATATTCCAGGGAGAAGCTCGGACCAATCGGCGTGGAATGTGGCAGTATGGAGATATCCAGTCGGATGATGAGGACACTGCTCCTCCTGCTAGGAAGGCTGGTGGCCGGAAGTGAGTGTGTACTTTTAAGAGGGAAGGTAAGTTATAGAGTTATAGACACCTTCAGAGAAAATGAGCAACTTATAGACATGAACATTTTATTTCAAGCTAGAGGAGAAGAATGCCATGTGTAATCCTTAGTAAGTTTTGTTTTCTTTTTCTTGTTTTAAATTTTGTCGGTAGGCTGAGAAGACAATTTTTTAAACAAGTGTTGTAATAAAAGATGCATATGGCGGTTGTTTCATATCGATGGGACAGCACAAAGGTGTTGTTTTATAGTTAATCGCGGTTTAGATCTTTTCTTGTCTTTGTTACAAGCATGCCAGCAAGACCATAAGTTTCGTTGTCGGAATAATTCTCATCACATAATCATTTTCATGTCTTCTTTCGACATTAACAGTTTTTATGGGCAAACTCTTTCATTGGTAATCATGATTTATGATAATGTAAAGGGATAACTATGTTTTTTGGTTTTCCAAAAATTGTTTACGATATTTTATTCGAACTTTCATAAAAGCTTTTGTTTTTTTTAGTTAATATGCGATTCTCTAAACATGTCATTCATAAAGTTTCCTATTATTTAAAATCCAAGAAAAGTATTTTCAAATTGTCTGGGCTGATATCTCATAAGTTCAAGTTTTAGCACTCATGGTTGGTATGTTAGAAGGTTGACTATATCGAGTTTTATGATAAAAAAGAAATGCTTCACGATTTTAGCATGCTAGATCATTCCGAATTGAATAAGACATGCTCCAATTGCTAGTTTGGTGTAGAATATCGATAAGTGTAATGCGCCAGCAGTTTAAACTGAAGGGTCTACGATTGAAGAGGAAAAATGAAAAGGACTCACTTTATGCTTGCTATTTATAATCCTCTCAATCATTTTTTGCTATTTATAAGCCATGTTTTGCATAAATTTCCTTTGTTTTTTTTTTTCTTTCACCCAATCTAGTAGCAATCGGTAGTAGTGTTGATTAGTGAGTCCTTATATCTTTGAGCCTATAAAAAAGCTGTGGCAAAAAATAATATATATATCGCTTTCTTACATGTTAAACAAGAATTGGCGTTTTTCAATTTATTCAAAGCACCGATTTTTAAATAATTAAAGACCAACAATTTGTAAAGAGATTATTTTACAACTTCAACCCTTAATTTACCGTTTTATGGGGTTTGTTAGAAAATTGACTTTTGAGACTACATTTTAAAAATTGAGTGGAATAAGTGAACTAGATATTTGAGCTATTTCTGAGAAGTTTCTAATTATCCATAAATCATCAGTTTCGCATTCTAGAAACTAAAGAGTTGTGTATGCAATTATTTTTGTTAAGTGGATATCTGAACAAAAAGTTGTGCTGGACTTGAGAACTTGCACTTTATTAATGAGATAGTTGAGTATATGACATAATTATAACTCAGGGTGTTGATTATGCTAATCTGTTGGAGTTAAAAGGCATGGTTTTGGGATGCTATTGAGCCTAAGAGCGAGGCTTTATTCTAATTCATGTATTTCCTTTTTCTTGAGGTTGACGTTAGCAACATCTCTAAACTTGAGATATCATTATCAAGACCAGTAATGTTTAGTAATGTGTGGAAGAAAAGGTCAGGTGCATTTGATTCGAATGAAGATGATTTCTGAATCATGAAACTAATAGAAGAATTGGTTATATGTGAATGTGAAGGCTGGGTGGGAGGATGAAATCATGAACATAATAGATCGAAGCAAATTGAGGCTTGTACATTTTTTTATCCGATTGTTTGGTGTTGTTCGATTCCTATCCTTTCTCCATGACGTTTGCACGTTAACAGAATAACAACACCTGGAGGTTTAAACAATATCAACAAGTGGAGATCATATGCAAGGTGTCATAGGTGTGGGCAGCTAGGACACATGAAAAAATTTGCAAGTCATCAACAACAAAGAAAAATTAAGGTTGTTCACGACTAACCATGAGAGGAACAATTGTTTGTTCTTACATCCTTCGTTACCAATAGCTCCACATAGGTTGCACAAACCATGAGTTATGATATAGAACTATTCAAAGAATTTCACAAAACTTCACTTTCTAAATTCAGAGTTCGTAATGGAGCATATATTGCAGTAAAAGGGAAAAACAATGGCAATCGAAGATTAAATAGATTTGAAATTGATTTCAGATGTTTTATATGTTCTTGAAATTAACCAAAACCTGTTGAGCGTTCCTTAGTTGCTTGAAAAAGATTATAAGGTGCTATTTGAGGACAAAAACTGTATGATTAAAGATTCAGAAGATAGAGAAGTGTTTGAAGTTAGAACGAAAGGAAAAAAGCTTTACCTTGGACTTCATGAGCGAAGAACAAGCTGTAATGCACAAAGATGTCAGTTGTACAATACTTTGGCATAAAAGACTACGCCATTTTCATCATAATGTTCTAATATTCATGAAGAAGAATAATATGGTGGTGAAAAAGGCTTGTCCGGTATAGAAGAAGCACTCCCTACATGCATTGCTTGTCAGTAAGGAAAGCAAAAAAGACTCCCATTTTCAGAAAATAAGACTTGGAGGGCTATACAAAAACTACAATTGATACACACATATATTGGGGGTCCTACGAGCACACATTGTTGAATGACAATAAGTACTATATTCTTTTCATTGATGACAAGATAAGAATTTGCTGATTTATTTTATGAAGATATTATTTGATGAAATTTTTTGGAAGTTTAAAACTTGGGTGGAAAATCAAAACAAATGCAAATTGAAGGTGACCAGATCTGACAATGGAACTAATATACTTTTAAGAAATTTAATAAGATTTGTGAAGATGCAGGTGTAGAACACTAGCTTACATCCCCTTATTCACCTCATCAAAATGGCACTGCAGAAAGGAAAAATCGAACAATTATGGAGATGGTTAGGTGCTTACTTCATGACAAAGAGTTCCCAAAAAAACCATGGGCAAAAGCAGTAAATACAACAACATTTTTACTCAATAGGCTACCCCCACGAAAGCTTTACAACAAAGAATTCCTTTTGAAGCATGGTATGGTTACAAACCTGATCTCTTTAATTTAGGGACATTTAGTGTTTCTATTATATTTCTCATATTAAGAGAGACAAATTGGACAAGAAAGCAAAAACTATAATTTTTGTGGGCAGGGATGTATCTCCCACACAACAACAAAATAAATGTTGGCAAGGATGTAAAATTCTTGGAGTTTGATTGTTGGAGATGGAAGGCAACAATGAACTTGAACTTCAAAAGAATAAGATTACTTTGAAACATCTATCAAAGGTGTAATGTTGGAACCTGCTCGATATGAAGAGGCTGCAACTAACAAGAGGTGGATAAATGCTATGAAAGAAGAGCTCAAAATAATTGAAAAGAATCATATGTGGGAGTTGGTGGACAGACCTAATCATAAAAAGGCCATTGGAGTAATATGGGTTTATAGAACCAAGTATAACTCTTATGGTTCTGTGAACTAGTACAAGACAATACTTGTTGTCAAGGGATATGTCCAGATGATTTGGGGTAAATTTCTATGAAACATTTGCCCCAATTGCATGACTAGACACAATAAGGTTATTACTAGCACTAGCTGCACAAAAAGGTTGGGTTATACATCAATTAGATGTCAAATCAACTTTTTTGAATAGATATTTGGAGGAAGAAATTTTTGTAGAACCGCTAGAAGGATTTGCTCATCAAGGACAAGAAGACAAGGTTTCTATTGAAAAGGACATTATATAGTTTAAAGCAATCACCAAGTCTTGGTACAGTAGAATTGATACACATTTAATGAGCCTTGACTTTGTGAAAAGTCCAAGTGAGTGTACTTTATACATTAAAAAGGTGGATGAAGATATACTTGTAAGTAATATCTCTATATCTTGAGGGCTTATTTGTTAGAGGAAATTGTAAGGAGATGATTCACAAGATTAAAGAAGAAATGGAAAATGTCTTTGAAATGAGACCTTGGAAAGATTACATTCTTTCTTGGTATGCAAGTGCAACAAAAGCAAAATGAAATATTTATGTGCCAAGAAAAGTATGCAAAGGAAGTTCTTATGAAGTTCAACATGGAAGAGTGTAAGTTAGCTGCAACTCCAATGAACCAAAAGGAAAAGTTTTGCAATGAAGATGGAGCTAAAACGATTGATGGAATGTTGTTTATAAGCTTAATAGGATGCTTGATGTATTTAACAGCCACCCGACTAGATATCATGCATTCAATGAGTTTGTTATCAAGGTACATGCATTGTGCCAGTGAAGTTTATTTTCGGGCAGCAAAAAGAATTCTTCCATATGTTAAAGGCACAGTTGATTATGGTATAATGTTCAATAAAGTTAAAAGTTAAGTTTTCATGATTATACAGATAATGATATGGGAATGTGTTGATGACATGAGAAGCCCTTTTAGTTATTATTTCTCTCTCGATTTTGGAATTTTTTTTCATGGTGTTCCAAAAAGTGAGTTATACCCCAATCATTGTATGTTGCTACTGCTGTTATAAATCAAACTCTCTAGATAAGGAAAATCATGACTGATTTGCATATAGAACAAGAAGATAGCATGAAGATTTTTATGGACAATCAGGCAACAATTTCAATTGTAAAAAGTCCAATTTTTCATAACGAAACAAACATTTTAAGATAAAACTTTTTCTTCTAAAAGAGGCTCAAAGTGAAGGACAGGTGAAACCAATCTACTGCAAAACAGAAAATCAAGTGATTGATATTCTACAAATTTGAATTCTTGGAACAAAAGTTTAGAATTTGTAATTCCAAAGTCAAAAAAAAATGTTGATTGATGAGTATTAGAGATTAACAAACTAAAAATGAGATATATGCTAATTTTTAGGAAAATAAAAGTTAAGCACTAATCTGCTAGTTGTTATGACAACATTTTCTTTCAGTTATTTGATGTACAAAACCTACAATATTGCTCAATAAAATTGTATCGTAGAGTTCATTTTTCACGGTTCCACTCTTTCTAGTTTTTCATATTTTCAAATAACCAACAGTGTCTCTTAGGGTTGGATATATAGTGAATTATCTCCTATGAATCAACATGTACGGTATAATAAATATAATTTAAGATATAAGAACCAACTTACTTCTCAATAGTATCCTCTGCCTAGTGTGCCAAAGGTACCAACACATAAACGTTTACACCTAATCCTCCCACGTTTTCATTGCAAAGGACCACCTCCAATAAAATATCTGGTTCGAATGCAGGTTTTAGATATCTTATGTTACATCTCATGATTAAGTTCGTGCCATTCCATAATAACTATTAAATTAAGTGAACAACTACTTTCCATAAATTACTCTCATAAATGCAAACACATGGTCGAGCACAAATAATATATACAGCATCAGATTGCAAGTTAATTTGCAAAGGAATTAATTAACAAAAGTTGACATTATTATGCATTTCAACATTAAAATATTACTACAAAGTATTAATGAGTTTTATGTTCTTAAGCTTCATTGGACTTAAACTCGACTCTTCATTTAATTTAAGATTTTTTTGCATTTCGACATTTCTTACTTCTTTAGGCCATACCTTTCCCAAAAAATACCTGGAAATGATCTAAAATTTTCACGAAGAAGTTGATAGCAGCTCGTGGAACCAGGATTAAATTCATCCTGGATAGGTTTAATATTATTGACTGTTAAAAATATTATAACGACACGACCAACATCAAGGTCTTTTAAGAGAGAATTTTCCGTATATTTCCTGAGGGAAGTTTAGATTGTATAATCATTACTACGAGGACTTAGTGCAGTTGAAGTTAAAAACATTCACATTTTATGAAAAAAAAAAAAAAAAAGAAGTTTCAAAAAATATTTTATCAAAAAAATTATATAATTTCTAAAAATTCCAAAAGGGCTTCTGGCTTAAAAACAAAAATAGAAAATAATTGTAACGGTTCAGCATCCTGAATTAGCTTAAAAAGTCTCAGAGGTGACCAACACAACACAAAGGGACCAACCCATGATACAAAAACGTACAAAATACTACTTTGAAGTCTCCAAGACAACACACAAAAATGATCTACACTCCTTCGTGCCTAATGCTTAACTAAGTTCAAAATTTAAGTGCGGTGGTAGTGTTCTTCAATGGCCGCCCCTGTCAAGCGATTCAATCATATTTCAATTCTCTCTCCTTGTTGACCTACGACGTGGAGGGGCAGACGATTCCTCCTTCTCTTTGTTTTCTTCATTCTCACCATTTTTTTGGTTAGAAGCACTTTCTGCGGGTTCTAAGTTTGTCTTCTCCACCCTTGTCTGCAAAAGAACACAGTGCAGAGACCAACATATAGTCAGTACCAAACAAACTAGATAATACAACATAAAAAGATAAAAGTTAATTAACAACTTACGGGCTGCTTCTTCCCACCAAATATGATCCTGAAGAAAATTGACACGAAGACAACCAAAATGGCTACAAGAATGCCAACAGTGAGATTGGGTTGCTCTTCACCTTTCTCGATGAGATCCTGTACAAAAAAGATAGATAGAATTTAAGCATTTTCCAAGAAGACGCTATTCGGAAAGAAGACAAATATTTGTATGTTACTTACAAGGATTTTAGGCTTATAGGCACTCAGGAAGGGAATGTCTGCGATCTTATATAAGAGGTCAAATACCTTCTTCTGCAAGAACAAAAAGTCATATTTTGTATATGAGGACATAATGATGGAAAGTAAAATGAAAGAAAAATGAAAACTAGAGTAAACTAAAAATGAAAAATGACGTTACCTGGAAACCAGCAAGACCACTCGATCCAGCTGCAGCTTCCTCTGCCTTCTGTTTTTCTTTTTCAACTGAAAACTTGGGTTTCCAAGTAGTCTCCCGATACGACTCAGCAATTTTATCATCTTTGGCTATCAAGATGTTGTCAAACAAAATGCCATCTTGCATTGTCCAAATCTCGATACCAATAGCAGCGATTGGCTCAAAATCAGGTTTTTTTAGTTCAAAGTAAGCAGGGTTTGGAATATCCCTAGGCTTCCATATACCCTTATAAGCAGGATTTTCAATAAGTGGGGCATGCCATTTTCCCTTATAAGCAGGATTCCTCTTCATTGGCCTCTTCCACTCACCACAGCCTGGGGCGGCTTCGCATTTTGGGTTCTCAATCTTTGGGGCCTCCCACTCACCATCCTCCTCATCGTCCCAATCTTCTGGTTTTGTTGCCTCTGGATCATCTATCTCCTCAGGTTCATCGTCTAACCATCCTTCAGGTTTTTCAGCTTCTTCATCAACAATTTCCAAGGGTGCATCCTCATCCCAGTCGTCTGGCTTTACCGCACTTGGGTCTGGAATTTTCTCTCTCTCATCCCAGTCCTCCGGCTTCTTATCCTCAGGATCTGGGATTGTCTTGGGAGGGATAAGAGGAGGCTCAAAATCATCACCACTTAAGAAGTTTGCCTTCTTCTTCTGTTCCCCATCTATCAAAACTTGCACCTCATTGTCAGGTGTCAAAATAGCCGTGTAAACATGAGACAATTTATCAGAAGGGACAGAAGGGGGATGCTTAAGATGGTGCTCAACATACTCCCCACTCTTGGGATTCTTGTGTTTGAAAATGAAGTGTACTTTGTTTGTGGCCCCACACTTATCAGGACCAAACATGATAGAATACGGAGATTCGTTGTCAAATTCCTTAGGTTTCCATCCAGCATCCTGTGGTCGGAGATATTTTAGATAAGCTCCACCACATTCGAGGCCATTCTGAAGCCGAGTTTCAAACTGGAGAACAACAGTTCCCTCCTTGAGACCCACTGCCTCTTCAAGTTCTTTCACTATGGCATATTTCCTCGCTTTCTCACTGACAAGAAGACCATAATCATCGTGTCCCTCACTCTTGGCATGTTTCCAGACACCTAGAACCCAGACGATATAACAGATATTATATCAGATTTTGCAAGATATGATCATTCAAGTCAACACTACACTAGCAAAAAATTAAAATCTAAAATATCAAATCTACTGCAGATGTAATAGACTTTAAGGCAGATAAGCAAGAGAAGATTTAAAATAAACTATAGTATTAAATATATTGAAAAGCAAATCAATATATTTAATGATGCCTTTTACATCAAATATTCTACCAATTACATTCCTTAACATTGCATATAATATTGATCGTTAAATCTTACCACAAACGATAAGAATTAGACCATTGCACCGTGGTTAAAGGTCATGTGGCTATAAGTAGCTTTGAAGATTAAGAATTACGGTTGTATGGTCAATCTTTCTCATACTCTCCAATCAAATATCCCTCTCACTATATACATTGCATCCCTTGTACATATATGTATATACATGTGAGAATATGTATTCAGTTAGAGAAAAATAGAGTGAAAACGAAAAAAGATAAAATTTTAATAATAATTTATATATAGATACATATATATACGATTGAGAACGGTAAATTGTGCTGCGAAATAAAAAGATATCCCATTATGTTAACTAGCTAAACATCAGTCGATACGATTGAGAACGGTAAATTGTGCTGCGAAATAAAAGGATATTCCATTATGTTAACTAGCTAAACATCAGTCGATCCCCTTCTACCATATGTAATGTTGCAAGCAAAACATCATTATTTCCATGCAAATGACAACTAGTACTTCAAGGGTACACTGTATGATGACACTGTTTAGTGGAAAAAAAGAAATGTACAAAATGGGAAAAAACATATATTATACGAGAGGTGCTTAATGTCACCGCAATTCAATCGAGGGGAGTTAAAATACACAATTTTTTTTAAATAATAATAACTGAAATAATTCAACACCATAATCAGGCCATATTTGGGCCCTCATTAGCAGACCCCCCTACTACTACAATGTTTTACAGAATTTGATTTGCTAGACTATAATGGGTATATAGAAAAGATCGCCTTGAATTTCGTTCAATAAAGTCAATACATTTAGATTTGGACATATTTGCCTGACATTGAAACTAACAGCATTAGAGAAGCATTGGATTGAACCTAACAATAGTAATAAAACATTGAATTGAAATATTGTCTTGAGTGACATTTGCATCTGTGAGTGAGTAGCGTGATAAAAAATAAAAAGATGAAACTAACAACCTTAACCAAAGATTGAATTGAAAGAACAAATTTACAAAACAGTATAAATTTGCCAGTCATCACTGGAGAAACAATATGAAACCACAAAGAATGAACTGAGTTTGTGTTAATTACCACTGTATTCATCTTTCTGAGACACGATCCAACGATCTTCAAAATCCTCATCGAATGACTCGTAGAAGATCTAAAACACACGAATAAGTGATAATTGATTAATCAGAATCTGATGAAAACAAAGATCCAATTATCAAACATTTAGAGCACAATAATCGAAAGAAATGGAAAGGAGAAGATGACAAATTACAGCATCATCTGCGTCGTCCGAAGCGCGGAGAAGCGGAAAAGAAGAGGCAGAAATCAAGAAGAGCACGGCAAAGATCGCGAGAGGAATTCGCTTCCGTTCTCCCATGTTTCACTGTAACTGTGAAACCCTAACCTGAAACAGAAGAGAACTTAGGGATCTCTAGAAAGTGTTTAAATGTCAGTGTTGTTAAGTCTATGACATTATATATAGATCTCTCTCACACTTGCCTTGTGCTGTTTCAACCAATGGTGTCATGGGCCACGTGACACCACCCAATAGTATATTGCCACGTTGTGTTCTTTCATCACACCATGATTCATCATTTTGCAAGGAAACCATGTAATAAAAGTACCACAACTATTAATATTTAGTAAAAATTGTAATTTGTTTTCTAAATTCCTGCATGCATGTTTCTGTGGTTACATTTTTCATAAGAATAAAAAATAAGAAAAAAACACATAAAAGTAATACGACATTATATATTTATAAATATTATAAAAAAAGTAATAAGCAAAAATAGAAAACAATAAAAGTTTGGATATATTTTTAATAAATAATATGTTTGCATGGATTGTTTTCTAAATACATTTTATATATTACAAATTTTTGGACTAAAGTATGTTAATTGATGATGAAAATTATTGTATAAGTCATTGTAATTTTTTATTATCAAATAAAATAATTATATATATATATATTTTTTTAAGTGAAATTGGTGGGTATAATTTAGTTTTTTAAGAAAAAATTATTACACTAAAAAGTTATTAGTATTTTTAAAGTCAATACTTTTATATGTAATAAAATTTTGACTTGAAATAAAAAACTTTATGTTAATCATAATTACAGGTGACCTGGTATTCAAATTTAAATATATACATACTTTTATATATATATATATATATATATATATATATATATATATATACATATATATATATATATATATATGTATATATATATATACATATGTATGTATGTGTATATATATATATATATATATATATATATATATATATGTATATATATATATATATATATATATATATACATATATATATATATATATATATATACATATATATATATATATATATACACATACATATATATATATATTGTATATTTTTTTTGTGAATAAATTTTTATAATTTTACATTTAGTTTTTACTTTAACAAATTATTTTGTAAGTTTTTTTAATAACTATATGAATATTAAATGATTATATTTGAGCTATTAGAACAAAAAAATATGGCAAAAAATAAATTTGATAGAAAACTATCAATTTTATTCTTAAGAGATTTTTATTAAATGGTCAATGAGAAAAAAAAATCTAATTTCAATTTCGTTATCTATACTATCTATATTATGTAGAGAGTACATATTTTGTTTTAATTTTATTTTTTAAGTATTTTTTAAAATTAAAATAATTATTTTTACCAATTTCATATTTAAGTGATTTTTTTTAAAATTTAACAGTTTTTTATTTGATTTATTTAAATATAACTATTCTTTTAAATTAAAATAAATATTTATAATAAAAAATTATATAATAAATGATAAATGAATATTTACAATAAAATTGTAAAAATTATTTAAATTTAACTTTATAATTATTATAATTATAATTTTATTATCTTTTGTTATCATGAAAATGAAAATGAATACACATGTGTATCTATTTTTATTATGTAATATTTATTTTCTTCTAATTATATCTAGGAAGTCATTGTTTATCATCTTTATATATACAGAGGATTCCAACTTGGTGGACATATTTTGTTTTCAATTTTATTTTTTGAATAAAAAATAATTATTTTACTAATTTTACTTTTCTAGTGAGGTTTTTTTTAAAATAATTAACTGTTTTTTTCTATTTATCTTTTTTAATTTAACTATTCTTTTAAACAAAAACAATTATTTATTGTAAAAAAGTTATCTAAAAAATTTAAAAATCACCTGTAATAAAATTGTAAAAATTATTTAAATTTACATGTTTAATTATAATAATAATAGGAGGTAAGTAGGTTTTTAGTTCTTATATTTACATACAAAATTGAAATCTATCCATCTTAAAGTTTATATAAGAATGATTCCTATACTTTCAAAATGATTAGAATATATCATCCATGTTAAACGATCTTAAGTTAAAAAATTTCTCTTAAATTAAAATAATTATTTTATCAATTTTACCTTTTAAATGATATTTTTTTAAAATTTAATTGTTTCTTTGATTTAACGTTTTTTTCTCTAAAATTTAACTACTCTTTTAAACTAAAATAACTATTTATAAAAGAAAAATTATCTAAAAGAATTAAAAATTACCTACAATAAAATTGTACAAATTATTTGAATTTACTTTTTTAATAATAATAATAATAATAATAATTAAATATGCTTTTTAGTCGTTATATTTTACATTTGATATTCATTTATATAAGGATGATTCCTACACTTTCAAAATGATTGAAATACTTAAACGGTGTTAAATTTATGATGAATGCTCACACGGAGAGATGACGTGGTCATTTTTTATTTGACAGGTGTGATTATTTAAAAAAAAAAACAATTGACGTGGATTTTAGTTGTTTTCTTGAAACTATTGAAGTTTAGTTATTGTTAGAAAGTTTTTCTATGTACTGGGTGGTGCGTGGTGCATCGTTGTTGTTGGTTGGTGGTGATGGTGTATTTTGTGTTTCTGACGTTAGTGGTCTTAAGTGGTTGGTACTGAAAATGTGGTAATTGTGTTTGATTTGGGAAATTTAATGTTTAGGATTTTTATGGACTTTGATTTTGGGATTTTTCGTAAACCATTTGTAAGTGGCTGGTGCTGAAATCCAAAAGGGACAACTCTATATTTGTTCGCAGAAATTCTAAAGCGAAGTTCTAAAGCGAAGACTACAAGTGCATCACCATTAGGTTGGGGTTTAAGAGGTAAATTATGTGGATGTGAAGACAAAGTAATGCTTCTGAAATAAAAATACGTGTATTACGCTAATAAAGAAATTTAATAAATTTAGAATTATGGAAGTGAAGGAAAATTCAAAATTTATAACAGAAATTAATTTCTTTGCTACATCACTAAAAATATAAAGAAAAATAAAACAATTGTAATTGTACATCTCTCCAATTAACTTCAAATAAAACTACTAGATCTCCCCAACAGTAACCATGGGACAAACTATTCAATCATATCTTAATTTTCTCTCCTTGTCGACCTCCGGCGTGGAGGGGCAGAAGATGATTCTTCCTTCTCTTTGTTTTCCTCGTTCTCGCCGTTCTCACCACTTTGGTTCGTGGCAGAGGAGTCTACATTTGTCTTCTCTACCTTCGTCTGCACAGGGAGAAACATGGTCCGAAAGTTATAGTCAGTATCAAAAAAAATCTCAGTCAAAATGAACATAGAAGAATAAAAATGAGCACTGTTTAACTACTTACGGGCTGCTTCTTCCCACCAAATATGATCCTGAAGAAAATTGACACGAAGACAACCAAAATGGCTACAAGAATGCCAACAGTGAGATTGGGTTGCTCTTCACCTTTCTCGATGAGATCCTGTACAAAAAAGTTAAATAGAATTTAAGTCATTTTCCAAGAAGACTCTATTCGGAAAGAAGACAAATATTTGTATGTTACTTACAAGGATTTTAGGCTTATAGGCACTCAGGAAGGGAATGTCTGCGATCTTATATAAGAGGTCAAATACCTTCTTCTGCAAGAACAAAACGTAATATTTTGCATATGAGGACATAATGATGGAAAGTAAAATGAAAGAAAAATGAAAACTAGAGTAAACTAAAAATGAAAAACGACGTTACCTGGAATCCAGCAAGACCACTCGATCCAGCTGCAGCTTCCTCTGCCTTCTGTTTTTCTTTTTCAACTGAAAACTTGGGTTTCCAAGTAGTCTCCCGATACGACTCAGCAATTTTATCATCTTTGGCTATCAAGATGTTGTCAAACAAAATGCCATCTTGCATTGTCCAAATCTCGATACCAATAGCAGCGATTGGCTCAAAATCAGGTTTTTTTAGTTCAAAGTAAGCAGGGTTTGGAATATCCCTAGGCTTCCATATACCCTTATAAGCAGGATTTTCAATAAGTGGGGCATGCCATTTTCCCTTATAAGCAGGATTCTTCTTCATTGGCCTCTTCCACTCACCACAGCCTGGGGCGGCTTCGCATTTTGGGTTCTCAATCTTTGGCGCTTCCCATTCACCATCCTCCTCATCGTCCCAATCTTCCGGTTTTGTTGCCTCTGGATCATCTATCTCCTCAGGTTCATCGTCTAACCATCCTTCAGGTTTTTCAGCTTCTTCATCAACAATTTCCAAGGGTGCATCCTCATCCCAGTCGTCTGGCTTTACCGCACTCGGGTCTGGAATTTTCTCTCTCTCATCCCAGTCCTCCGGCTTCTTATCCTCAGGATCTGGGATTGTCTTGGGAGGGATAAGAGGAGGTTCAAAATCATCAGCACTTAAGAAGTTTGCCTTCTTCTTCTGTTCCCCATCTATCAAAACTTGCACCTCATTGTCAGGTGTAAAAATAGCCGTGTAAACATGAGACAATTTATCAGAAGGGACAGAAGGGGGATGCTTAAGATGGTGCTCCACATACTCCCCACTCTTGGGATTCTTGTGTTTGAAAATGAAGTGTACTTTGTTTGTGGCCCCACACTTATCAGGACCAAACATGATAGAATACGGAGATTCGTTGTCAAATTCCTTAGGTTTCCATCCAGCATCCTGTGGTCGGAGATATTTTAGATAAGCTCCTCCGCATTCGAGGCCATTCTGAAGCCGAGTTTCAAACTGGAGAACAACAGTTCCGTCCTTGAGAGCCACTGCCTCTTCAAGTTCCTTCACTATGGCGTATTTCCTCGCTTTCTCACTAACAAGAAGACCATAATCATCGTGTCCCTCACTCTTGGCATGTTTCCAGACACCTAGAACCCAGACCATATATCAGATAGTAAGTATATTAGATTTAGCAATATAACATCAATCAAGTAAAGTTACAAGTGGAGTGGAATAATATTCATAGGTGTATGACTCAAACCTCCATGTTTTCACCACACAAGTAAAAATTGAAATATCTAATCTTGTGCGGATGTTACAAACTACATTACTAATATGCACAAACTTTAATTTGACATAATTAAATAAGACTACAGCTAACAACTAGTCGTTAAAATAAGCAATACGATATTTAAAATAAATTGTGGTATTAAATATACTGAAAAAGAGATACAATATGTTTAACGATACGTTTTACATCGAATACTCTAGCAATTATAATTTTTATCATTGCACACAATTTTGATCATTAAATCTTATCTTAGAACAAATTATAAGCATTAGAACACAAAGATCAGGTCACCTTTATCAAAGGTAAAGTGGATATAAGTAGCGTATAATGTAAGCATTTTGTGGTTCTATGATCAATGTTCCTCATACTCTCACAAATAAATGTCCCTTTCACTTGATACATTGAATCCCTTATAAATACATACACACATTAATGACCCTTAAATTATGCCTTGTTTGGTAAAGGGAGAAGATATAGAGGGAGAGAAAATGGGCAGGTAAGAAAGAAGGGAAATAGCTGAGAATAGAGTAACGAATTGTGTTTGGTTAAAGAGAAAGATGGCAGATATAAACAAAGAGAAAATTTAATATAAAAACTAAATTTTAATAATTATATATACGACTAGTACACTTTCTGTAGAGTAAATTACGTTGTGAGATAAAAGGAGATTTTAAGATGTCAAGAAAATAAGCTATTAACGCTATGTGTTCAATAGAATAAAAATAATATATATATTATACAAAAAAGAAAAAAATTAGTTTCTAATAATTGAAAGAATTTAACACCTTAACCACTACAGATTTACCACTCCTTTAGCAGACCCCTCCTGTCACTATGTTTTACAGGCTTTGTTTTTTCTGGTCTATGATCATAAGTGCAGAAAGATCGTCATCGAATTTCGTCCAATCATGTCAATAAATTTAGATTTGGGACATATTTGTGTGACATTGAAGCTAACACATAAAACAAATATTGGACTGAAGCTAACAGCAGTAAATAAGCTTTAGATTGAAGGTACGTCTTGAGTGACGTACATTTTTATGGTGAGTAAGTAGATTTATAAGAAATTGAAACTAACAACATTAAACAAATATGGGAAAGAACAACTTCACAAAATAGTAAGAGAGACACAGTGTACATTCGGCAAGCATCACCAGAGAAGCAATTGAATAATTTGAAATCATATACAATGAACCGAGTTTGTGTTAATTACCACTGTATTCGTCTTTCTGAGAAGTGATCCACCGGTCTTCAAAATCCTCGTCGAATGACTCGTAGAAGATCTAAAACAAATGAACAAGTGACAGTTGATTAGTGAGATTCTGGTGAAAATGGAGATCCAATCATCAACAGAAAACAAGATTTGAAAGAAATGAAAAGGAGACGAAGAAGAAGAATCACCGCATCATCTGCATCACCAGAAGCGAGGAGAAGCTGAAAAGAAGAGGCAGAAATCAAAAGGAGCACCGCAAAGATCCCGAGAGGGATTCGCTTCCGTTCTCCCATTTCCACTATAACTGTCAAACCCTAACACCGAAGAGAAATTTTCGATCTCTAGAAAGTGATTAAATCTCAGTGTTCTTCGATGTCTATTGCCTTATATATAGATCTCTCTCACACTTTGCCTGTGCTGTTTCAACCAATGGTTTTACTGGCCACGTGACATTACCCAATAGTACATTGACACGTGTTCTTTTTCATCACACCTGGTCCACTAGGAAACCGTGTAATATAGGTAGCATAAGTAGTCATAATTATTTTAAAATTTATATAATTCTTACATTTTTTAAAGTTTTATTTATGATACTATAAATAAATTTTAGTTATTCTGAATGGAAATGTGCAAATTTATATTCAAAGAAAAATGACATTTGGAGTTGTGCTTGTCCAGAGGAATGAGGATTAAAGCGAAAGAATAGGAATATGTAAATATATATATCTTAAGTCATTAAAACGTAGTTTATCTACATGCTTACTTAAATAAAACATGAAATTAAAATGTAGGTTATCATTTCAAACATTCATTAAATAACAATAAATATAATAAATTGAGAACTAAATAAGAATACATATGAGGACAGGTAAATAGGAGATGGATATTGAAACAGAAGTTAATACATAATATCAATTATTGTCTTATATTTAATATCTAATTTAATTCATTATCAAACTCAATACTATCATTAAAAATATATTTAATATTTAATTTTAAAAAAAATTAAATATTATTCATTTCTATATTCAAACTCATCAAAATGCAATATAAAAAAAACTAATTGGACTAAAGTTGAAAAAAAAAACTAATTCTAATTTTTAATTTAATTTCTAAATATAAACATAAAAAAGTGTGTAAGAAAAATATAAATATATAGTAGAAATTTTAATTCTTTTTATACTTTCCAAAATTTGAATTTATTATGTATAATTAGAAGACAAAAAAAATGTGGATATACTTTTAGATATTTTGTACTCAAGTTAACTTCGTTAAAATCAGAAAGAATTCAACTATTTGACTGTAACATCCAAAATATCATGTACATATAATATAATAGGTTTCAGTTATTATAATATATGAAAGTAGTTGGGAAATAGAGACAATCGTATTAAATATATAGTCCTCTAAAATTATAGAGGAAATGAAAACTTATTAAAATCTTAAGAACCCTTCAAAATACACAATAGAATGAAGGTCCAGGAATAGGATAGTTACATGAAGTATTTGAAATAGAGATCTAACTAAGATGGATCTAATAAGAGTCCTAAGTATAAGGAGTTGAGTCTTCTGCAGTGTCCAAGGCTTGCTTCGGAGGCACATCATCACCTACTGCTCACATCCAAAGGATTGGATGATCATCGCAAGGGGGAAGGCAAACACATACAAACATACAAGTGCAAGGGTGAGCTAGGTCTCAAATAAACATACAAATCATGGCAAATTAATCTAGCATTACCGATAACATCCATTTACATACAAGCATGTAATTCATCATAAACATAAACATTCATTTCACAAGACTCATTAAAGCAAGCATCATATCCTGTTAAGACTCTTAGACACGTCCGGACATAGAATGAATGTAGAGCTGGGGCGGGTTTGTGCACTTGTGATGACCTCTACTGCTTTGCAAAGCCATTCCCGACCATACACAAGGTTAGTCCGTTACCGCAGTATAGACCTCTAGTGATAGCGTCTACCATAGTACCTCCCACTACTCCCACCACACACGTCAATCTTCTCTAAGTGAGAATGAAAGACTGTTGGAGTGTTAGGGATAACCCCCATATGGAAGCCTCTATCATTCGTTCAATACACTAATCGATCTCACCGAGAGATCATAATTTCATAACCGAATCCAACCAATCCAATCACATGATATTCCTCCAAGCCATATTAATCATACATACATCATATACTTCCACCATTCTTACATTTTTACAATACCCATTCACATATACCTTAATTCACCACAAACAATTAACTAGACCAATCAACCACACGTTTTAAGTAATAAATCGAGAACTTAGAGTAGTGGTCGAACCACTGGAACTGAATTGGGTGCCAGGACCAAGCATCCTTGACAGACGGAACGGTCATGAGAAGGACCAGCCTTCTCTGACCGAACCCTACCAAACTGAATGGTTATCCAAGCCGAGAGCAATACAACCAAGAACCTAGGTGGCCAAGTACAATGCTAGACCGCATGGTCAAGAAAGGAACCCTCCTTCTCTGACCAAGACCCCTGACCGAACGGTCAAGAGAAGGAACCCTCCTTCTCTGACCAAGATTCACCAGACCGAACGGTTTGAGAAGGAAACCTCCTTCTCTAACCAGGACTCAGACCGAAAGGTCAAGAGAAGGAAAATACCTTCTCTGCCCGAGAGCTCACCTGCCAGACCGAACGGTCAAGAGAATGAGTCATCCTTCTCTGACCAAGGCATCCAAACCGGACAGTCAAAACTTTGCAGTTCTGCAGAATTATGCAGAATTCGACAAAACCTGTTAAGACCATTTTTAACCATTTTTACTCTAACACCCATAATCTTTGTTTTAGGCATAGTTAAACTTGTCTAAATGATTCTAAACATTACTAACACATTTCTAAAGTGGTTTAAGCTCCTTTCCAACTCTAAAACACTCATTTTCCCAACTTAGGGACCCAAAACTCAATCTTACCATTTTACACTTATTTTGGTTAATTTAGTGACTCAAACAAGTCACAATACACTAAGTGAAACTATCCCAACAGTCCAAAAACATGACAAACCCCATATACTCAAAATCACTTCCTCACTTCCTCTAAAATGGCCAAAAAGTGACTCTAAAGCACTTGATTTTCCTTCCAAACATTACCATAACAGATTTCAATCATCAAAACAGTCTCAATCATGCATAATTCATCATACCAAGACGTTTCAAACAGTCCATAAGCATCAATCATCAATTCCACACAACATACACATTTTCATACATACATTTCAAACCAATTCAACCAATTTCATGCTTCCAACAACATACAACTTCACAATTATTATACATTTACAATATATTACTAAAATGAGAAGAAAACTAGCTCCCCTTATCTCTAGTGCGTACGGTCAACTCAAGAAAGAATCCTAGACCACGTACTTTGAACCCAAAATGTGAGAATCACCTAAAATCATCAATTGATGATGAAAATCGAATTTTAGAACTAGATTGAAACTAAATTGAGAAAGAAACGAGATGGATTGCATGCAACAAGAATTCACATGCTAGAAACCCTAGGACAAAGGGGAAAGAGCGCTTTCTTACCGGTTGGATGAAACGGAGATTCAATCGGTAGAAAATGCTCCTCTTGTAGTCCTCAAGGCTTGAGTAGCTTTAATTCGAAAATTAATTAGTTAGAATTTGAGTAATAGTGAATGGAAGGTAAGACAATAAAGAAGAAAAAAAAGAAAAAGAATTGTGTAGGGATAATAGCAGAAACCTGAAACTTAGTACAGAGAATGTCATGTTTAACGTGTATTACACTTAAAACATTTTTACAAGCCATTACATTGACACTTAAATTAATTGTGATCAAAATCAGAAAAGAAATTCCGACAATACCAAAAAAGGACATTTGAAAAAAAATGAAAACATACAAAATTTAATATTAAAATATAAACATAAAAAAGTGTAAGAAAATATAAATATTGTCGTAGGGAAATTTTAATTCCTTTTATAATTTCTAAATTTTTAAAGATTATTATGTATAATTAAAAAACAACAAAAGTTGGGATATATTTTCATACATACATAATAGGAATGAGTTTCGTTATCTAACTCTTAAGAATGACTTAAATTAATTATTTTTTTAATATAAATTAGAGATTTTTACATTTTGAAATACATGAATGTAATTTAATTAAAAAGTATTGAAATTTTACAATTACGTTTAAAATAAGCAATATATATGAAAAATTAAAATAAATTAAAATAATTATTGAAGTTTGTAGTCTTTAACTTAAAGAAGTAGAGTGGCAAAAGCCAGTACATAGAGTTACAGAGAGACGGTTGAGCTGTATTTACAATGGAAGTGAAGGTTTGTTAGATTTAGAATACTCAGACGTGGGAAGGATCAACGCCGACGGATTTCAGAGTTTCGAGACGGGGTGTGTGGGCATAGGCATCTTTGCTAACGGGGTTAGCGATGTGGTGGTGGTCGGGGTAGCTGCGGTCTTGCACGTGAGCCACTTTCCGGAAGAAGGAGTGCTTGATGAACCTGTCAGTCTCCTCCGCCACGTGGTCGGGATCCACCACTTCGGGGAGAGTCTCTCTTCTCTGCTTCTTCACGTGCACCGTTGGGTTATTCCTCAGTTGCTGCCACGCAGTGTGGAGACCCAGCCCCATCGCCGTCGTCATCATCCCGATCGCCACGTACACCGCCACAAAGTCCTTTTTCGTTGAGTTCCTCTTTTGCTGGTTGAGACGCCCGTAATCAGCCGAAGCTGCGTACGCTTTCATCTTCGGTGCTGTTGCCGTTGCGTACGCCGCCTTACCTCCGACGCCGTTTTTCAACACCGCTAACCAATTTCCCCTCTGCACCACATCACAGCTTCATTGTCAATAACACTGCTACATATTAACATAAATGCATCACACACATAAATAATTACTTGAAGAAACAACAAAATCCTACCATGATTCCGATTCACTCGTTGTAGTTGTTTCTTGCAGCTGCGAAAACTGAAATCACTTTGTGTTCGTTGTTTGTATGCTGTCGTAGCTGATTCTTCTAGTGGCGCGCTTATATATAGTTTGGTGGATATGATTGACGAAGTGAGTCTAGGCAGAGAAAGAAAGTTCTGGAGCCACGTTGCATGACGTGGAAGGCACAGGACACCTGTCACTTTCTGCTTTTGACACGTCAACCTTAGAAGGCTCCGGAAGTGTCACGCTTTTTTCATTGTAAGAGCTCGAAAGTGTAGATTTCATTTAAGAAAAAGAAGTTTAATGACTTCATAATATTGGATTCAAATTGTACATGCAATTTGTTACTCGTAATTGGTGTAACACAAAATGTATGGTGAAGAATCATGGAATTAAATAAATTTCAAAATAAAACTAATATAGTTTAATGTCTCCAATTCTATTAACTTTGAGATCACTATGTTCATAAACAGTTGAAGTTTCTTACTCTATCCACCTGGATAGTTATTAGACAAGAAGATGATTGAAATCTTTCTATCAATCTTAACAGCGATTAGAAAATAGGAGAATAATTGAAGTATCTCACGGTATCAATCTTGAAGATAAGTAAAGAGTTAAATAGTTGAAGCTCACACCTATTATAAATATTATAAATAGAGAGATGATTAAAGTTTTTTATTTTATCAATCTTAACAATGACTAGATAAAAGAACAAATAGAAATTTTCACTTTATCGGTTGTAATAAAAAGGAAAGGAGATAATCATATACATGAACAAATTCATCTCTATTGGATTCAGCGATTAAAAACGGACGTGAAAAAAAAAATTGCCTAACGTAACATGCAAATAATCTATACACATCCCTCCCCCCCATAATCTATCATCCGAATCTTAGCCTAGGTATCGTCATTCAGTCTGATCAAACTACAACCAGTAATCTTCTTGGCCCTTTTGTTGGCACTCAATGATCTCCTTACCTTGACTAAATCATCCCATTGTCCTCTGTTAGCATAAATATTAGCCAAAACAGAATACACCCCACCATCTTCAGGCTTAATCTCCATTAATTGCTTCGCTGCTTTCTTTGCAACCTCAACATTCCCATGAATCCTACACCCTCCAAGCAACCCTCCCCACGCAAACACATCACCCCCACTTGGCATCCCTCTTATCATCTCCTCCGCTTCCTCAATCAACCCAGCCCTGGCAAACATATCAGCCATGCATCCATAATGCTTCTCCTCCCGAGCAACCCCATACACAGTTTCCATCTCCTGAAAAACCTTTCGCGCTTCACGAACTAGACCCCCATGGCTACACCCCACCAACACCCCCAACATGCTCACCCCATCAGGCTTGACTCCCTCCGCAACCATTCTAGAAAAATACTCCAACACCATCGATCCTTCTCCGTGAATCGCAAACCCAACAAGCATGGCATTCCACGTGAACAATTCCTTCTCCTGGCAAGACTCAAACACATCCCTCGCAGTCTCAACACACCCACATTTCGCATACAAGTCCACCAACCCTGTTGCCAAATACGAATCAACTCGTATCCTATTACGTTTAATGTAATCATGAACGATGCTACCTTGTTTCAACTCCCCTGACCGAGCACAAGCGGAGAGAACGGACACCAGCGCTATATTATCCGGCTTAACCTCCAAAGCCATCATCTCAGTAAAGAGTTCAATGGCATCGTTAAAAAGTTTCAAGTGACTATACCCCGCGATCATGGTCCCCCAGGATATTTCATCTCGCACGGGCATTTCGTCGAACAGTTGCCGCGCGCGGGAAATATGGCGGGTTTTTACGAGCCCGTCAATCAAGGCGTTGTAGGAGACAACGTCTCTGTGGGGACATTCGTAGAAGAGCTTGTGGGCATCGTTGACTCTATCGAGGATGGAGTAAACACGTATGAGAGAGTTGAAGGCGTACAAATGGGGTAAAAGACCGAACTTGAGGAGTTGAGAGTGAAGGGATTGGGCGAGGGAGAAGGAAGAGAGTTGGGAGCAAGCTTTGAGGACAAAAGGGAAGGTGTGAAAGTCAGGGGGAAGGGAGAGGCGGCGGAGGGTGGAGAAAAGGCGGAGGGCAGGGAGAGGGGAGAGGAGGAGGGTATGGATTCTGATGAGGGTGTTGAAGGAGAATGTGGTGGGGTTTGGGAGGGAATGGAAGAGGGAGAGTGCATAGTAGGATATTATGGAGTTGGAATAATGGGTTGTGGCGGTGTTGGGGGCGGCGAGTAGGGTGGTGAGGGTGAAGAGGATGTTGTTGAAGAAGGGGAGTGTGTATGGAGGTAACACACCGGTGGTGACGGCGTGGCCGTGGATTTGGCACAGTTGGGAAATGGATTTGCATTGGCTTATTAGTTGCAATGTGTTTTGACGCATTGGAGTTTCATATGTTGGTCACACACAGTGGAGCAAGCAAAATAGGGAAGAGCCAAAACACACAATAAAAGTAATTTGAATGTTGGAATTAGCTAAAATTGGAAAGACGTGAACGGCAGGATTCGAACCTGCGCGGGCAGAGCCCACATGATTTCTAGTCATGCCCGATAACCACTCCGGCACGTCCACTGTGATGTTATGCTTAACGTGTACTTAATTATAGTAAAATATTTAATAAATTATAAAGTGTGATGTTTAATGTCTTGTATGAGTGTGTGCTTGATTGAAATAAGATGTTAATGATGTTTTGGTGAAATGGTGGTGTTATATCTGATTGGATTGTTGCATAGAATTGCATTTGTAGAATTTTGGATCATTTTGACCAAAAAGGATGGTGTTGGTAGTTAACTTTTGGAAGAAATGATAAAATGGAAGAAATGAGAACTTGGGATCTTTTGTAGTATCATTTGAGACTAGTTTGAATGATGATTGAATATGTAGATGATCTAGATTTGCATAGGAGATGATAAGTTATGTTTTTCATTAACTTTTAAGTGTATTTTAAGGTTTTGAGTAATGAATTTTAGAAGTAGAAAGTTTTAGGTAAATGAAGAGCTTGAGGTCTGCTTTTGAGTCAAATTGGACTTGTTCAAACCACTAAGTTACTTGTTCAAGAGTGAAAATTGGTAGATGTGAGTTTTGGTCTAAAGTAAGCATTTAGTTTATTTTAAGTGGAAATTTCATAGTAAAAGGAGTCCAATACTGGTTTAAATTAGAGTATATATGTATATACATGTTGATTATAGCTTTGATTATCATTTAGAGGTATTAGAAATTGGTGAAAATGCATGGGAGAAGACATGAAAGGTTGGGGAGGTATTTTTTTTTTGGCAGATTTAGAGGGTTGTTGGTTTATGTAGAGGGGTTGGGTGCCCAAATTGCTCGTTGGGCGAGTAAATAAGGGTTCTGGCAATGAGTTTTAGGGGTTGGGCGAGATCCTTGTTGGTTTGTGGGAGTTCTCTATTTTCGCTCTCGTTGGGCGAGTGGATTAGTTTGTTGTACGAGTTTGTAGGGTGTTTGAGTTGTAGTTGCAAGGATTAGGCGAGCTAACTCATTGGTTTTGCTCTTTTTAGACAAGTGAAGACTGCTCGTTGGGTGAGTGAGTCTGAGTTCTCTTGGTTATTTTAATTAGTTTTATCTGTTGTTAGTTGTAAATGGTATAATGGTGTACCTTATACTCCGAGATATGATTGGAAGGTGTGATGGCATGTGAATGATGGTTATAAGGAGTTTAAGAAGAATTCCTTTAAATGGTTATGTGTGTAAGTGTATGTAGGGATGACAACGGCCTGGGTCGGACACAAATAGTGTCTACCCACAACCCGACCCGCATGCAAAAAACATACCCATTACCCCGCCCCGCTACCCGCCGGATACCCACATAAAAGAAACCCACGGATTTTTTCCAACCCGCGGATACCTTTTGGATACCCGTTTTCAACCTGCAAATATTTAAAAAAATATATTTTATGATTTTATTAAAAAGGTCTAAATTAAATTGAAAAAAAAACACATAATTTTCAAAAACAGAATTAGGTACCCAAATCCTTTATTTTCACAAATGAAAATGGGTCAAAAGCCCAAATCACCTTTTTTATTGTTTTTTTTTATGTTTGAAAATGGACAGGACCAAACCTTTTATTTTAGGTTTTCAGAAGCAGCAAACCCTAAGTTTCTTTTTTTCTTCTAGAACCAGAGAAGTTCTCCACAACATCTTCCTTCTCTCACTCGTGTTGGTCTTTGGAGTACATTGTTGCATCCTGCTGTTGTATCACGTCCATAACCATGGTCATTCCTTCTTCTTCTATTCTCTTTCTGTTTTAAACTCATAGAAGAGTCTCTTCTACACGTCGCCAGTAACACCAAATTCCACCAGATCTGTAAAAAAATATAACAAAGCCAGAACAATCTTCACTTAAGCAGATATGGAGATGACATCCTCCTTTTTCACCTTTAAACGCTCTGTCGCCGCCTCGCTGATAACGATAATTCTTACCATTATCTGAGGTTCATTTTACAGACAAAATCAGCTCTCCCTTAGCTTATTACTTGCTTAAATCCTCTCTTTTATATTGTTTTAATATTTATTTATATTTTGGGCTACATTGATATAAATTCATCACTAATCCCCTTATTTTCTAGCTAATAATGTGCTTGGAAGAATCTCTAACAATGTAAAGAACTAAACCAATCACAAGAAGCAAACAGATCTGCAGAAAAAGAGAAAAAAATGCAGTGCAGAAAAATAAGGCTGAGCTGGTCCAGGGGGGACTAAGCGCCACCATCACAAATTGCACAGAAGCTGATTTCTGGTGTGCTCGCACTGAGCGCCCCTTAGCAGGGGCACTGAGCGCCATTATGCTGTCAAAATCTTGCCTATGCGCCTCTCCAGGGCGTTGAGCCCCACTTGCTTCGAAAATCTCGCGCCCGGGCGCCCTTCCAGGGGCGTTGAGCGCGACCTTCGCTGATGTGGCAGATTCAGCTTCTTTAACCCTAAAATGCGAAGGGGTTTGGGTCTTTGGTGGTTTGGAGGCGCGACTTCACTGTTTGGAGCTCTTTGAGACTATGTGGAGCATGTGGGAACATCTTCTCCCTCCTTAGGTCTCCTTTTTCTTCCATCTTCCATTGTTGTAAGCTTGGAGGCTCTCCGTAGAAATGGAGAGTCAAACCCATCTTGTTGGGGGTTAGTTATAGCCTTTGAATCTTGTGTAATTCTTGAATGATTTGAATATATATATATATATATATATGCATTTTCTATCAATTGCTAGTATTCTTGTTTCCAATCTTAAAGCTTGCATGTAATGGGGACATTCATGACTTGATTTTGGGGTTTCATGGGTTATGGGGACGTAAGATGGAACCTAGAATTGAAACAAGAGTCCATGTGGTTCATTGATTCTAGGGATGAAAGATGATTCACATGTTAGTTCTAAAAGCGGGTTTGCTTGTTAGATTTTCCAAGGGATTGGAGTTTAATAGGAAAAACCTAGGCTCTTTCACCTAAGGGATTAGGGCTAGAGTGTTTTTGTGGATTGACTTTAGTAAATCGATGGAGAGGAGATGAAATTGGGTATACATAAGAGTGAATTGGTGAAAACTAACCTTAACAATGACATTTCATAGCATTTCTAGTCTATTCCATATTCAACTGTCTTCAAACACCAAAGTCCAACCTTGTATATTTGAAAATTTATCTTCTTTGCACTTGTTTATAATTTGATATGTTGTTCTTGAGTCTAGATGAGTTGTTAATCGCACAATTCTCTAAAATTACGAGTCTCTTAGAAAAACGATACATGGTCTTACCATGGTTTATTACTTGAAACAATTTGGTGCACTTGCCGATCATTTAACACTCGCGAACCAGCAATCAGAGTCACAAGGTTCGATCTCCTCCTCATACGTCAACCACCGCCGGCCGATCCTTCTCACGTAGGTCGTTCGTGGTATCGTGTCGTCGCAACACGTTCACGGTCCAGGGTCGCTCTTGCTTTGTTCACCGCGGTCCCTTCGATCTCGCGTGGAATGGAATGCACGTTGTATTTGGATCGGAGATCCGTTGAGAATGGCGCACTCATCAGCATACACAAAAGCTTGACGACGCTGTGAAATGGGTCTTACGATTGTTGCACCGGCAAGAGGAAACCCTAGTTCTATGACGGCACGGAGAATGAGAAAAAAAATGAGATTTAGAGTTTACTTCTTTTTTTACAACAGAGAGAATAAGTAAGAAAATCTAACGGGACAAAATTGTAATTTTACTTTTCAAACAGGTAACGAGTACCCACAAATATGGATAATGTGATACTCGAACCCGACCCATTAACAAGCGGGTAGCTCTTACCCGCAAGTACTAAATACCCGAAGCGTATTTTACCCAGGAATACCCGTAGGTACAAATTTTTTTACCAACACTAAGTGTATGTATTGATATAAGAAGATAGTAATTAGAGGTTATTCTGACGCTCTAAATAACCTCTAGTCTCAAGAAGAGAAGGATGATTATGTGATGGGGAGTAACATAAGGTTCCTGGTCTATTGGTTAATTGTTAGCCATAAATGTTGAAAGGATTAACCTTGGAGTGTGGTGATTTTTTGATGAGGATATTGTTGTTGTTTCACCTCAGAGGCAGGACCTCTATAGTCGATATCAAGACATGTATCCAAATGGTTAGTGTAGAGTTAGATGATGAAATGTTATGAATATTGTTTGGTGATTAATAACTGAATTATTAAATTATGTTTATATATGTTCTTTGATATTCATCTCTTGGATTGCAATGATCATCTTCATTATGTGAGCATATGAGAAAGTTGTCTCTGGATCAGATGTTAGGTGTCGGGGATGGAGCAGAAGGCCAAACTTAGTTTTTTTTTTACTTGTGGATGTTGTGTATATATTGTTTCTTTTTGATACTATACTTTAGCTCTCAATTGTAAAAATTTGTATTGATAAATATTTTATCTTCTCTTATAGTATATGTTATAATATTATGGTTACTCTTTTGGATAACTGAAAAAGTTTATATACTATTAAAAATTAGAATGTTAGATTGATATTCATAAACTTTTTATATTTATTTAATATTATTTTTTATTTTATTTTTTCAAAAAGTATAAAAAATTATTATTTTATGATATTTTATTTTTACAATATATGTCAAAGAAATATAAATGTGTATCATTCTATTATTACTTTTTAATAAATCAACTTTATAGGAACATTTTATTTTTTAGGCTTAGTTTATTTTAACCAAACTCAAGTAAGATGTATTTTGTTTCATTATAATAGTCTCTGTTTTGAATCAATAAACACAGAGCTTTGCAATAATATTCATATACACTTACACAATTATATACTCTAACTAAATTATTCTTTTAAATAAACAATTTTAAATTTTGTAAAAGCTAATCTATATTCAGCCTAAATATAATTAATTAAATTAAATTTAAAATTGAGAAATATATACTTATTTGAAAGAAATCGAGTAAAATAAACTTAAAAAATAAATAAGAAATGGATAGGTTCTTCATAGCTAGCTGAACCTGCTATTTTATAAGGAGGGTTTTGAATAATTGGTACGGAAAGATGGCATAGGCTAAATTGAGGGATATGATATGATGTTATATAATTAGACAGAAGAATAAGAAAAAGTAGAGTATTGGTTTTTCTTTAGTTATAGTACACTCATGGCCGAATTTGGTAAGCCCACTGAACCATTAATGGCTATTTTATCAGCACTTATCTTCTCATGCACGCACCCCAATTCAATGGTGCCAACCCACTCTGCAACATTTCTTATATGCAAGTGCTCATCCACAACCCTATTCTCTCTTTACACTTCCCTCTTTTGTCTCTATCATCACTTTAACCTACCACCTTTTATTATTATAAACATTTTTTCACCTCTTTTTCAACCCTCTTTGAAATCGGCAGCCTTGTTTAAAGCATAAGAACAATAATATGCTTGAGTGTGTTTAATAGAATATTTTTTGATGGATGGAAATGTGATTTGATTCTTTTCTTAATGCCTATGCTTATCTGTTTTTTTTGTCGGTTTTCTCTATTCCTTGCTTATAAGTTGGAATTGAAGGTAATGCTTCCACGTGTGTGTGCCTTTGAAGTGTTTGTATATATGCTTGAATGTTTGCAAGAATTGAAACCACCAATGTGATTCATTTCAACTGCTGTCTAAGCCAAGTAATGGAGAAAGAAGAAAGTGAAGAGGAAGATGAAAACGAAGTTTGGTTCTTGAGTATTATGCTACTCTCCTTCTAAAGCGAGAGTGTTAGAAGGCAATTCACGAAGGCTTAGGGAAGGCAAAGCCTTTCTTCCAGGTTCAATTCACATAGCTGCACACTGGTTTTTCAGCTTCATAAGGTTTTAAAAAACAGTCTGCAACATGATCACAAGTGTAATCACATCGTTCATATCATTTTATGACACAACTGCGATTTAAAACCTTGCAGCTAGCTAACGCAGACAAAGACTGCAGTTTCATCTTGAAGTAATGTTTATGTTGAGCTCATTTACTGTGTTTTTCTTTCAACTATTGTAGTCAGTTTGAAACTTTTAATGGTATTCATGTAGGGAGGTAGTGAGTGAGAGATTTGAAATATAGCCATGTAGGAAATGTAATATTTTCCCGTGTCTTGTTGGAAGCCATGAATAAAGTGAACTGTTTGCTGCTATCATGAAAGAATAGGTGCGGGTGTTTGTCTTCAAATTTGAACTGTTTGCTGCTGTGATGAAAGAATATTTGTCTTAAAATTTATCTTTTGTTGTTTAATATACTATACTTTCTTTCTTTCTCGAGGTTTATCTTGTTTTTCTTTTTTCATTAGAATTGTCTTTTATTTACTTATTTCACATACTTAAAATAAAAATTATAAATGAAATTAACATAATAACTAAAACATAAATAAAACAATATAAAAATAGGATAAATTTGAGGATGAAACAAGATAAAAATAATGAAAAAAAAAGTTAATTTTATTCATAAAACTTAACATAAATCGATCACAAACAAATGCAACTTGACCATTTCGCTTAACAATATTCACCATGTGAATTGTATCACTGTCACTCAACAATTTCAATCTTTTTTTCCAACACAAAACTTGCTCCTATACTACAATTCCTTCCTGACGACATAATTTAAGTATATGTGATATTTCAAAATAACTTCATTTACGAAGATCACAAGATCATGTATTTGTTTCTCTACCATATTTCATTGTTCCATTATATATGAACTCCTCACTATGAATGACCACTTCAAAAAAATCCTCAAACATCCTCAACCTATATATAAATATATAAGAATTACTCTGTCAAAGGAAAGAAATATACTCATGTGCAGGTAATGTGGTAAAATCTACAAGGGGTAGTAAATGGATATGGATAATAAATAATAAATAATTTAATACTTGTTTATAACCTGATTGAGTGTGAATATCATATTATCCATACCTATGACTATCTATTACGATAAACAATAAAATTGATTTAATTTATGTTTTTTAATTAAATTTAGTTAAAATTAAAATTTAATTTATATTTTATTAGGTTAAATTTAATTTAATTAACATTATATTTTATATATATTTTTAATTTTATTTAGATTCAATTTTAAAATATATACATTATCTTTTCTAAATATTTGTAGATATCCTTTTTACAATAATATTTTACAGATAACAAGACGATTAATAGATTAAAAATTTTTGTTACAATCGGATAACGGATAAACACTATAAGTGTGTTTAACCCATTGTTATTCTTAACCTGTCTACAAAAACAACACATCTTACAACGTATACCAAAACAGTCACACAAAATTTAAATGGGAGACCACTACTGATACTTGAAATACATGTTGAACCTTATCAAATAACAAAATGCGTACACAATGAAACAATCCAGAAGTTGCACACAAAATATACTATAGCAAGGCCAATATTTTTGACACACATATGGCAATAGTGAACTAGTCAAATAAACTCCAAAAACAAAACTCATAGTCCAATATTAAGCAATAAAACTCACTTTTGATATTACAAACAATTGGTACATTCTTGTTAGGCATTATTAAGATCAAATTAAATAAAGTTCGTCATCTAAAATATAAAATCGTGAACGGCAGGATTCGAACCTGCGCGGGCAGAGCCCACATGATTTCTAGTCATGCCCGATAACCACTCCGGCACGTCCACATTTTGTGTTGTATCTTTAATACAGTGTGATTATGTTAAATTATAATTTTATTTTTTTTCCAATTTTATTTTGAGATGCCAAATTTATAATCAATGAGAAAATATTTGAAAATTGAAGATATTTATTATAGCAATGTAAATTTTAAAAAACAAAAAAAAGGACTTCACAAAATAGTTTTGAATTTAGAAAAACGTCACTCGGATATCCAATGCTAGCAAAGAACAATGCAAATGATGGCAAATAAGAATTTTTTTTTTTTTTTTGAAGAACCAATGTCCATAAATTTATCTGTGGGTTCATTGAGGGAGAAATTTGGGCGAAACATGTAATAGGTGTTTCTAATATCCATTCTCAATGAAATTTATAATTATGTATGACTTGGCAATGCTTGAATGAACATTATTTTCTACTCCTTGCTTATACGTTGGAATTGAAGGTAACCCTTCCACGTGTGTGTGCCTTTGAAGTGTTTATATATATATATATATGCTTGAATGTTTGCAAGAATTGAAACCACCAATGTGATTCATTTCAACTGCTGTCTAAGCCAAGTAATGGAGAAGAAGAAAGCAAAGAGGAAGATGGAAACGAAGTTTGGCTCTTGAGTATTATGCTACTCTCCTTCTAAAGCGTGAGTGTCAAAAGGCAATTCATGAAGGCTTAGGGAAGGCAAAGCCTTTCTTCCAGGTTCAATTCACATAGCTGCACACTGGTTTTTCAGCTTCATGTGATTTTATAAAACAGTCTGCAACATGATCACAATTGTAATCACATCGTTCATATTTGCCTACAGTAGCACATCATTTGATGAAACTGTGACACAACTGCAATTTAAAACCTTGCAGCTAGCTAACACAACCACTGCAGTTTCATCTTAAAGTAATGTAACATTTTCCCATGTTTTGTCGGAAGCCATGAATAAAGTGTACTGTTTGCTGCTATCATGAAAGAATATTTGGTATTGTCAATATCTACTTTGTGCTGTCAATTACTGTTTCGCGTTTGTGCTGAGGTGACATGTTAATTTTTCGAATATGCAATTTACGCGTAGAAGAAAGAATACAGAAAAAACATCTTCAGTGTGCCAAACTAATGACAGGTAGTTTTATGAACGATTACGGTGCATATCACATGGGAGGTTTTATGCAATGTATGGTTCATGTGCATCCTAACACCATGATATTACACCTAACCCAACAACCAAAACTTGATGTGATGTCATAAACAGAAATGAATGCATTATGAATTGCACATTGCATGCTTCCACAAACTAAATGCCCATGACAAGGTCGATATCAGATAAAATGACCTTAGAAAGTGGTTCATGTATTTCGATATTACATGAAAAGTGATCATTTATTCGAAAGACACGTATGAGAAAGTGATCTCATCAGTCTGAAAAGATTCTTAGATATGTCTACGGGTTTCTGCCCAAACAACACACAAACAAGACAGTGCAAAAGTTAGGCATATGAAAATCCACATGGCTGAACAGGAAAGAGATCTTCTTATCCTGTAGCAGAGCAAAATGATCAATAGACAGCTGTTACTTTATTCATCAGGAATTCCAAAATACAAGAGTCCGAGGTTTCCTCTAAAGCTGTTCTCTGTACTAAAAACCCAAGTACGATAATAATCCCTATTTCGTTTCCAATCCATGTTCCTTGCACTTACATGTAGAGTTAGTTACATTGTATATTCAACAGATCTCAAAAGAATTCATTATCAATTCTATTCACTTAAAAATCCTACGTCACTTTTCCAGGTGAATGGAATTTCTAGTGACATGAAAATAGAGGAGAACCACAATTATGTGCCTTCGCTTTTGACTATATGAAATAGTTGAAAAAGTACAGATTGAATGGATATAACCTATTACCTTAGTACGTCTAGAGTACAACCTAGTTTCTCAATATTTTAGTTCAGATAAGCAAGGGGAAAAACTTTCTGACTACAAAATCGTGTTTTAAGATATCCTCAGAAGAATGACTATCTGTAATAGTACCTACAGGACTAGTACTCTCTGTTCTTCGTCACCATCAACAATTCCAGGCTTTATAATATTTGAAATTAGCCAGTTTAACTATGACACTCTACTCAACATCTAGATTCTTCTTCATGTATTCATAAACCATATAAGTAATGCTTGCAGCTGGCACAACTTTGAGGAGGTTAGGAATGAGCCCCTTGTAGAAACCTCTAAAGCTTTCATCCCTAAAAGTTTTCCGGAATGCATCAAACATTCCCGTGTAAGCACCGGTATTGTTGATAGGTTGTGCCTGCAGCCTAAGAATCATGAAAAAAGATGTGTCAACAAAGAGCCCAGAGAAAGGATCAATAAGAAACCTAGAGTAAATGAACAAAACTGATACCTCCCTCCCCCACAATCCATATTTCCATTTGGGCGAAAGAGAGCAGAGAAATAACATTACTACTGACACAACTTTATACCTTGTCCTAATAACCTGCAGCGGATACACACAAGTGGCTCCAAGAGCACCTGAAATTGTCCCACATCCAAGTTGTACTAGAGGACCAGGATCTGTGAAGGAGAAAAAATAATAGAACTTTTTAAGCTTAAATACTTTAGAACTGTTAATTTTTAATTAAAAAAAAAATACAAACTGGTAAAATAAAATCATTATGTTCAAGAGATAATATGGTTGCAGTAATATCATACCATTGTCATGAAGAATATATCTCTTGGATATATCTTTCAAGGTGTCATATACAGTGAGATCAATCCCTGCATAGGGAATTATACCCAGAAGAGATGGAACAATCCCTCTGTAGAAAGCCCGAGGTCCCTCATGGACCCATATGTCCTTTGTAAGAGTACTAAGTTTAGGAACTTTTCCACCATCAGAAGCACAAGTCTGTAACCTAGTTTTGACAAGATCCATTGGATAGATAGCAATCTGTGCAACTGCACCAGCCATACCACCTGCAAAAAGTCTTCCTGCAGTACCGATATCTGACTTTCCCTGTTGAGCATCTCCAATTACATTTTTTAGCATTTCATAAGCATAGAACTTGATGGCACTCTCCGGAGCTACCTTGACCACATTCAATCCATTACCTCGGAAAAACCCTAATAAACCATCTCGTTGCCATATCTTCTTCACTGCCGGCATAATAGAAGCTCTTCCAGTCTGAACTTGTAAGTCCACCTTTAAACGATCAAGAGGAGCAGTTGCTGTACGAGAAGCAGCTCCTGCTATTGCCCCAGCAATAAAATATCTGCTCCTGTGCACATGTTTGCTGATGCCTTCAGGAATGACAGCTTGTTCCCCAATGTCAACAAGGCACATCCTCTCCCAATGCTGATATATATTTTCAATAGTTGCTTCATGAGGATAAAGTAGAAGAAAATCTCTCCACTCTTCAAAAGTGATAATTCCGTTATTATCCTTATCAACATGCTCTACAAAGCGAGCAAGCTCCTCCTCATCAATTTCAATCCCTGCAACATAAAAGCTGAATATGCTTACAATAAATACAACAGAAAAACTTACACAAAGGTACCAAGGAATACCATCTAGAAAAGTCTATAAGAATTACAAATATATGATCAGATCACCACATACAAGAAATGAAAATAGTGACGAAGAAAATAAGTAACAAACACAATAGAATTTACCTTCAACTAGCGGGTTTCACAAATCTAAAGAACCATTCATATTGGTAGAACTATTCAAAAAGTTATTTCTTTCTTTTTTTAATTCATAAACAACACTAGAACGTCTTCAAAAGAAGCACGTTCAAAAATCACAAGGAATGGGCACATTGGTGAACAAATGTAAAAACCCTGTAGTCTCTCAAGAGGTAGGGCTTAACCTTTTCTCCCAAATAACTGTTATGATTACAACCACATATGTCCTTTGTAAACCAAACCCTTGTAGGTCGAATTATAGAATCTACAAATAAGCTCACCCTATCACAACCACCGGATACAATTCAAGTTTCAGAAACAACATCGAATGTCAACATTTCTTGGCCCACTCACAGAAAAAATGAAAGGCAACAACACACTAAAAACACTACGAGGACATAATGGTGAAGAGGACAGAGAGCAAATAACTGCAACTCCAATTAAATAGTAATTTAACTTCCATGCATCGTGAACGTAAAGATTTTTGCATCATGAATCAATGAGAAACCATCTTAGGCATGTCAATTATTCAAAAACCATCTTAGCCATAACCTTCAAAATAATTATTACAAAAGTCAACGGCCTTACCATATATTATAACATGTTCAATTATGTTAACATGTAATTGAAGGACAATTTCAAATTTTTGGCATGCAGTAATTAAAATCCATGAGGCATAATACACAATGAGCTAAATCAGTATTATAAAACTTTGAAGGAGGTAAAAGAATACCTACCAGCCCTGACAAGTGCATCCCAAAGCTCTTCAGGGAGAATGCAGCCATTGTGCTCCACATCAATTGCCTGAAATATGCGATAAAGCTCCAACTCCTTGTCATCCATGTAACGCCTGAAATCATGGTAATCAATCCTACCATCCCTATCAGCATCACACACCTTGAAAAGCTCCTTGGCATACTTATACTCAGGGGGAATCTGCAGGGCAGACAAACCAGCCTCAATGTGAGCATAGTCCAAGTACCCATCATTGGCAGCATCGAAGAAATTGAAGAGACTCCGAATTCGAAGATCCCTCTCGTCTTTGGTCTCACGCAAGGCAAGAAGCACGTGATCCATCGAAACCGGGCCCGTTTTCTTGCCACGGCCATGATCGGCTTTGGCTTTCGAAAACCCCACCTTCTCCATGTCTATGGCTTGGCCTGCCCCGGACATGCTCTTTCGCTAAGAATCTCAAAAACTCGGAAAATTAGAGATACCCAATGGGGCATTTGAATTTTGAAGGACCGAAAGATGCTATCTTTGGCCTCAGATCTGCGTAGCGGTTACGTGGGGTTGGGAGGGTCAAAATCTCGAAATTCAAAAGTCGTAAACCACCAACTGGAAAAATAAAACCAGCGATAGAATTGAAGGGGATGGGTCAAAGGAGAGAAGAAAGTTACAAAAGAGAATCACCTGAAGCTAATTGGACTAAGCAGAGTGTGCAGTGTGATGATGCAAAAGATAACAGAAAGAAGAATAACGAAGAAGAGTAAGTTACCTGAAAAAATTGCAATTGGTGAGGACAGTTTTTCAATTTATGCAGCGATATATATTATATATATATCTATATATATCTATATACACACACTACTATATATATACTATATATAAATAAGGGAAGGAATGTGTTATTATGCAGTGTTTTGTGGAAAGTGAATGAGTATTAAGGAAGAGAGGTTTTCTAGAGTGTGAGTGAGAGAGGGTACTTGTCTGATAAGCAAATCAATCAACTTCTGTTTCTGATTTAGTTGGGCTATCCTTCTTTGTTAAGCAGGTAGGGAAGAAAAGGGGATATTATATTTCATCAAAACAAGATGAACAGAAAAAAGGGATATTATGTTATTATTATGTGGATATTCCTCTCAACGTGTCTCAGGATATCATTTTCCTTTTAACTACTTCGTACCAGGTGAATGTACATTTTAGGAGCTTTTCTAATTCTGAAATCCAATATAAAATCTATAGATATCTAATCAAATATATGATATAAATCATACTATTAATTTATAATGAAGATATTAGTGTAAATGATTATTTTTAATTATTGATTTCTCTTTATAAAAAAATATTTAAATTTGGTTTGGAGATAGAGATGGATGAGATGCAATGGAAGATACAACTGATTATTATTTTAAAAAAAAAAAATACACAGATTAATGATGATAGTACGATACAGTGGAAAGATTATATATATTTTATTTTGTTATGACGAATGAATATGATTTTTATGGAAAAACAATTAATGTGCTGATTTTGATTTATGGAGAACAATATAACTAATTTAATGTTTTATGTTTATTTATTTATTTAAATATTTTTTTATGAGAAATATAAATATTTTTTGAAGTGTAATTTTTGTAATGTACTTGGGTTTCTCATGTTTTATATATTTATTACAAGCACGACAATATATGAATAAAAAAATTAAATGACTAATAATATTACGTTTACTCTACATAGTTGATTTGTTTTAGGAAAATTTGCTACCAAAATACTTACTTTCTAGAAAATAGGAAATTGGAAGAAATATTTTTTTATTGATAATGAAAATTTAAATTTCATCAAATAAAAGACATTTTACTGTTATAACAATATTCCATTACTTTAATTAAATTAGTTAATGGGTTAAATAATGATTTAATGTACTTTTTTAACTTTGAAAAAACTTGTACAAATATTCTCAAGAAGATTTGTAACAAACCAAGCCTTTATTATAGGAATAATGACTCAATCACGCTCCACGATTTTAAAGAATCATTATTAAATTATTTAATATAATAAATAGTCGAAAATGTATAGTAAAAGTATAATATTGTGTTTTAATTCTCATAAACTTGTATAAATATTTAGATAAATGATATGGTCTGAATTAGGGCAATTCCAGAAAGAATGAAAAATCGAATTCAATCTTTAAACATGTGACAAATTAAAATTCATGTCTAACTAATATCGTACCATAATAACAAAATAATTTCTGATTTATTATCAAATTAATTAAAAATATATTTTAAAAACAAAATAGTCTTAATAAATTTAACAACAAGATATTGTTTATATGTTTGTAAATTAAAATAAACATGTTTTTTTTCAAAACCAATTTCACATTACCTCATTCAATCAAATTGAGAATTTAGCCATTACGTGAATATTTATAACAATCCAAACCCTTATTTGTAGGAATAATTTATAGAAATATAAAAAGAAATAAAAAATATATATGGGAGGTTGGTTTTGAAAATAGTGTAAGAATTGTGTTCCCTGAAGTATAGGTCTACAGATTTGAGCGAAAGGGCAAGATATGTGGTGAGACCAACAACGTGGCGTGCATGGATGCATGCATTGCCAGTCATTTGTGTTTGTGTGAGAGAGATAGAAGCTTCATCTCTTTGAACATGAACACCACATGGTTTTCGTGCTGAACCAACACAGAATGGGGCACAAAGAAAAAGCTAAAGAGCGAAAAGATAAGAGGTTGCAGGAGATTTCTCTTCTCAGGACAATTCCTTATGCTGATCACCAGAGGTTCCTTTTCTTTTCATTTCCTTCTTCTTTCATATATGTCGCCAAATCCTCAGGATTCAATTATACAGTTTTTTATTTAATGAATGATGAAATTTTATATTCAAACTTGTATTAAGATTCGTGATAGATTAACGTATATAATGATTAAACTCTACTTTTAACAAACAGTTTTCTTGTGTATTGACCTTGATTTTTGGATCAAAGTTGAATGGAGAATCCGTGATTCATGGAACTAGAGATCCTATACTCTTTTTCCGCCTCTGTTTAATCTTGTGCTTATGAATAGATGGTGGTCGAAGGAAACAATTGCCGTGGTTACCGGAGGAAACAGAGGAATTGGGTTCGAGATCTCTAGACAACTTGCTGATCATGGAGTTACTGTGATACTGACATCAAGAGATGCTAGTGTTGGAGTTGAATCAATTAAGGTCTTGCAAGAGGGTGGTCTGCAAGATGTGGCATGCCATCAGCTTGATCTTCTCGACCCTTCTTCCATCAGCGAATTCGGTGACTGGTTGAAGGAAAATTACGGTGGCTTGGACATTCTGGTAAGCTTCTAAGACATGAATATGCAACTGAATCTGTGCCAAATTGTTGGAAACTTAGATTTGGTCAAGGTATCATGAAATTGAATTGAAAGGATACCTCAAGGAGTTACATGAAAGCATAAAGACTATATAGTTTTTTTTTGGTTTAGTCTCCATATAACATCAGCATGCAATGTAGCAGTAGCAGATGCCCTTATTATGTTTGTAATTATGCCGTAATATCATTTTTCTGCAGGTAAATAACGCTGGTGTGAATTTCAACTTTGGGTCTAATAATTCCGTTGAACATGCTAATTTGGTCATTGAAACAAATTATTTTGGCACCAAGCGTATGATCGAAGCCATGATTCCACTGATGAAGCCATCCTCTGCTGGTGGACGCATCGTAAATGTGAGCTCGCGTCTTGGTCGGCTAAACGGCAAACGCAATGTAAGTAAACAATGTGTTGCATGTTCTGTAAAAGGTTTCTTATACTTGTAATGAATTAGATAGCAATGGTAAAAGTTAAGAAAGTGGTAGGTGATTATGTAAAAGGTGAGTCTAAGTTGGTGGAGTTAACACACACTGCAGAGATTGGAGAATGAAGAATTGAGGGAGAAACTAAGTAATATTGAAACACTTACAGAGGAGCTAATTGATGATATGGTAGCAACTTTTCTGAAACAAGTGGAAGATGGAACTTGGAAATCAGGAGGGTGGCCTCCGACTTTCACAGACTACTCGATGTCAAAACTAGCAGTGAATGCATACACAAGGTTCATGGCACACAAGCTTTCTGAGAGACCAGATGGTGAAAAGATTTTTATCAACAGCTATTGCCCTGGTTGGGTGAAAACTGCTCTCACTGGTTATGCAGGAAGTGTGTCAGTTGAGGATGGTGCTGATTCTGGAGTCTGGCTTTCCCTTCTTCCTGATCAAGCTATTACAGGCAAGTTCTTTGCAGAGAGACGGGAAATTAACTTTTAAGCACTTAGTTCAACAATCAGATTCGGACCATCTTCACAGAATTGAAGCAAATCTGCATGTTTGTCATTGTCAATGTCATGTCACATACAAAAGTAGTATTATTCTAAGTCATTTTGTTTTAGTGACTAGTTCATCATTCTAGATATTTGATGTTTCTTCACTGATCAGTGATCACTGATGCTTAAGGAAAAGGAAGTTACTGCATGTTTGTTACTTCAACTATGCTATCTTTACTTTTCTCATATCATAAGATACTAATTTTGTCAAACATTTATGTTACAGACTAGTTTTACTTCCCAGCTCTTGCTACTTTATCTTCTTCTTTCAATCTGACTAGTTATGTCTCACCTAATTGATAAATCGATTTTACTAAATGTTGCTGGTGTAGCATTTCAATGAATGAATAAAAAAATGTTACAATGATAACATATATTTCAATAAAATTATACTATTTATTATAATAACTTTTTAATATCACACTATCTAAATTATTTACTTTATTTATTTATTATATACTTTAACTTTAAATAAAAATAAGACTAGAAATTGTAATTATAATGATTTAAAAGCATATTATAATTGAGAATAACGCGTGAGCTTATAAGGTTTGATCGTGATCTACATAGTCCAAAAATATCATAGAACTGAAAAAATCTATATAAGAAAATATCGTATCATCAAAAGTCCTATAAGTTAAGAATAACTCATAAGTTACTTTTTACAGTAAAAAGGAATTCTTTAAAATTAAAATTAAAATAAAAAATATATATATTTAAACAAATCTTTACACACATAAAAAGTATTAACTTGATCTAAACTTAAACCTAGATCATTATAAGTAAGGTCAAGTTGGGTTTACATTGGTTGGATATCACCGAATTAGATTAGATCTAAGTTATATTGAGAAAAATTATACATACAATTAAATTTAGTTAAATTAGGCTAAATTGTACAAAATCAGATTAGACAAAATTTTATTAAATTTAAGTTAAAGTAAATCGAATTGGATCCTAATTTAGAAATTAAATTACAAATAATAAAAATTAACTAAAAACCCTGGCAGCCGGCTCGATAGTGGTGGCGACGACCGGTGATAGTCTAGACGGTGGGTGGCGGAGCTGGCGATGACTTGGGCAGCAACACAGTGGCTGTTCGAGTGGTGGCGTAATCCTGAACTAGGTCCTACTCGTAATCTTGATCCACAGTTCAGGTTAATCATAAAAGGATCTACGTTTTTTTTAATTTTAATCTTAAACAAATAATTTTTAAGTCCATGTCCGGTATAACTATTTCTAACACTATTCAAAAAAGTTAACGAAATGTCTTTGATTGGTTTAATTTTTCAAATTCAAATATCAAATTGATCATTTTTTAAAGACGGGACCTACTTAAAGAAAACCAGCAAAAATAAAAATCACTAAATCTAACCTAAAATTAAATAACTTTTTAACACTATCCTAGTTATAAAAAATAAAAAATCAGAGATAAACTAAAAGAGAATTTTTTAAAAAATTGCTTTAATATTTTATATTTTATCACTTTTACTTCTTGTTGACAGAGGAAAAACAGTCGGAAGTGTTAAGAGAGATGCGTTCGGTTTTCGATGTGGGATGTGGAGGAAAGAGAGCCACGGTAGCAGCAGCAGAAAGGTTCCACCTTTGCATAAACCTGCCTAAGGTACCCACAAGCAACGCAACAACCCAATCCTTCTCATGGCTTCTTTGCGTATCACAAGATTCATAACCAACCTTCTCAACTCCTCGTCTTTCCCAAAATCTCAAAACCCCTTTCCTAGAACCCTTTTCTCGCTTCGCCCTTGCACATCTCACGCTGCCAACGATCCTCACTCTCAATCTTTGAATATCGATCTTTCCAACGAAGAAAGCAAAAGACGCTTGTTCAACAGGTTCTCCTTCTCAATCTTCCGTTCCCTTTTTTTGTTCGTTCTTAGATTATATTAAAAGTGATGTTTTAATGAATGATCATCCTTTTTTTTAATCGTTAATTTTTGGCAATTTCCTTAGGCTATTGTATAGAAGCAAGCAGCGAGGGTTCCTGGAACTCGATTTGGTGCTTGGGAAATGGGTGGAGGACAATATTCACTCATTGGATGAAAATCGCATTCGAGCTCTCGTGCATGTTCTTGACTTGGTACTTTCTTTTCCACTTTATATATTATTATTATTATTATTATTTCGATTGGATTGCCATATTTCAATTAAAACTATCGTAGTCATCATCATGTAGCGTGATCATTATTAACACTGGCTAATCAAACTGCTTAGCTTTATTTTGGTGTTCACTGATAGATTATGTGAAAATTACGAGGGGTCTTAATTCATTCCACTTGGATCAGATGAACAATTATATTTCTAGCAGTTAGACTGTTACTGGAGGCTTGTCAAAAGACATGTTGCTAACACTCCATTAATTTCTTCAAATTTTTTTCCTTTTTATTTGTTGTTTTCGTATAATTCCTAGTAGCTGCATTTTTCATTTCTTTAACTATAATGGAAAACAGTTACTTAAATGTAGAAATACCATCCGGAATTGGAAGAGAGAACTCTATTGCTGCTATGTTGAATAGAAAAGTCTCATGTTTTGGTGAGGGATATTTTCATGGGAATGATATTTATGCATAGAAATAAAAAATCACAAAAAATCCGTCAAAATTTAATCAATGACATAATCCATTGAAGTTTATGAGTTTTGGAGTACATTATATTTTTTTAGTCTTTTGAAATATCAATTGGATACCACTGATTTTGTTGTCATCTAAAACACATCTTGATAGTTTTGATTGAATACCCTAGTACATTTTTATGTTTGAAAGTTTCTGATTAAATACCACCAGCCATTTTTTTTTGTAAGTTTTTTAAATCTTTTGAAATTCCAATACAATACACCCTTACTAACTTAATAGGATTTATAGTACACATTTAATAAAATAAATTGTTAGTACGGTGATAATGCCATCTGGAAATTCACACCTTAAGATTTTTAATATACAATAATATAGGGTATAGTTACATGTATTTCGGAGGTAACATGCTTATCTATGAAGTAGAACCTATCTTGACAACATGATCGTAGGCGTTTTAGGAGAAACTATTAAATGGTCCTTGCTAACTTGCATATGATACATTATCAAGTGTTACTAATTCTTTCTTGTAAACAGTAAAGTTTAAGTATGTGTTATATGAACATTGGTGGCACCATAGAGAGGTGGTGGTCCTGGACACCTAGTAATTTCTCATGTTTTATGCATTTATTGGGGGCTTTATCCTCTTCATATGAGAAAATGGCTTTCAGTCAAATAATTACGATTATGCAAAGGCTGATGAATTTTTTCAATGTATGGATTCTTTATTTGATTCGGGTTAGTTTTCTTGTTAATCTTTGATGTGTCCCCTCTAAGAGAGCGTTTTTATGTGTGGAAAATTTAAATGGAAGTGTGGCTTCTTATAGTACAATAAAGGATGCAGTAGTGATTCTCATCTTGCTAATTTGTGAGATTATTCTAAAAGAAGTTGGAGAGGAAAGATTAATTTATCACCTTTGGAACTTAACTGCTTTATTTATACACTTTTATGAGCAAATTAGATCTTGAATCTGTAAAACGAGAAGGAAGGTTAATGATAAATGTAGTTTGTTTGATGCTTTTGTTCTGATAAAAGATGGAAATGCGATAACAACTTGTTGCTCATGTTTGGGAGGCACATACGTTGATTTTGAGTCTGTGTCACCGGGGTCACCTAAAAATCATGTTTCTGTTTTACAGGAGAATCCAGATTTATGGCAGTGGATATCTGGGCAAGAGCAACCCCCGGAATCAATCAGCACAAACCCAGTGAGTCTTATTTTGTCATTTAAATGATGAAATTCCAATTTGGTTACTTGGTTAGATTTTTGTTATTCTTTGGGGGTATGAATTCTCATGCCTGTCGTTTGTTGCACAGGTCTTTACTGCAGTGCGAGAAGGAGTTATGAAAAATCTGGAGAGTCATTCTGCTCCTGAAACAAGAGCAACACCTGGCCAACCATGGGTAAGAGGCTGGGATGATATCAAGAAATTTCGGGGTGGTCCCATTGCTGGGAACCAGTAGCTTCGGAATCAACGATCTTTTCATTTGTAACAATGAAAAGACACATTATTTACCGTATTTTATACTACTATTTACGGTTATGTAACTGCAAAATAAAGTTATATGGTAGCTACTAGAGAACAGTGAAAGGGATGAAAACTAGTGGATTGTGGTGGACTTTCTGGAAGCTTGATATAGCTGATGAGTGATTTATACTGTGGTTCGAAATGCTTGATTCTGGATTTTCCGTTCTAATTGTGTCTTTGTTCGATATTTTTTGAACTCCTTCATCCTTTTCGTATGTCAATGTTACTATCTGAATATTGAATTGGTTTGTTCTATTGAGAACAAAAAGGCAAATGAGCTACACTGATAAAAGAGCGGTGTCGTTGCTACAACGTCGGTTTCATTAATTTGAGGTTGTTCCTTGACACGGCCCAGATGATAGCAAATACAGTTGGGAAATTTGAAAGTTAAAAGCAAGCAAAACTTGTTTTAATTTGAAGATTTTGAGACTCATTTTACGAGTTATGAGATTAACTTTTGGATTAGAAATGTAGTTAGTTAAAGGTTTAATATCTATTTTGTTTCCTTTGTGTGGTCAAAGTATTTAAAGTGGTCTTGCCTTTTTACTTATGGCATTAAAATCTTTAACGGTATAATTGTCTTTCTGACCAATGTTGAGTGATTTAGACAGCTTTGTAATAAGTGAAAACAATTTGTCCAATTGATGTGGCAAGGTTAAAAGTTAAGCTTAAATTTAAGTTGAGCAAGGTTAGTGTTTTTAGTTTCTTATGCTTCTTACAATGAAGAACGAAGTTATCTCACGGTGTAGAAGATGAATGTGGTGGAGTGATTATGCAATTTGGGTTTTTGCATATTAGGGATTTTCTGATTGTGATTTTAAGGTGACGATATTGTGACTTGGTTGTTACTTGCGAGAAAAGGATGATCACGATTAGGGTTTCGCGTTCTCAATTTGGGGTTTTGTAGTGATTTCTTGTAGGTTTAATCGTGGTCATGGAGGTTTGAAGGAAGGTTTCTCTCATTCTTACAAATCTTGAGAAGGGAATTTGGGATGGTGGTTCTGAAACGAGATTACTAGTAGTTATGATTTGAGTATGATTGTACGAGAAAGAGGAATAAGGAAGCTTTCGCAAATGCTGACGTGATGGTGACCCTAGAGAGACGGTGACCCAAACGAAGAAACATACCGCAACTCGTATACTTTTGGCATCGAAAAAAAAAAAGGTAAAATCATTTTAAACATTTTAATCAAAATAGATATTAAAGCCTTAGTTAAAATATCATAGGCGAAACATGTCCTGTTTAGGATGTCAGCTCTTAGTATTATAAACAAAAAAATTCATGGAATCAAATCTATTTAATTTTATTGTGATCAACAAATTTTGGATAGTTTGATGTAATTTAGTGGGAAAAGGTTATTTTTACTTAATAATAAAAAAAAATTTAATTCAAAAGCACTTTGTTTTAAATTAAGGAACTAAACATCCATTTCCATTTTTATAGTTATGTATTGACTCGTTCAATTATTCAGGTAAACGATTATAATATATAACTTTTTTTTTTAATCTTTTTTCACTGACTCTACAATGGTCAATGTCACACCACATTCCTTATCTTCTTTCCCTTTACGCTTGCCCTGTATTTGCAATGGCCTCTGCAACGGAAGCCATTAACGTCTTCTTCTTATTTCTCTTTCTTCAACATTTCTTATTCACAACAGCGAATGGTTCAATTCCAGTGCCAGCTGATTGGCCGCAGCAGTTTCACTCGGTTCTGTTCATAAACCGAAGCGGCGATCTCCAGAAGACGGACTTATGGTACGACTGGCCCAATGGCCGCAACTTCAACATCATTCAACACCAGCTCGGCGTTCTCACCTACGACCTCGAATGGGATAATGGAACCTCCTTTTACTACACGCTCCAACCTTTCGACGAAACCTGCAAAATCATCCACTTCGACGTTGGCATTCTCCGCCCTAACTGGCTCGACGGCGCTAACTACCTCGGCCAAGACCATGCCGACAACTTCCTCTGCAACGTCTGGGAGAAAGTCGACTTCATCACCTACTACGAGGATGTCCTCACCCGAAGACCCGTCAAGTGGATCTTCTTCTCCGGTTAGTCAACTGTATAACTTTTCTCTTCGTTTGCACGATTCCTCGTAATTCTCTATCAGATGCTGTTACACACTAAATCTGTGAGCAAACATGACCTCAGTCATTTGCTACTAAGTTATGTTTGAAAGAAAATTTTTCATAACGAGAGAGAAAAATAAGAAGGAAAAAATCGATCAGCTCATCAGTGAACTAAAATTAGCTTATTGATGAATTAAAAATCAGATTTTGGTATAAATTAGTTCGTAAACAAGTTAATTTAGATAATGGAGAAACTGATTTCATTTTTTTTTTATAATTTGTTTGAAGTGTTTGCTTAGAAATCTCTCTAACCAAACTCTAACCATTCATGCTACTACTTTTCTGCAATATCATTATTCTCGTTAATAGTTATTTATGTTTTTTGGTCTTTAATTATGAATGAGTAATAAATGTTGCGTGGATATTGCTATGGTGGATGCAGGGATGGTTGCTCATGTGATGACATTTGAGGTAGGTGCAGTGCTTGAGGATGAACATTGGCAGGCTCCTGTGTACTGTTTTAATGAGATCAAGAACGAGACATCGTACAAAACGAATGCAGTCGTCTTAGAATCAGAAGATGCTGTTCCTGGTGGTTTTTCTCATGGAATGTTAATGAGAGAGATGCCACATTCTGCTTATGCTAAGTAATCGTGAGTGAGAATGGAGTTTGCACTTTATCTTTTGCAGCACATACAATAATTTCTTGAAATAATTTAGACTGTCTTTAATTAATTTTAGAGACAAGTGCGTAGTCTTCCACCTACGTGGTGATAATTCGTTGTTTGAATTACTGTTAAACAATGCTTCGACATTCAGCATCCAACACTGCCGTAAACAAAACCATTTCCGAAAGAACATTGCCCAGGAAACCTAAAACAATGTATTATTTTTACGTTTTGTTATATTTTAGATTCCTTATTTAGTAAGAAAATGTCTCTGTTCCAACATGGCTTCATTTTATTCCAACAAAATTGATTCTGTTTCCAACTTAATTTTAATATCTCCCATCTTTGGCCTTTCTTACATTCACTTTGTAGTCCAACCCTCCCAGATGAATAGTCTAATCTATCTCCAATCTGCTCTATGTTCGATGCTTGCTGTAGTGTTACTTGTCCTTAATTTGGTTGGTCTTAGATTTCAAAATTTTAATGCAGTTTTGCCATTACTTAGTCTTTTCATATGTGTAGGGTTTGTTTCTAATTTTCTGTCTCTAATAAAAAATGCAGTCTGTCATTCTTTGATGCATTCTATCCATTTGGTCTCTACTTTCAGATACAATCTGTTATTTTTTTAGTTTATTTTCTTGTAGTTGTTAGTTGCAACATGCAAAAGTTCAGTGAGAAGAATTTTTTTAGTATGTAAAATATTGAAGGGGCAAAAATGTAAGAGCGATTGTACAGATTCCGATATTTAAAATGTGCAAGAGTTTGTGATGTCAGAGAAACAAATAGGTACAGAATCGAAAATCCATCTCTTTTTGCTCAGTTTTAAATTCCTGTTTCCTTTGCCTTTGATCACATTTTGTTACGGATAAAAGAATTGTTTCACAACATTTGACAACTCATCCAGGAATAAAATATCATAAAAAAAACTTTTGTATTTATAAAAAGCTGAAAAGTAAGATAGTATCAAATGAAAAGGAATGTCAAATGCTATCTTTTTTCACACTAATACTATCTTAATCTTTTATATCAAATGCTAATATTTAGTTCGTTTAAAGATCCTGAAAAATATGACGGTCATTAAGTGCAGGATCTTACTGTTTATTCAGAATGCTCGCAAATCCTTGTATAGTTTTGAAAAGGTTTTGAGACCACAGTTCTCAATTCAGCTATAAAGAAGATCGTGTTGGCTACAAGCACGAGGGTTGTGTGTTCGAGAGATTCCTTAGAGAAGAAAATCTTGACACCATTTTCTTAGAAAACTCTAGACATTGTTGAAAATACAAATTTTGCAAAATGATTCTTATGAGGTTAATGGCACAAAGTAAATAAATCAATTCTCCCCTCTATTAATAACATTGCATTGCATCCTTAACCCGCCAGGGTTGATAAATATGAACATTCTTCTCTCTAAAAATAATTGTATAATTTATTGTATGGTCATTCTGACAGAATGAATAACAGAAAAGGAAGGCATAAACTGCAATCACACATTCATTCAGCCTAGTATTGGCTATTCAGATAGAAATATAATCCAGCAAGCACTGCAATTCCCACGACAACTGCAATAGGTAGTGCTTTCCTGGTGCAAAATTTATTGCATGATGTTAATGCCAAAATAATGGTGGAGGTATAATGACAGACATAGAAACAGATAAAGATTTATAGCTTACCCAATTGCTTCATCTTTCTGTAGTTCAGCTTTTCGTGCTTTTCTAACATCTGTGCTATTGGCATCTTTACTGACAGCTGGTGCATATGGCCTAAATCTTCGTTTTGGAGCACCACAAACTGCAAAACACTATTTATTTATGGCAATCATATGCACTTTTACCAACTTCTTTCCACTCTTTTTTGTCTGCTTCTATTAATTTTTACCAAGAGCCGGCTAACAGTCAACCATTCCATAAACACATTTTTCCATCTCTTCAGAAGTGTTTTTGGTTCAAGCATTTTTTAAATTGATTTTGGAAAATGGTTCAAATAGACTTTGAAGTTGTGTAATTTATATTTTAGTATTTTTATTCCAAAACCAACTTGATCGTAAAATAAGTAAAAAAACATCTATAAAAAAAGAAAATAAATATTTTGACACAGATCTATTTACAACATTTTTATTGATTTATTATTTATTTGTTAATGTGTGAACTTTAAATCCAATGAAAAAATGACATGTGTGTTGTGTGAAAATGTTATCAAACAAATAACATTATTATCCATAAAAAAAAGTTGTTTCATTGCAAAACAAATTTTAGACATGGGATCAATTTCTCAACACAAAGAAATCTATAAATATTTACCTAACACTGTTTGGTAGTATTTAAACATGATTCTCTATCATTTAATATCAATCTAAAACACTAACATTTCAATTTACAAAGAGGCTAACTCATTGAGGTATCAAGTGATTAATCTTAGTTTCCAATTGCAAAACAAGATTCCTTTTAGTGGACAATGTTAGTTGTTAGTGGAGTTGAACTCATAATCTCTTCCTCTCTCTTTATAATCCACTTAATAATCAATTTTATATCTCCTAAGTATTAGTGGAAGGAGCTAAAGCACACCCTTTGTCACCCTCCCTTCCAACTTTATCACTAAGCAATCTTATATTTCAATTGCGAAACAAGATTGAACTTATTTTGATGCACTGTCTATATTTTATAATATTTAGAAGAAAAAATTGAGTTTATCTATACATGATCTTAATGAATAGAAGAATGTATTAATATGGTAAAATCTTATTGAATTATGATATACTATAACTTAAACTAATTTTTTAATATTTCTTTTACAAAACTCGCGTATGAAGAATGAATATGAACAAGATATAAAATGGTTCTTAAGTTGGAAAGTACTTCGGAAATTTCAATACAGAAAAACATGCTTCAAAACATCAAATCAAATGAAAAAAAAAAAGAGAGAGAGAGAAAAATGCTGCTTCTAAAATACAAATAAAAAAAATTGTCTTGTATGCATATTCATCCAAAAATTTTCATATAATTTCTCCAAATCATTAATTTTCACAGAGAAGTGATTTTTTTTCTTTCTATCAGGTAAGTCATAAGCTTGTGCACACCACACGTACCCAAAAATTGTTGTAAACTGTCGTAACTTCAATCCAAAAATTGTTGTAAGATACAGTTGTGAGTGGTTAGTAAGGGGAAAGAAGTTTGGGAAGAAAAACATGGAAGGAGCAATTACCAGGGCAGAAATAGCTATCAGCCAACTTTTCAAAGGGAGTTCTGTCATTGTAAATGTACCTGCATCAATCAACAACAATAGCATTACCAAAACCATAAAATTGCTGCATCAAACAACAACAAAATTTATATCAATCATCGCATATCTCTCAGTATTATATTGAAAACACGGAAAAGAAAAATAAAATGAAGGCTAACCCGCAATCGCGACAGATATAGGCCTGTTTGGAAGCGATGCGCATGGAAATCCTGGGTGGTGCTGAAGTGAAGTGGCGGTGGTTGGGATGAAGATGAAGGTTGAGTGAGCCAGCGAAGAATGAGGACTTGAGAGCAAAAGGGTTGACGGAGGGTCTTCTCAGGCCACCATTCACGGCGGGGACGCAGTGAAGACTTGGTGCCTGCAATGCCATTTTTGCTCTCTGAGGCCTCGCTGTGTTGTTGAGTTGAGGATCACAGAAAGAAAGAACGAAAGAAAGAGAGAGAAGAAGAAGATAAGAGAAGAAAGAAAGAGAATGGTCGTGGAAACAAAGAAGGGGATGTGCAAACGTGGCAAACTCTTTATTTTAAGTTCTGGGAAAATAAACATTTCTACTTTTTATTTATTTCTAATATTACGTAAAAAAGGGAAATGTATTTGTACAACTTAAATAATATTAGATATTATATAATGACTATACAAATATTGTTATCTATTTTAAAAAAATAAAATATAAACTAAATAATAGAATGTCAAAATAACTTTTAACATCTGACTCATTATAACTCGAATTGGGTTAAAAAAAAGAATAATTCTTTTAAATAGAGGTCAAATTAAATCCATCGTGTAATTATGTATAAAAAGATACGCTCTTTTTTTTTAGAGTGAAGTTGGAATTATAGAGTTCAAATGAAGATGGAATACTAGTTACAATTAAATATGATTGTTCTTTTATTGAAGAAATAAATATTTTTTTGTTAAAATATTTTAAAAAACTTATACACCAGTGGCTTGAAAAGAAATAAAAAAAGTACCATAAACATTTCTTTATTAAAAATACATTTTTTTTAAAGTTTAATAACGGTTTGATAATAAATGAAACTATACCTTTAACTAATAATTAGAATAAACTTTAATCACTCTTATATCATATTAAATAATGAATTTTAAATTTAATTTAATTTTACAAAATTAATTTATAAAATAAAATTTATGTTTTCTTATATTTTTTAAACTGATCTTATTCGACGTGGGACTTCCACATCGTCATGCCTAATCATCAACCGAATGTATCAGAGTGTCAAAATTTGGCTTATAGGCTAATAGTAAGTTATTTTCTTAGTTAAATACATGCTTAAAAGATGAAAGGTATAGGAAATATTTATTGGTACATAGTTTTTGTAGTCTCTGCTACAATTTTCTGGCATAAACAAATAATTAACATGAAAGCAGTGTTGGCTCAGACTTGTACAAGTGTTTTGTTGTGAATGCAATTGAGCACATTATCAAAGCTTTTTGTGAAGGAATCCAGCACCTGAAGTTCGAGTTGTGTTCCAATAGAAGGCCAATGAATCCCCAACTTCTGAATTGCATTGTAAATGTGTTCAGCCTCTGATACTTCGGCATCAAGAGTTCTTGAAAGAATGCCATGCTCCATGAAGGCTTTGAGAGCTTGCTCTGGCATCGTTGAAATCTACACAGCCATAAAATACAACAAGGCAAGGTTATTTCAGCAACCTTATAATGAAAAGTCTCACATTTTAAAAGCACATAGATGTGAAAGTGTATAATTTTTGTATTACTGACCGTATCAGGTCCAATAAGAGAATCAACATAAAATGTGTGAGGGTAAGCTGGATTTTTCACATTTGTTGAAGCCCACATTAACCTCTGCTTCTTGGCACCTCTCTTCTCCAATTGTTCCCATCTTGGACCAGAAAACTTTTTCTGATAAAGTTGGTAAGCTAAGACTGCTTGAGCAATTGCACCCTACCACAATTGTTATAACATTTTCAGGCCAAACATCCCAGACTGAAAAGGAGTTAAGTTAACCATATCTTATGCAAACTTTCCAAAACAGAAATAAGGTGAAAATAAACAACATGTTTAGATTAAAAGTGAAAACAAAAACTAAAGTATGAAACATTTTCTCAAATGAAGCTGTCTGAAAGTTAAAAAACAATCTGCTTCACACCTTTCCTTTGAGATCAAGAGCCTCAGAGGTACCAATTTGGTCAAGTTTTCTGTCAAGTGTAGTATCCACTCTACTGATGTAGAATGCTGCTGCACTTGAAACCTTGGAGAGATCAGTTCTCCCACAAGCCTCAAGGCCATCCAAGTAAGCATCAATCACTGCTTCATATCTAGGGAGGCAAAATATGAGCTGTTTCAAAAACACAAACTCTGAGGATATTGCTGCTGCAGCTATTGAGGATCAAAATTTGTGGCATCAGAAAGCACATAATTAACAAACTTACTGTGGCATTTACACTTATCCCCAGAGAAATAACCTCCTTCATAGAAAGAATGGATTCATCAGTTGCGGGAATTTTAATGTAAACATTTGAACACCCAATCATCTTATGAAGCCATTTTGCCTCTTCAATTGTCCCCTTGGTATCATTTGCTAGCTTGGGGGAAACTGCAACAGATACATATCCATCTACCCCTTCTGAATTATTGTAAATTGGCTCCAAGATTTTGCAAGTATCATGTATGTCTTTCACTACTAATTCCCAATAGGCACCCTCTGTGTCTTTTCCTGCCCCTACCAATTTCCTACTTGATTGCAAATCAAATTAATAATATTTTGTATCATACCCAGAAAGAAATATCATCATACATCAGTTGCATATTCTGGATATCAAGGTAAACTGCAGGTCTTGTTTTTGTTAATTAAGATCCTGTGACTGTTAGTTTAAAAATGTGAAATGAATGTATTCATTCCTTAAATCCATTAATAGTATATACGGTATTTTGATTAATTTAATTATCTTTTATTGTTCTGACCATTAATATATATATATATATATATATATATATATATATATATATAATAAGAAGTAGCATCTGGGCATGGTTTCCCTTTCTTGATCTCTTCTACCTCTGAAGAGAGAAAAGTTAGTATAACTACTTACCACCTACAAACTCAGATTAAGAGAAAAACTGACCATTATAGATATGTTAACTGAATACTGTTATTAATTATTGGGTTAAACAGTAATTAATAAGTTACTTATGGGTTTAAACAGTAATTAATAACCGAAAGTAAGTATCCAAATCTCTCCTCATTTCAGGAAGCTAAGGGCAAAACTAGGGTCTTCATTTGCTATTCTTGCGAAAAGGTAATCTCTTGTGAATCCATGATCAAGTTAAAAACTACCTCAACTGTTCATCGTAGGCATTTGAGGATGAAATAGCTCTCTCAAAAATCTGCAATGTGAGAACATTGTACAGCAATTAAGACCAATGCACAGAAAGTAGACAAGATAACATAGAAACTGATGGAAAAGAAGATAGTTTTGAGGCAAATAAGAAAAGTAAGCACCGCTGGGTTGGTGGTGACACCTCTGATCCCATTGTCAATGAAAGGAAGCAAATCTGAAACAGGGCGACATAGATTGTCATAATAAGGGCTCTGTCGCTCCTTCTGGAAGAGATGGTGAAGAATAGTGCTTTTGATGTTTGTCCTATTACTGTTATGTTCCATTGTTCCTCCCAGACAGTGCAAACTGAGAGTAGAAAATGCAATGGAAGGGAAAGAAAATGAGAATAAGACGAGAGATAAGATGTGAATGTGGTGCAACCGTGCAAGTGCAGCTTTATTCAGTAAGAGAAGAAGAAGAAGAAGATGAAGATAAGGGTGTGAGTGAAATGTGATGTTTATGAGTTGTGGGAGTAAGGAACCTAAAGGGTCTACTCTGAAACCATGTTTGCGCAATGAAAAAGCTTGAAGTTTGCACTGGAAAAAGCAGTGGTTGAAGCCATTGCCATGGCTATTTTTCAGTGGAATGTGCAAAAACTACTGCAACCAATCATTTGTGGTTATTAAATCGATTAACAGAGACTCTTCAGACTCTGAAATATTTATTAAATTATTAAAATAAACTCAGCTTATTTTAATTCTTTTTCTCCAACACACCTTTTTAAAAGAAATTTCTAAAAAAAAAAACACTAATGTCATTTTATTTTTGTAACAGTTAAAAATTCGACCCCTCCAAAATTTTAATCGCTTTTTATTCCAATGTCAGAAACTACCAAAGTTCGGTTACTTGGGGAATGAATTCCGAAAATTATTTTCTGATTTAAAAATAAAATAAAAAGGGAGGAAGTTTTAAAAAATATACTAAAATTAAAGAAAATTAATTTAAAATAGTTTATTAAAATGTTGAGATTACATTTTAATTAGTATGAAAATATTAATAAAGTAAAAAATAAATTTAAATTTTGTAATATGGATTTAAGACAAGATCGAAACCATCTACCAAATTCCCATATCCCAACAGTATTTCATTTTCAAAGGCCAACTTCTCCAAGATCATCTCTACGTCCATACGTCTATACGACTCCGATCCTTCACCACTCACGCATTCATCTCTTTAATGTTACCGACGATGCCGAAAATCTTCCGCCGCCGCCGCCCATGCGTAGCCGTTTTTTTCTGGTACAACCGCTGCAACCTTCATCACTTCCAAGAATCGAATACGATCCGCTTCTGATGCCGGATATCTCGTCGTTATCGCAGCGGCGGATGATGACGACATTGACGGCGAGCGTGAAAATGCCAAAGTCCAGAGATCGCGTCCGTATAGAATCGGATAGAGAGGACACCGTTGGAAAGCTGAAGGAAAAGATTGCGGCGCACGAAGACATGCAAGGCGTGCCTGCGGATAGGATCGCTGCAGTTGCATTCAATGCGCCAGGAGATTGAAGGGACCTTTCTAACACTCCCGCGCACCTTTCTTCCACAAGGAGATTGAGGTGTTCCAGATGTACTAGATGATTTATCAATAGAATCACGCACAGAATCAGTAATATCTTTCCCCGATAGTCCAAGAATTTGAGAATTCTTTCTCCGATAGTCCAAAAACAGTATGTCCTGCCACAGAGGACTTCTCAGGTTGAGAACCTGAGGGTGCTGATTTACAAGGATTTGGAAGACTCGATTCAAGACCTTTTGATTGTTATTCAGTTTGAACAGAAGAGCAACTATCCCTACCAAAACTATTTGAAGGGAAGCATGTTACACGTTCATGTCAGAAATTAGCAAATCCAAATACAGGTTCCGTTAAAAATGATAATGTGAAAATTAAAATCGATGAGAAAAAATCTTCTAATATTACAGACCAAGGAAAAAGAAAAGAGGAGATAACTAAAACTGAATTATAATCCAATGCTTGAATTTAAGAAGAAAATCCATTACCTTTGAATCTCAGTATTACAGCCTAGAATATATAACTTCCTGAAACGTTTAGATAGAGAGAAACCCATCAATGAATTATCAAAAAACAAAATCAAAAATCACAGAGCTATGAACATACCCAGATGAAAAAGAGAAAACACTGAAAGTACCCAAATGAATTCAAATACGTGTTGATACTTGGAACTCAGTCACAAATCAGAAAAGTGATCATAGAAAATTGTGTTTTTAATATTATAGCACATGCAACCCCGAATACAGAGGATCCCACGGGCCTGAATGAAAAACAGAGTTATGAATTGAACAGAGTTATGACAATTAATTTCATAGAAGAAAAATTGTAGAAGATAAACTACTGTCAGTTTGTGAGGAATTTTGTTCGTGGAATTGAAAGAACTTTTTTATTTAATAAGGAGGGTGACCCTTTCATTCATTATTTTTTCTCTCACTTTTTTTTTTATTGCAATAGGAACAAGTTTGTGTATATTTAATGGAAAGGACAACCAATTTCATACAAAATTCAGCAAAACTGTAAATAAAATAAGTCCTAAAAAATTAATATGGTGGTTTAAAAATATTTAAATACAAGTTTATTAATTTAATCATTTTTTTATGTATTTGATGATACGTAATCTTTTGAGTGTTGAAATTTAATTTATTTGGTAACTAAAGGTTAAGAATACATAAGTTATTATTGAAAGTTAATTCGTACAAATAATTCAATATTGATGATTTTGACCCGACACACATGAACGAAGAAGTTGGATATGTTATCAATAATACATCATTTATTCACGTAAGCATCATTTTATATTTGCATTAAGTCATGTATGAGTTTTTATTATTAAGAACTTTAACTAGATATTACTAATTAATTTTTGTAATTTGTTTGGATCTTGATATTATAGTACTTCAAATATGATGTAATATAGTTTGGTCGTGATTAATATTAATAATAATAATAATAATGGTGTCAAATTTTAAACTTTTTTATTTTTTTTCACTTTTCTCTTCAAACCATTATAATGATAATAACAAATCTAATTTTGAATTATATAAAACCAATATTACAAAACCTAAGTTTGTTAGACCTTAAATTATTTTCTATGTTGTTTTTTTTAACCATTTGGAGAAGTAAAGAAGCATTAGATTCATTTAGAAAATTTCTTAAAAACAAATTATTATTTTGGGAAAAAAAATTCAACCTATTTTCTTTAAAGACGTGTATTGACAACATTTATCTCATTTTGGATGATTACTTGTTCAACAACACTTGATTCTTTTGGGTATAAATATTTCACATTTCATTTTATTGAAGAAAAAAATTGTACAATTACTTTAAATGAAGAAAGTATTGAGGAAAAAGTAAAATTATTTTTTCCATAAATGATTTAAAGTTAACGTGTAGAAGCTATAATTTCTCCAAAAGTTTATTTCTTGTTTATGAAGAATTTTGTTTTTTTTTTCTTATTTTTCTATCCTAAAACTGTATTTGAAGAAGTTTTCTCGAAATAGAAACAGACGTGTTGTAATAATTTTGAGCTTTATTTCTTTCGACAGACAATTTTTACAAGTTTTAATAATTTCCTATAACATCACGTACATTTAAAAATGATTAATTTTTTAATATAATTTAATATTTCTAGTACGACTATACTTTTATTTTTTAACATCTCTTTTGAATCTATATAGTTAAAAAAATGAAGACAACTAATTAAAAATTAGCATTCGGTAAACTTTAAATTGTTTCCATACAAATAAAAAAAATCCAAATTGATTATATACTTTAATTTTTTTTAAGTGAGCACTGAATAAAAATATAAAGTGTTTTCATATATATATGTGTGTGTGTACACAAAATAATCAGACTTAGAATGATTATTTTTTTAAGAATAAAAGAAACTAAATGTTTGACAGATGTCATGACTATAATTTTCATTAAAATACTTTTATGTATCGTAGCATTTTGCCATCACAGTTTAATTTGCAGTGACATCCAATTTGCCGAGTCCAGCATGCAGTATAAGACATGTACTTCTATTATAGGAGGAAACAAGAATCTGGAGCATATTATGAAACCTCAATCATGTTGCAAAATGGATTACATGACCTGATGAATTATCTATGAAAATAACAAAATTTACAAAACAAAAATAAAGGGTATCTCATTTACCAACCCCTATGAACACTTTGGGAGGATTGAGCAAGAACTATAAAGAATCCTATAATGGCCTCAGAAAAAGCAATATAACTGTTACCAAGGTTTAAGGTCAGCCACAGGTCCAGCAGTCCAATTCAAGATCTTCTCCCCTGGTTTCAAGAACACGGTGTTGTCATGTGGCAGCTTCCTTGCCAGTCCATTTAAAACTTGATGGAAGGCATCTCCAGGTTGAGCAGGCTGTGGGAAAAGCATTGCTTGCTTCATGGAAGGGTTAGCAAGCAATCTTTGCTTCCTTAATATGACTTCTGGTGAGATAGATGTGAGTATGGTATCCAACTTTGGAACCTCCTCCTCAGCAACAAACACTCCTATCTCTTCCCATGGGATTGCATCAGCAAATGGCAGCACAATGTCATCTGCAATGATAACAGGTATGCAACCAAATATCACAGCCTCTACCAATCTTGGGCTCCAAGGAGCCCATCCAAGTGGGCATAGGCAAAACACAGCTCGTTGCATGTCCTCGTAGTACGTGGTTGGATGCTCAGTGGAGATATCAAATAGAGGATTGTCCTTAAAGTTCTCCCACACTGCTGCTCTTGCACCTCTGCAAGATTACAGAACATGGCCGTTTGATCAATAGGGATTATTTGTTGATCCAAGCTTCTTTTGTTATTGCATACACTGATGCACACTTGAGTTTCAATGTTTTGTTTAGAAAGGACCAATTTTAGGTAATGAATCGATCTTAATATGATTGACCTGATTTTTATAGTTAAACAAAATACAATATTTATATGAATCAAAGTCCTTAGAAAGAAATAAAAGGCTACACACTCAGACCTTCTCCTTTAAACTTGTAAAAAGGCCTACCTTGCATAGTAACCACCTTCAGGGTCATTGCCAACATCATAAAAAAGTCCTCGGAAGTATACAAAAATGGACCTGGGAGTCTTATCAGGAATTAGGTGGGTGTGCATTTTCTGTGGTGGAGCGTATGGAGGAATGGTAATTGAGCCCTCTTTCAAGCAAACATGATTCCTCTGCCCAAATGTTTGAACCAATGTAGCACGCCTTAGCAGTTGAAGAATCCCTCTTTCAATTGCCTTCTCTTCCTGGTACAAATTAATATAAATATATAATAAAAGTGGTATAAACAATGAAAATTGAAAGCAATGCACAAAATTTGTACCTGGTAATGAAAACATGCCCCAAAGTCGTGAGGAACCACAAAGAAGTGATCTGCCCCCTCTGTGCGATTCCAATAGGGCCAGTTTGAAGAAATAAGCTGTATGGCACTTCTCATCATTCGTGGTGACTTGAAGGGTAAAGGGAGGCCATTTGGTGTCAAGTCACAAGTGGTGTATACAGGGGTATAAAACCAGTCAGCCTCTTCCGGATTAAGGGTTCGGACAGGGCTAGATAAGAGAAACCGGTGCATAAAGATTTCAGCAGCAAACATATGGTTGAGGCATCTCGGATCTTTTTGCAGAATTTTCTTATTATACTTACTTGGAAGTTCATATACAAAAACCTTCAACCTTCCCACTGGATCATCTTCCAATACATCACCAGCACTACCTGCAGTTGGTTCAACCACAACATGCTTATAACCTCACAGATATAAAAAGTGTATTGGACTTTAGTATATCTCCAGAAATATAATTGCTTAATGTAATTCATTGAGAAATAGCACAAAAAACTGCTTATAAACACCTTCAAATCCCAAGAGTCAAAAAGGATAGACCATAACTATATATATATACCTTGTTTTACTTAACAACCATTCCAGCTACTTCCTGATGCTATGTTTTCAAATTCTACACATCACTGTGGCAAGTTAATATTGATGTCTTCATAACATTTAGACAAGCGTTCTGTCAGGGAGTAGCGTTCATATTTTGGCTAACATTTCACCCCTTTTTAGCTTTATAAGGCTCAAAATGCAAGAAAAGAAGTGAGTATTCTGCAAATTGTAGAGTTCCAATTTAAATTGTAATCAAGTTTCTGATGGTCAACAAGATAATTTACTTTTAACTCTTCAGATAAGAGAGGAAGGCAACAGAAATGTTTAAATTTCTATTACAATATTCGACTATCAAAATTGAAGATCAGAAGCCGGCAAGAAAGCCCCCTAGATTTTGAAAAACAAACCTTAAAAATGTGTTTAGAATACATTGTTTTTATGCTTTTGGGTATACCAGACTGCCAATCTATAGAAATAACAGAGCCAATAGACACAAAATTATCAATCAACAATCTTCTAGCGTAAACAAGTTCCAGGGCAGACCAACCAAAACATTTCTCATATGCCCTAATTAATTGTTATGTGTTCTCTGAAATCAAGCACAACCCATTACTAATCCTAAGGCGTCATTGGGCATGCATTACCATTTAAGGAACGCAACCTAAGCAGTTATTCATTATCCAAACCATTAACCCAATCGAAGTCATTGAACGTTGACTATTGAAGAAAAAAACAGTCAAATTCTAGTATTTATAGTTTCTAACTAAAGAACTTGGTACTTTTGGATCTTTAACAACCACATTCAATGATGAAGAACCAAAGCTTAATGGTTGAAACAATAACTTCACAAAAAAAAAATCGTCAACTTATGCAACAAATATCCTAATCAACCTCAATCACAACCAGATCTTAATCAAACTCATTCACAGTAACCACAGAGACACAACACTGAAAAGCGCAATACAATGCGGTCAAAATCAACATCAAACATAACCACAGTTAATCGATCACGACCAAAGTAAAGCCAAGCAAAAGGAAGAAGCTAAAAAACAAAATCAGCAAAAAGAAAACCTGAAATTCTTTCAGTTGGTTGGTTCCTGCCCAGCTCCACGGCACCAATTGTAAAGAGAAAATAGGCACAAAGAAACCCCAAAAAACTGAATTTCCACATACCCATTTTTAGTTCCCCAGCAAAGAAATGATTTTGGATTGAAGAATGGAAAAAGGGGAATGATGGTGATGAAGGGTGGAACTCCAAAAGAAGGAAAGTAAGGGTTTATTATAAGGAAGTCAATTGTGGTGAGAAGAAGAAGGTGAAGGTTGAGAAGTCACATTGGAAAGTAGTTGTGGGAGGTTTCTTGGCAATGGGGTTTCACAGGAACACTTTGAAGAAGAAAAGGGACATGGGTTCTTCTCAGCAGCAACAGAGCGAGACAGATTTGAAAATTGAGGGACCAACAAACAGCATGTGGATTTAACTTGAAGAAACAATGCTAAGGAAGATTGAAGAAGAAGAAGAAGAAGAAAGTGATGAATTGGAGGAGAAGGATTTGCAATTTTCTTTGTGAGGTTTGATGCCAAGTCCATCTCACACAATTTAGACACCAAAATTCAATCACATCACTCTCTTCGATTTAGCTTTTAACCGACCCTTCGTTTTATTTTATTTTTTCTCCCTCCAAAATCCCTTAAATTCACTTTTAGTTTAAATAAAATCAAAATAATGCGAGATGCCAAATACTCTTAATAGGAAATTATTAATAAAAAAATTGAAACAATAGGATTATTTCAAAACTATTATAACAACAAATAAACTCGATAAAAACTTAGTCATACTAATTACAATAAGATTAATTTATGTGATTTTACTTTTTTACAATAAGGAAATTACTAAAAATATGAATTTATTGGATTTATACTTTTATATCACCTTTAAATTTATCTTCTTCTTTTTTTTAAATCTTAAACTGAAATTATGAAAAAAAAAATAGAAGTCTCCGGATTTCAATGCGGAAATCAAAGAATTATTATAAGGTTTATTTGTACAATTTTTCTATAAACACTCATTAAAAAATTGAATGAATTTTGTATGAGTTAAAATTAATTCCGATATAAATTAACGTGTAAAAGTTATTGTCTAGTATTTTTTTTTTTTTTAAATTCTTTAACCTGCCAATAAGATAATTTTATTACATAGAGAAAAAAAAAGGTTTTTATTTTATTCTCTTAATAATAATTAGGAATAAGTTTATCTAAATATGTTCATAATCTTATTTTATTTCTCTACTTTATCTTTCCAATGATAATAGAGCCGAATATTCTATTTTTCATCGTGTTGTTTTCAATTTTCCATATAATTTTGGGAATCTTTGAATACCAAACTAGTTTCAGCTTAAAGTTTCTATGATAAAATGGTAAACATTGGTAGATTAATATGTTTTTCTTGTACACTATAAATACCATCTGCAGAAAGCAATTACATTTGAACGAGTAGAATTGGTTTAAATAACAGAGTTGTCACATCCAATAAATATAGTCTTGAAAACCATGATTTATTTTTAGGATTTAACATAAATAATAATAAAGAACAGTTGAGAAGGAGTAAGTAAAGAGAAAGAAACATGAACTATCATGTAGAATTTGAAATTTTTACAAGAACCGAAGTCTGATTTCAAAATACACAGCTAGACCGAACGGTAATACAAAAATAGGTTTCTACCGAACGACTTTTACAAAAGATTACATATACCGAACGACTATCTATACCATAAAGCTATCTAAGAACCTACTGACCAGATGACCCTACACTTGTAAGTCTTCCTCCAAAGAATCTTCACGATCACCCTCTACTCACATCCATTTGGATAGTCATCGCAGTGAAGAGAACAATCGAACAGTTGAAACCGAACGACACATGGACAAAACAGGAAAATAAGGGTAAGCTTATTTAAATTTAATTTATCAATTCATCATACAAGTAAACGTACAATACAAGTCAATCAATCATGCAACATACAATTCCTATACATGCATGCCACACTCCTTTACTCATGACCGACCACTAAGACACTGTCCGGATGGTATGAACATGTAGCTCGATCGTCCCTAGCACCCGGTGTGGTGTAGTAACTGTTTTCCTTATCAGCTGCCACCCGAGGTTAGTCCTCAAACGGTTATCTATTCAAATAACCGCGGACCTCCTGCCATTCCCACACATGAGTGGCCTCCCTCTACCTGAGGAAACGCCCTCACGGAATATCAGGATCAAGGACGACACCAGAGTCTTTCCCACATTCATACTTTACCAATCATTACCAAATTCATGAGTTATTCCGCCAGTGGAATTCTCTTACTTAGTCAAATTCAATCAACGTTCATTATTACTTCCAAGTTGTTAGGGCGTTGAGAGAAGTACCAGATACTCAATACCTAATCATAACTTAGTAGTGACCGAACGGTTTAAATCAAGAGGGTAAGATGAGTATCAAGAATTCAAGTAAATGACCGGACGGTTAGATCAATGAAAACTCAACAATGAAAGTCAACGGGCTTAATCAAGGAAAACCGGACGTTTTGAAATGAAAGAGTTCTCTTCAATAAAACGACTGTCAGTGCAGGACCGGACACTCTGTGAGGAATCAAGCATCAGTGTAAGACCGAACACTTTTTAAAAATATTATAAATCGAACGTTTTTCTCAAGAAGGATAATTTACATCAAACCGAATACTTAGTCTATGACCAATTACTCAACATAATATCATATGTGTAAGACCGAACGCTTGGTTTATGACCGGACGTTCTTAAAATGAATAATAATAATAATATGAAATTGAATGCTTTAGAAATTAAGTGTCAGTCTATTACCAAACACTTATATAATCCGAACGTACAGTTTATGGCCGAATGTTCTTAAAATTCAAGTATTGGTATAATACCTAGCACTTTTAATAAACATCATCAATATAAACCGAACGCTCAGTGTATGACTGAACGTTCTAAATAATTAATATGAGGCTGAATACTTAGTGTATGACTAAGCACTTCAAGACCGAATGTTCAGTATAAGACGAACGTTCAGTACAATAAAGACAATTAATATGAAACCGAGTACTCAGTTTATGACCGAGTACTTCTCAGACCGAGCACTCGATTTACGACCGAGTACTTCAATAAACATTATCAATATAAAACCGAACGTTCAATGTGTGAACGAACGTTACTATAATAAACATAGTTAACATGAGATTAGGTAATCAGTCTATGACCGAATACGTTAAAGCCGAACATTCAGTGTAAGACCGAGCGTTCTGTAATGGATAGATCATTATGACTGAATAAGCAAGGCATTTAAGTTTCGATACAAATAGTACAAGAACGATCGTTTTAGGGGAAAATCGAACGGTCCTAATGACGTTCGATCTCAGATTTACATTTTTTTTCTAAGTTTCATACGTACTCTTATCAGTGCAGAATTCATAGTTCATACTTATCATACAACTCATACAACAACATATCATATTCCATTTATGAGAAATCAAGCAACATACTTTAGATATCAAACATGCATTTAAATCAATCACATATTCAAATCATACAGAAAGTCGAAATTAAACTTTATAAGCTTCCCTTACCTCTAACTCCAGCTAATTCTTCTAGGTCTTTAAGCAAACTTCTAAGACTCCCCAAAGTCCCAAAGATGTCCAACTGAGAATGCGATCGGTGCAAGTGAAAGAGCTTGGCACCGGGAAGAATTTATCTGAAAGGGGCAAGGTGATCAAAGGGGAGGAGATGGTTAGAAATCTAGAGAGAAGGTGGAGGGTTTTAGAGAGAAGGAGGAGAAAATGAGTTTTCTGGAAGTTGAGTTTAAGGAAGAAGAGGGGTTACATGCAAAAGTGGCTGGAGATTTGAAATCCCAACTTAAGTACCTCTGCCAAAACCGATCGGTCCTTTCCTACGCTGCCACCTGTACTCCACTTTCTGAAACCTTGCACGCCCTATCAGTGCCACGTGTTTTCCACTCTCTGCACTCCCACATCTCTTCTACTACCGCACGGTTCCCAATGGAGGGAATTAAATGAACTGCAAGGCTTGTCTCCCACTTACATAGGGAGACTAGAGGAATGCGACATGTGTATTCCACTAAGGTGGGTCATTTAATGGGGTGTGACAAGAGTCATTTTCAAGTACTTGAAATAAATAAAAAAATAACTTTATCCTCAATTAATTTAATAAAATAATAAATAATGTATTGAAAATTGGTGAGCTTATTATCAAAATTACGATATCTTTGTTATATTACGTGTTTGCATGGAAATTACTTCAGACAGTTTATTTTCAAATATCTACATGACAGGATAATTTTGAATGTCAAATGCCCTTAATTCTTATATGATGTGTTGTAAGAACGTGTGTTAAATAAGTGTATAACGAATTAGAGGGATAATTAAATATGTTTATATTTAATTTTAATTATTTAATGGTGTAGTAAATGTAGTTAATGTTTTGAATGGTTAACGTAGATGGTGAACAGAAATAGAGACTTTAATGGCTGGGCTTATTTTGGGATGAAAATATTTTTAAAATTTTAAAACTATCCTTTGTAAGGAAAATTTAATTCAAAATAACTTCTTTTTTTTAGTTTTTCTCTCGACAATTTAAAAAACTTTACACTCTCATCTTTTATACTTCAAATAGATTTTGTTGAAAGATTTTTTTTTTTGTAAGGTTTCACCAAATGATAAAATTTGTTGAATGATTTTTTTCTTTAATAAATTTCAAAATCATTGAAAATATTTTTTTTTAAACTAATGAATTTTAAAATTTGTTGAAGAATTTTTTCTTTAAAAAAATTTATTTTTTTAATAAATTTTAACGATTTTAAAATCAGTTAAAAGATTTTTTAAAAGCTTTTATAGATTTCAAAATTTTAATAAATTTTGAAATTTATTAAAAAAAAAATCTTTAACAAATTTCAAAAAAAATCTCTAAAAAAACATTTTCAACAAATTTTAAAATCTATTAAAAATAAACGTAACAAGAAGAAACAATCAAACTATCTTACTAAAACCATATACTAATTTCAAACTTTGCCACAAAATGAATAAGAAAGAGGGGTGGAGATTATTAAGTGGGTGTATCAAAGACTATTCTTGAATCAACAAGAAAAAAGTGGAATTAAATTATTAAATTGATTAGGTTGAACTCTTTGAGATTCTAAATGATACTCGTATATATATATATATATATATATATATATTTATTTATTTATTTATTAAAATGTGGACCGTTATTATTAAGGATAATTTCTTACATAAAGCAAAAGGACAAATATTAGAAATGGAATTATTCTAATAAAGTTAGATATATGTGTGAGCTACCAAGTAGGAATATTATGTTCATATTTAAATTTAAACAAATCATATATTTCATTTCAATTATAATAAAAACCACTATAAATAAAATAATAATAATAAGTTTACTAACTATTATTATAAGTAGTAGTAGCGGTTTTCATCGATTTTCAATTAAATCTTTTTCTTTTTTTAAATTTCTAATAAATGTTCAATCTTTTAAATGTCACTGATAAAATCAAACTATTACTTTGAAATTTAATTAAATTAACTGCTATTGGATATTTATCTGGGTCTTTACAATAATATAATAAACTGCTTTTAATTCTATATATTATTTTGCTCGGTCCAAACAGAAATATTCAGAAGAATTTTATTTGTTCTATACTAGTCAAGGTCTAATAATGCATGCTTACATCAGTAAAGAACATGATGTAAAATCTCCTTTCATTTAGTAGAAATTTCCAAGAATACTTTTCGCTAATATATAAAATTAATAATGAAAATTAAAAAACTTTTACTTAATCCAAACTTAAATTAAAAATAAAATAACTAAAAAATTACTAAAAAACGAAGATGCTACCCGTCTAACCTAAGAAAGTGATATCCACGGGATAGGATAAGGACCTCCTTCATTATCTCATATCCATGTCTAAAATAAAAATTTAAGATAATATACTTTGACAACATTCTTTTACAACACTTTAATATTATTTACGTGTTATTTTGATATTAATCCAAAATTATTTCATAATCAGTAATAATAATTATCAACACCAACGTAAACTAATCACATAATAATACATAAAAAGTGTTGAAATGTTGTAAAAAGAATATTATCAAACTACCATTATTCAAAAATTGATCTCATCCTTATATCTGTATCCTACGTATATATATTTTTATCAAATTTCATCCAAATAAAGACTATATCTATATTTATATTCATACTTATTTTTATATTATTTCAACATCAATAATTATTTTTTATAAAAAATAAAAAACCATGGTAAAATAATCATAAAATTATTAAATATCCAATATCAAATAAATGTACTCTTATTTCTTTAAATATTAAATATTTTAAATAAATTATAACTATATATATTTCAAATTAAATACTAAATAAGAACAAAATATTTATTAATTTTATAAATGTTAATAAAGATAAAACTAAAAAGTAAAAATTAAATATATCAAAGTTTAAAAATATTTTAAATGTTTGTTTTTTTTTCTTTAAATTCTAATGAAATTTCTTTTTCTATACCAATAAAAATTGTAATATACCACTTGACCAAAATTCTGCAGAGAACAAATATTAAATTAACAAAAATTAAAACTTAATATATATATATATATATATATATATATATAATTTTATTTTTTTAATTTCAATTTATGTTATATTGTAATAAAAAATATTCATAACAATAACATAAAATTATTATATTATAACAAATAACACGTATGTGTATAATTATAGTAGTAAAATTAAATTTATGATAACGAATTATAAAATAAAAAATATATATAAAAAACGTCAAAGTGATATTACATATATTAAAAATAAATAACAAATAAAAATATTTAAAGAATTAAAGTTTTATTAAAAAATGTCTTATAAACAATTTGATACACCAAAATCTAAAATAAACATATATATAATTAAGAACACAATGATATAAAAAGTATCTTAAATATTTAAACAAAATTCTTCATGACATTAAACTAGTGAAAGTGTAACATCCCAAATTATATACCAAACATATATAAGTATAGAATGCAAGCAACCATGATAATGGAAAGCAGTTAGATGTACAAGATGAGTGTTTAGTTATACAGTCATCCAAAAATTAGAGAAATTTAAAAGCTTTACACAGTTATAAAGTCTTTCAAAATAAATAGGAAGAAAAGACTGATAGTAATCTAGAGAAAAGCTAAGAACTAGGTAGCTGCATCATCTCCCTCCAAAGCTTGCTCCAGAAGCACCTCCTCTACCTTTGCTCACATCCAAATGGATGATCATTGCAAAAGGAAGAACACAGACATACAAGACACAGACAACAGCAGAAAAGCAAGGGTAAGCTAGTATTCAAAACATGCACATGGTTAATACAATTAATCAAGAAGAACATACAAATAATAATCAATTCAGGCATGAGATAAAACCCTAATTAACATAGACTCGTCCGGACTAAGAATGTATATAGAGCTGGGGCGGGTTGTGCACTTGTGGTGGACTCTACTGCTTTGCAAAGCCATTGCCGAGGGGTTTCACCCGACCACACACAAGGCGAGTCCGTTACCGCGGAATAGACCTACAGTGGAAGCGTCTACACTAGGACTTCCCACTACTCTCACCACCCGCGTCGATCCTCTCTATTTGATATTGAAAGACCGTTAGAGTATTAGGGATAACCCCCCATAGTGGAAGTCTCTTACATACATTCAAAACACCAATTTGATCTCACTTAGAGGTCTTATTTGATTTTCAAATACCACCACTTCATCCATTAATCATATTTCACTCCACCAATCCATGTTGAATAAATCTTTCAATCTCATTCAGAAGCATATTAGTTCACACATAATTCATACCTCAAAGATCATTCAAGTAATCCTACAATCTCATTCAAAAGCGTAATAAAACATATACAACTCCTACACTACATATTTTCACAAAAACATCACTTATTACTACCAATTTCTTTATGAACTTTAATTATCAATATTTAAGTAATTCAAACAGCTCCGAAACCATCACCAACGGTTCCGAAAGGGTCAAAAACCCCCAGAACGACCTAAAGAACGTCCAAAACGGACGTCCGGAACCCCCCAAACTATCAAAAATAAAAGCAACAGCAGAAAATGGCGCCCTAGCGCCCTTTAGGGGCGCCCGGGCGTGAAAATAAGCTGAAACAGCGAGTTGAAGGGCGCCCAGCGCCCCTCAGGGGCGCCCAAGCGTGAATTATGCAGATTTTTCTGCAGAATTGAGCAACTCTACCCCCTAAGTTTCGTTTTAGGCCTTTTGGTGAACTTGTGACATTCCTAATTCGTAGTAGGGTTGATTTTAAACTTGTTTGAGGGTTCACACATGATCTTAACACAATTCTTTAATGGATATGCAGAGAATTAGTATCAATTAACTCAATTTCTTTCACTTAAGGGTTCAAAATCAAATCTACAGTTTGTAAGCCGTTTTTGGTTGGTTTAAGGCTCCTAACAAGTCAGAAATGACTTACCTAAGTGACCCCAACAACCTAAACTAAAGCCTAATCTATAATTCTCCAATTCACTACTCCAATTCCCTAAATTTGGCTCAAACGCTAAAATTAACTAAACCATTTGCCCAACAACCTGCATAAGCTACACTATCACTCTTAAACACTTAAATTCACATCATGTATAGGCTCATGACAGTTATTAATTCATAACTTATCAAACCACATAATTCATAGAACATAAATACATCTTTCAGCACATACATTTTTTAATTCATTCAACAACCACGCAATATCATGCATAATTCACACATGCAATCAAATCGAAATAGTTCTTTTCTTATTTAGTACAAGCAAATTAAGTTATACAATCTAGAAAGAAAATCTAACTTCCCTTACCTCTTAGTCGAACAACTCAAGACATAGGAAACCCCTAAACGGTAAATTTCACTTCAAGGAAGACTAGAATCACCTGCAGATTGCAATTTGGTGATGGAAGACGATTTTAGAACATGGTTGAAACTAAAATTTGGGGAAAACGAAATCAGTTACATCTAAACCCCAATTGTTGCATGATCCCAGCCCCAAGATTGCACGGAAAAAGAATTAGAACTTACCAGTTGAAGAAAGGGGAAATTGATCAGTGGGTTTCGAAGTCCTCTACGTTGGGAACACTTGAACACCTTCAATTCAAAGATTGAATGGTTCAGTGTGAAGAAATTGAGGAGAGAAGTTAGAGCCCTGAAGAACAAGTTTTCTAGTGAGAGGGTGTTTTAAGCAAATGAATCAGAGATTGTACAAAATCTATTTTTATGGTCCATGGGTCTTTAAAAATCTTATTTCATCAGCTTAGGACACTTGTCCCTCTTGGTTTCATTTTTTTTTCAGATTCTTACATTCTCCCACACATCAAAAATTTTCGACCTCGAAAATTAGACTTATCGGATATAAGGAACACTTTACTCCTATCACATTCTCTAATACAACCACCTATTTTGACTAAGATACTACTTCCCAACGACCTTACTAACATGAAAAATCGTGTCTTTGGGTTAAAATACTTTAGTGTTCAATAGTGTAGTTCGGTTTAGCCACTTTTCTCAAAATAACTCTAAACTCCTACACCTCAGCTTTTTAAGAACCCTGCTTTCATGTAACCAATCCCGTTGGGTCTGTCACTCCGCCAACCCCTCGTCTATCTTCCTCTCCTTCTTGTAAATCTCTTCTAAAATTTCTACTAGTCTTCACTTTAGCTCAACCCTCAACTAATACTATTTTACCTCATCTTGTTTCTTCCGAGAATCATCATACCTCTGACTTGATCAACACAACTTTTGGTTTAACTATTAACTATTATGCTCTTGATCATCTATAACTACACCCATCCTGAGAACTTCACATTGTTTTACTGATCTCCACTCTTGAGTAGCATAATTTCCAACTATACTACCCCATTACCGAAATAAATCTTTACTCCACTACAACAACAAAACAATTTGAGTACTTTATCTTCACTTCATTATCTTACTGACCTGAACCATATGCAATTCTTGATCCACTAGCCGGTAATCATACTTAGATTTGCAACCTCTTCGACTTGATATCACTAGCTAGATCAGTATCAACCCAACTGATGATACATCTCAAACTAGGATTGTCCAAACTACGTTTCCTCAACCATCTTGAGAAACCCACTAGTTATCGTATTTCAACTATACTAATGAAATTACTTTACAGCTTCACTAAAGATCTCAAACTTCATATTCTTCAATCAACTCCTACTCAATCCTTATCAACTCAAGAACCTGAATCTTCTCTTTAATTCAAGCCATCAATTAACACTTCCTTACCTTAAGGTTAACACTACAACTCGAAACCATAGCTCAAGTCATCTCCTTTGTCCACTGATCCACTCTTCCTAATCCAGGTCCATTAATACTTTCTTACTTTAAAGTTGACCCTGTAGCTTGAAATTGTAGGCTCACCTATCTTTTCTGACTGATACCTATTTCTTCCATACTCAACTCACTTCTGACTCTTGAGGATTACCAACCACTTCCGACTCATTCCCATATAACAACACCAATACTGTTTTCAAAGAACTTGTTCCTCACAAACCACAAATCCTCAATTATGAAAGCTCTTCATGTATACATATTATTCACAATAACACGCTTACCGAAATCCGTTGCGCTACTCTGATCCTTAAACTTCCTTGTTCACTACTTTACTGAAAGAACACTTCCTTCATGACACTTGTAACCTGAAGATGATCACCCCTGAAGATCCTTCTTCAAACCTTCCATGACTTTGCAACACCCTGAAACTCCTTCCTTCCATGATAATCTTGTCATTCCATTTCCTCAAAATTATTTCTACTCTTCAAAAAGCGTACCTGCTTGAACTCACTCCTGATTGCTAAGACTTAACTAGAACATTTCAACTTGCCTTCTACTTTCCTTCTATGATTCTTCAACCTTGTAGTTCTCCTTACCATTACACTGACTCCAAGCACTACCACTCTAGTCAATCCACCACTTCTCCAAATTATAAAATCCCATACTTGTTGTAGAACACCAATCCAAAATTGTTACACCATAAAGACATGTATTCTCTTTTTCACGTATTCTTACTAACATATTTTGACTCCTACGAGCCTTCGTCTTCTCCTTTATGACTTGACCCACTTATAATGCATAACCAGGCTTTCTCTTCTCCAAACACAACACTTCTTTTGAAGGCCATAACCACCCGAAACAATTTTGAAGACAAACAAACCTCTCTTGTAATCACACCTCAGATTTAGCAAAGACGACATCATATCTTCTTCACCGGCACTTAACAAACATCTGGAGTTCCCATAACACTTGCCACCATCTTTTGCTAAACAATACCTGATGCATCATCCTTCGTCTTCTTTCCTTGCCAAGAAATCACTTCAACAACTTATGTTATAAACACCCCATTTTTTTTTGAGACCTTTCCTCCCATTTCATCAATCATCACACTCGTAATTCTCTAACCTTACCTTGTCTCGCCAAACTAGCATTCTGATATACTTCTTCCGTTAACACTTGAAACCTTTCGTCTCGGCCCACGGTCAAACCTTTCTTCTATGCGAACTACCAATCTTGAAACATCGTTCTAAACCTGACTTTGAATCATCCGCTTGTTGAGAAAACTTGGCTATCTCCTTCCAATTATTCACTTAACTAAAGATCCTTACAATATTTTGTTCTTCTTCAAAGACCTCAATTACTCTCAACTTAGAAATTCTGCCTTTAATCCTCTGTCCCTCAGAATACCCTTAACCTACAACATCAACCCTCTGACTTTATCTGAACTTATTAACTTACTGCCTTCGGTAACTCAACATCCAATATTCACTTATCTCTTGATCAAACTCAGTCGATCCCTGAACATCCTCATAAAATCACACCCGAAGAAAACTGATTGTACCATAACATGTCGCTTCAAAGCTCTAATTGTCTCAATCAACCCAGATTATCAGATTATTCTCGATACCCTCTACAACAATTTATATTGTAACCATACTTTGTTATTTGTTCTAAGACCTTTCTTCTTTGTTCCTCATTCATCGTGCTCTTAATTCTCTATTCCTCACCTTTTCTTACCAAACTGACATCTTGATCTATCCCTTCCTTCAATACTGGAAATATTTCCTCTCATCCGATACTCAAACCTTTCTTCTGGACGAACCACAAATCTTGCAACATCGCTCTAAACTTGGATATACCAAATCCACCGGTTGATAAGACCTATCCATCTCCTTCTAATTATCACTTAACTTAAAACTCTTATGATACTTCAACTATCTTCAAGGACTTCACGTTCTCTCAACTCAGAAAATTTTGACTTCAAATTACATTCCTTAAACCTGTTCTACGCCTTACACAACTGCTTCTCAAACTCTTCTTCTTCTATTCCCTTTCTAGATATTAATTCACCTTGGTCCACTTTAGAATTCTCATTCCCTTCTTAACTCTAATATATATTCACCCATCTTTTGAAACCTAACTTATGGTCTTCTAACTCCTTATCTTCGAGGCAAGAATTTGTCTCAAAGGCTTAAACCAATTCTAAAGAAGATATACAGGTCAAGTTACCCTTGAATCTGTATTTCCCTACCACTATAAAGCATAGTACATTACCACAAAGGCAAGAACAAGGCAGGAATTTATATAAGAAACAACACTGGAGCCCTAACTCTTTCTTACCCCCAAACCTTCAGAATTAAGAAAGGAAAATCATCTCTAGTAAAAGTCATGAGTGTGCACCCTCATTCCTTCTATAGAGACATGTTTTGTTCTCAAAACTTCCAGTTAGATACATAATTTTACTATCTAGACATGGAATAAATGGTAAACTATACCATTTAGACTCAACTCTTCACAGAGAAGACACGATAAACTTGCAACACGCAAGTCATCCTAAGGATAACATTGTGCCATCTTCTGTTTATGATCAAAGAGTAAAACAATTAGTCTTACTCAAAGAAATTAAAATGAATGCCTTTGTACATTTAAGAGTACACAAGCACAAACAAGGGATGCACATAACCTACAGGTTTTCTAAGGATAAAAACTGCTCTGATACCACAATTGTAACATCCCAAATTATATACCAAACATGTATAAGTATAGAATGCAAGCAACCATGATAATGGAAAGCAATTAGATGTACAAGATGAGTGTTTAATTATACAGTCATCCAAAAATTAGAGAAACTTAAAAGCTTCACACAGTTATAAAGTCTTTCAAAATACATAGGAAGAAAAGACTAATAGTAATCTAGAGAAAAGCTAAGAACTAGGTAGCTGCATCATCTCCCTCCAAAGCTTGCTCCAGAAGCACCTCCTCTACCTTTGCTCACATCCAAATGGATGATCATTGCAAAAGGAAGAACACAGACATACAAGACACATACAACAGCAGAAAAGCAAGGGTAAGCTAGTATTCAAAACATGCACATGGTTAATACAATTAATCAAGAAGAACATACAAATAATAATCAATTCAGGCATGAGATAAAACCCTAATTAACATAGACTCGTCCGGACTAAGAATGCATATAGAGCTGGGGCGGGTTGTGCACTTGTGGTGGACTCTACTGCTTTGCAAAGCCATTGCCGAGGGGTTTCACCCGACCACACACAAGGCGAGTCCGTTACCGCGGAATAGACCTACAGTGGAAGCGTCTACCCTAGGACTTCCCACTACTCTCACCACCCGCGTCGATCCTCTCTATTTGAGATTGAAAGACCATCAGAGTATTAGGGATAACCCCCCATAGTGGAAGCCTCTTACATACATTCAAAACACTAATTTGATCTCACCTAGAGATCTTATTTGATTTTCAAATACCACCACTTCATCCATTAATCATATTTCACTCCACCAATCCATGTTGAATAAATCTTTCAATCTCATTCAGAAGCATATTAGTTCACACATAATTCATACCTCAAAGATCATTCAAGTAATCCTACAATCTCATTCAAAAGCATAATAAAACATATACAACTCCTACACTACATATTTTCACAAAAACATCACTTATTACTACCAATTTCTTTATGAACTTTAATTATTAATATTTAAGTAATTCAAACAGCTCTGAAACCATCACCAACGGTTCCGGAAGGGTCAAAAACCCCCAGAACGACCTAAAGAACGTCCAAAACGGACGTACGGAACCCCCCAAACTATCAAAAATAAAAGCAACAACAGAAAATGGCGCCCCAGCGCCCTTTAGGGGGCGCCCGGGCGTGAAAATAAGCTGAAACAACGAGTTGAAGGGCGCCCAGCGCCCCTCAGGGGCGCCCAGGCGTGAATTATGCAGATTTTTCTGCAGAATTGAGCAACTCTACCCCCTAAGTTTCGTTTTAGGCCTTTTGGTGAACCTGTGACATTCCTAATTCGTAGTAGGGTTGATTTTAAACTTGTTTGAGGGTTCACACATGATTTTAACACAATTCTTTAATGGATATGCAGAGAATTAGTATCAATTAACTCAATTTCTTTCACTTAAGGGTTCAAAATCAAATCTACAGTTTGTAAGCCGTTTTTGGTTGGTTTAAGGCTCCTAACAAGTCATAAATGACTTACCTAAGTGACCCCAACAACCTAAACTAAAGCCTAATCTATAATTCTCCAATTCACTACTCCAATTCCCTAAATTTGGCTCAAACGCTAAGATTAACTAAACCATTTGCCCAACAACCTGCATAAGCTACACTATCACTCTTAAACACTTAAATTCACATCATGTATAGGCTCATGACAGTTATTAATTCATAACTTATCAAACCACATAATTCATAGAACATAAATACATCTTTCAGCACATACATTCTTTAATTCATTCAACAGCCACGCAATATCATGCATAATTCACACATGCAATCAAATCGAAATAGTTCTTTTCTTATTTAGTACAAGCAAATTAAGTTATACAATCTAGAAAGAAAATCTAACTTCCCTTACCTCTTAGTCGAACAACTCAAGACATAGGAAACCCCTAAACGGTAAATTTCACTTCAAGGAAGACTAGAATCACCTGTAGATTGCAATTTGGTGATGGAAGACAGATTTTAGAACATGATTGAAACTAAAATTTAGGGAAAACGAAATCAGTTACATCTAAACCCCAATTGTTGCATGATCCCAGCCCCAAGATTGCACGGAAAAAGAATTGGAACTTACCAGTTGAAGAAAGGGGAAATTGATCAGTGGGTTTCGAAGTCCTCTACGTTGGGAACACTTGAACACCTTCAATTCAAAGATTGAATGGTTCAGTGTGAAGAAATTGAGGAGAGAAGTTAGAGCCCTGAAGAACAAGTTTTCTAGTGAGAGAGTGTTTTAAGCAAATGAATCAGAGATTGTACAAAATCTATTTTTATGATCCATGGGTCTTTAAAAATCTGATTTCATCAGTTTAGGACACTTGTCCCTCTTGGCTTCATTTTTTTTTTTCAGATTCTTACAAAAAGTGTTAAGAAATAATTAAAATTATTTTAGAAAAACCAAAACTCTTCCAATGAAATGAAAATTGAAAATTAAAGAAAATAAATAAAAATCAATTTTTTATATTACTTATTAAATGAATTATTTATACGATTAAACCCTTGAAATTAACAATAAAATATTTTTATGCAAAATAAATAAATAAAAATATTAAAAAAAGTTAAAAATATGCAAAGGTAAAAAATAAAAACTATTTGATTCATATAACATTTACCTTAAAGACAAGGTGAATTTCATCACTATAGAACAAATTAAACTATTAGAAAAAAAAAGAAAAAATTATTGTAAAAAAGAATATAAAACTAACAATTAAAAAAAATTATTGATGCTCAATCTAATTATTGCAAAAATTCTCTGTTAAAATAGGAATAAATTGGAAAAATAACTATATGAGAATGAAAATATTTGGTAGGGATCTGATGTTCTGAAATTAAAACTCTCAATATATTAAAACCCCCACATAAAGAAAATATTTATGAGATAGTCATTAAATTCCAACAAGAGGATAATTCTGAATCCATAAAAAGAGAAAGAAAATGAAAAAAATCCAAACCGAGTGACATAAATCCAAGGAGAAGCAGCTGAATAAAACAAGATGGTGAGAAAAAAAGTCAGCAACCGTGTGTTGGCGAATTGCAATAATGGCCTCAACCCTTTTCGGTGAAACTTAGTCACTCCCAAGACACTCTCTGTTATCTCTACACTACTCCGACTTCTCTCTCTTCGCTTCAATTCTCTGTTAGTGGTGCATGCATGAGCTCGGTCAATGCACGATTCTTCTTGTCAAAACCAACCAACGGAATTTCAAAGTCAAACAAAGTGCCTTTGAAATTTTAAACCCAGTAGTTTCTAAGAAAACAGTTCCTATAAATTGGGTGCAGTGCAGACTGAACAGAGAAGGAAGAGATTGTTGGAAAGAAGAACAGAGACGGCCATTGAAGACACTGACTGACAGCTCATTAGAACCAAAGAGGTTAGTAGCTCTCTTCATTAACTACATCGTATTGCTTCGCTGTGTTTGTCTTTTTTGTTATGTTCTGTTTTCACAACCACACACTCAAAGCTTCGAATTCAGATCCATTTTTTGTTCTGTTTTCATGTTTGATCTATAAGCCACCACTGTGCTCTTCTTTTCTTAAGTTATCTTGCCTTTTTCTAGTGGAATATTGCTATTTGCACACCCATATGATTACCCTAATTAAAATTAAAAATATAATTTTTCATACTCTCTTTCTCTTCTTCTCTTGTCTTTACATTTTTTTGGTTGTGTATGTGTCGGTGTCATTCATTGTGATAGTTATTTATTACTATTATCATCGTTCTTGTAAACGGTGAAGGTATAAGATTTATCATCTTTGCTTTCTTTTTCTCTTCTCTGATTTCAAAATTTTAAATATTCTTCCACGTCCATAATTCAAAAGATCTTTTTAAATGTAGAAAATGTTCTTAGGAATGAGAAAAGTATTTCAAATTCTACAATCTAGAAAATATGTTTATATTAAAAAAAAAATAGATTTTCCAATCTAGAATGAACTTTTAGATTTGGAAGAGTATGCCAAATTATAAAAAGTATTTTTTATATTAAGAAAAACTTATAGCGTGCAATAAAAAAAAATCACTTTCACATATAAAAATCATCTAATAATAACCTTAAAATTCCACACTATAATGATCTCTCTTCAACTTAAGGTTATGTCAGAATGTAGCTTTCCACACTTTCTCCATGAAATCTAAAGACAAGAACACACGTGCCCACATAAAGATTCATTGCCATATTATAGAAGAAAGACAAAGTAGATATTTTTCAAATTATAGGGGTGTCTTGCAAAAAGCAATCCTTATTCAGTGGATTAAGTGAGGCCAAACATTCAAGCTCACGAATTCAAAATCTCAAACATCAAAAATGGTTAAATTTAATCTTCTCATGTTTTGTATTTGATTACTTGCGTTTTATTTAATTAAACGCAAGAATCCCAAGATATGTTCACTAAATATAAATTAAATATTTATACAAAATAAGAACTTAATGAGAGTATTTAAAGAAAATTAAAAAGAGTTTATTGGATGAGATATGTATACATTTCGAGATTATAAGAATTAAAAGATTTGGCAATTTACTTTAAATCAAATTCTTTCTTAAATAATTTAGATCATTATCATCAATGATATTTAATTATATTATTTTCCGGTTAAATAAATAAAAAATATTACAAAAAATTAATGGATTACTTTTCATTTTGGCAGTAATATTTAATCATTGATAATTTTGATAGAATTTTTAAAAATATATATATTACTAATAAAAGAGATCAAATAACACTGATATATCTTATTATCAACTATTACATATGTAATAACTTTTTATCAAAACTTAACACCATAACTAAATGCATTAAATATGGGTTAGTTCTAGCATACTCTTAAATAAACTCTATTTTAGGAAGTTACTAAATGCAGGGACGATAAAATAAATTCAATTTTCAAAGTCTTTTCTCAAGTAGATTAGGATCAAGATGGGGTTGCTCCCTCCACCTCCCCAAGTGAGTCCTGCACCTCCCCATTATTTTAATTTATTTCAAAAATATTTTGCACTTCTCCATTATTTTCTTTTATTCCACAAATACTCTACACCTCCCCACTATCCTTAACAATCTTAAAAAACACACATATATAAAACATTTTTCTAGAAATTTGGAACAAAATTTGACTAATTATTAAGTAATTTGAAAAGAAAAAAATATATTCAATAGCAAAAATAAGATTGAATCAAACTTATTTAAGAAAATATATCAGAAGTTCAAGAGAAAGATTGTTAAGGATAGTGGGAGGTGTGGGGTATTTTTGGAATAAAAGAAAATAGTGGAGATGTGTAGAATATTTTGGAAGTAAATTAAAATAGTGGGGAGGTGCAAGATCCACTTGAGGAGGTGGAGGGAGCAATGCCCGATCAAGATTAAGGTGAAATTAATTTTATTACAATATTTTAGTCTCGAATAAAGGTTAAGTTGAGTCGTCTTAGACCAAGGGTCAAGATGGGTCGATTTAGACTTAAGGTTAATATGGTCGATTTTGGACAAAAATTTAAGACGAATTGCTTTGAACCAAAGGTCAAGGTAGGTCAACCCATGTCGAAGGTCGAGATGAAAGGAACCAAACTAAAGGTCGTGATAGGTTGACCCAAGCTAAAGGTCATGACTAATTGGTTGGGTTAAAGGTCGAGACAAGTTGTATTAGACCGAAGATCAAGACAAATTGTCCTAAGGCGAAGGTCCAGACATGTCATCTTGGTCCAAAGGTTGATAGGCTAGCCCAGGACGAAAGTTGAGGCAGAACAATCCAAACCAAAGGTTAAGATAGGTTGAAAATTGAGGCGAACTATATCAGATAGAAGGTCAAAATGAATTGGTTGAAAGTCGAGACGTAGAAATGCAGGCTGAAGATTAAGACATGTCAACCTGGATTAAAGGTCAAGATAGGTTAAGACAAATGGACCTAAACTAAAGGTCAAGACTGATCAGTCCAAATCGAAGTATTTGTGCATATCATGGTTGCTTTTTATTAATGTTTACTTGAGTTGTTTTTAAAATCAATTACACCAAAATTAATTTTTGCTAATAGTTTGTTCGATTTTTTTAACATTGATTTTAAAAACTTTTAATCAATTTTGACTATTTCTTTTATTATTTAGAAAAGTTTTCAAATGAAAAATCAATTTTAAAAGGCTTGTCAAACTACATTATAAAAATAACTTTAACATATATGAATTAAAGTAATTATAGTACCTTGTCAGAGAGAGTGTGTTAATATGACATCCCAGTTATATTTTAGTGTTTATCATAACAAAATATGTTTTTGTTGAATTTATTGGATCATTCATTCATGTTTAGTCTCATATTCACAATGTATATGTTTTGACGTAAAAAAAGTGTATTGGAAGTTTGACATAGTTCATAAATAAAATCAATTTATAGTATATTATAGGTTAAACCCATTCGGAGGTCCTTATTTTCGTGTTTTTACCCCACTTACATCCCTGTCTTTTATTTTTTGCCAATTAAGTACCTAAAATTAGAAAATCGAAAGAATTTAACCCTTGCCGTTAACTTGATTTAACGGGATTAACTTTTTGATTACCTGTAAAGTTTTGTTTTAAGACGTGAAGGTTTTTTTGAGACGTGGCTTGTGCACGTGGTTTTTATTAAAGAAATTTTAAAATAAACATTTTAAACCCTTCTCCACCTGCATCATTGGACTCACCACGACCCTATCCACGAATCTCATTGAACCCTTTCTCCAGCGTGATTAGTTTCAATAATTTGGACACTGAACCTTCCTTCTCCGCTATCAAAAGCTTCGATTCCACGTTCACGGCGACCGATGTCAAAACCCTAACCGATGTTATTTGTGCGGCACGTTTCTTTGTTGGAGAGCGACAAGCAGAGAATCTCCAGATTCTGTTTTTCTGCCTATTGACACTTTAAATAAGTTTGTAACAACAATTGGAAGGTATGCAAAGGTTCAAGTACAACAATTTTGAATATCCATCTAAACATAATATCAAGACAATGTGAAATGAATAAACTCATTGTAGTCCTGATAAACAAATAGGGAAGGATTAAACCCGTTTTAAGATTTAAAACCTCAACCTAGTCAAACACGTGAGTTGCAGATTATGTTCATCCATCAAATATCATTGTTTCTGGATTAGTTGATAGCGACATGACTTTCTAATTAGACATAATTATGACTCCACAAGTTGTTGATAGTCTAAAACTGGTCGAAAATATCTAAAAGGAAAAAAATGTAGAGTAAGCAAAAATAATACGACCTAAAATTACAAATGAAAATTAAAGAAAAATACATGTCAAAAAGTGATTTTAGAAAATAAATAAAGAAATCACGACTTTATTATAAGAGAAAATTACTTATTATCTTAAAATTGTGCTGGTAAGTATGATTTATTTATTTATTTTGAAATCGTGTAATAAGAAATTATTTCTCCCATCCGATACTTTAACTTGGATCTCATATATACTTTAGAATAATTTATCGATCTTTATTAATAAAATATCTAATTTATAATGAAATAATAATTTTATAATTATAATAATTTATAAGTTTTTTTGTTATATATGTGATTTTAATTTGAATTCGTACAATAATAATTATCATATATTTTTAGTATACATATATTATATATCATATTCTATTATTTTAAAAATAAATTTAATATCACAATATATAAGATATGTGTAGTAACCAATTTAATATCGTATTCATACATCACATATCTTTATACTTCTTTTGAAATATGTAAAACTAAAAAGTTACAGCATTATAAAAATGTCTAAAAGTTAAAATTTTATAACAATTAAAGATTGTATAATAGAGATTATATATATATATATATATATATATATATATATATATATATATATGATTTAAATTATTAATGAAACAAAAGTATTATTTTTTATTAATAGGTTTTTGTATAATACTACGTGACTATTATTATATGTCATCCTCATGATATCTATTTACCATATAACATCTAATCATATTTCATCATCAAATACATTCTCATACGTTTAATTCAGCATATATTGCATATGCATGACTATACACATAAAACATACATTATCAACATATTTTTCAACCTATATCAATACTACATCACCAATGTAATGAATAGAAACCATTATAAATATGTCGCTTCGTCAAATTTACTTGCTCGAACAATCTACCTTCAAACAATAGAGAAAAATTCATAGCTCAAGTGATCTCATGTCACTTAATTGATATCAACTTTAGAAAGAAGAGAATGTATATATAATACTTTTGTCTCTTAAGTATTCTCTTATCACCTAAGCAACTAAAATTGCATCTTATATCTAACATCATATCATTGTTTAAACAAAACAACTTGTAGTATAAGTCACAAAATATTCAAAGTTTTAACTCTTTATTACTAGAACAATCATTTTTAATCATTTTTTGCTTAAGTCATATTAGTTTCTTAGCACAAAGAATTGTTTGATCAATCCTTTTATATTTAAGTGATATTAATTTATTAGCAAAAATAATCAATATTATTTCTTTCTTGCTCAATGTCACTTTGTCACTTGGTCAACATAACTTGTTACACACTCTATCAATTTTCATACCACAATCAAAATTTTAACTCTTCATTGCTTAAATACTTAACAATTTGAATGATAGTAGTTTTAAAGAAAATAAAACTTTCGCTAACTTTTTCACTAAACTCTCAAGACATATCTTAAAAGGAAAAGTTATATTGATAAAACATCCTTAATGTTAATTGAATGAGATGTTTGGTATAAATAATAATTATGAATATGGTTCAAACAAGTTAAACGTTCAAGTGCAACATAATACTGTATTAAAGAAAATAATTTCTGTGAAAGTAGAAATTAGACAACTTAAATTATAATCAAATTGTAACATTTAAATTGTTGTGTTTTTAAGAATAAAGGATTATACTCCATCAAATTTTTAAATAGTTTATGAAGTAAATATTCTTTACTACTAAAATTAATTTAGTGAAATATTCATTAAATTATTTTTGAAAATTATACAAGTTATAAGTTTTAAATATTAAGTATTTTTATGTTTTAATACTTAATTAGTCTAAAAAATATTGATAGCTTATTAAATTTAACGTCTTGTTCACTTGAGTGGATTTAAGGGAGAGTAATTGAATGGATTTGAGAGGATTTGAAGATAATTTTTGTTGTTGTTTATTTGAGTGTATTTGAAGGTAAATGAGAGTAAATTTGGAAGTAATTATTTTTAATCTGTCACATAAATTAAATCTTACACTAATTCTCACATACTTTACTTCTAAATCCACACTGGTTTACTTCTAAAAATAACAAAAAAAAAATTATCTTTAAATCCTCTCAAATTCATTTAATTATTATCCCTCAAATCCACTCAAATGAACAACACCTGAAAGTGCTACAAAGAATGAAAAATTAAATATTTCATATTAATACATTTAAAAAATTTATTGATTAATTTTTTTTACTATCAAACTAAGTCGCCTAATTTTTAAGATAATTAAATAAGATATTTTTTTTTATTGAAAGTTACTTACATTTTCTTTGGCGGACGAATTCCGGCAGCTTCTTATTAGCCTGTGAGAATGACTTGACTTTTGAGTTGACACAACCACGCGCTGTCATATCATGTGCATGTGATGTGAGTAATGAACCAACGAACAATACAGTTGGGGGCAAAACAAATAAATTCCTATCAAATTTAATCATATATCTTTGGTGGGACTTTAGGTTTATTTATAAAATATGTCTTTACTTGTCATATCATTACTGTTTAATTTACATTTTATTTTCTTTTTAGTGAAATAAATTAAAAAATATTTACATATGGAATTCAATACAATTTTAAACAAATTTAAAATTAGTTTTTTATATTTAAATATATAATTTATTTATTTTATTCAATTCAGTCTTATATCTTAGACAGAACATTAAACAAAACTTTTTTTTTCTTCATATATCGACATAATTAAGATTGCTTTATTCAGAGCTTGTCTCCTTCACATCTAATATTACAAATACAATATTTTTGTTTTTGTCTATTGCATCATAAGAAATAAATACATGAATCCAATTATGACTTTTTTGTTTATTTTCAAAATTCACAACAAATGAACTTGATAAAAAAAAAACCATATTGTTTCTATGCAAAAAAATATAGAGACTCTAGTAAATTAAAAGAAAAATATATAAATCAAAGTACTAATTAAGTCTTTTATCAGTAAGTTAGTACGATACATGATCATCTTTTAAGTTGAAGCTAATTTAATGGAATGAACCATTACCTAAGCTAATTTAGTGGAATGAACCATTACCTAGATATTAAAACTCAACTGAACCGAAAACGAATATAAAGATGAAAAGAAATAAAAACTTAAACATAAAAATCAAATTATTAATTAAATATTTTTATACAACTCCTTAATATATAAATAATACTATAAATATTCTTAAATGATAAAAAGGTTATTTATAAAATACCAAAAACAAAAACATACAAATGTTTTTTTTAAGATGTCTAATAAATAAAACTTACTAAAGTTTAAACAAATTAATTTTATTTATATATTAATTTTATTTATGTAAGTAAATTGCACTTGTTTATTTTGTTTTAAAAAGTAATTTAAATAACTTAACTCCATTTAATGATATTTTTTTAAAACATTTCACTTTATATATATATATATATATATATATATATATATATATATGAAATAGTTTTAGAATTTAGTGTAATTAATTTATTTCATGAATATGTGTAAAATTAGTTTTTTAGTTAAATATATTTTTTTAATTATTTTAAAATATTGTTTTATATAAAATTAAACATATATTGTAACACTCCAAATTTAGTAGGATTATCACTAAGATAATTTTTGTATGTCAATTGTAAGTTACACGTAACTATAAGAGACATAAGTTTACGTGTGTTGGGTTAATAACATATTTACAATAAGTCTTAGTAGTCTTTCAAGCTCTTCTCAGAATAAAATCGCACCTCTAAACTGTTAAAGACCCTTTTTCCTTTCGGTTTCAAAGATAAATAAACAAGATTTACCACATCAGCATCGACACTGCTCAGCGCAAGGGAAGTGGCGCTCAGTGTCCTACTTTTTGGAATTTCACCGCTCAACGCCATACTCTTTTGAATTCCACCGTTCAGCGACAGTCCATCGGCAACAATTCAAAACTCTCCTTTTTTGTTGTTTTGCTTGCTTATATGGCTGATTAAGCTCTTTACTTTGGTGGCGGTTCTTCCATAACATAAAATTAACTACAAACAAGGGGATTAGTGATGATATTTAATAAGTGTATCATAAAATACAATTATTTATAAAAGAGATGATTAAACAAGCTTCAAACTAGAAAATAAGGCTCAAATAATGATAAGAATTAGAATTATTACTTATTGTACTTGGAGTAAAAGCCTTTAAACGAAAGATTGCTCCTAAAACTCTATTTTTCACATAATACTTTAACTACGTAAAAAAATCCTTATCAAAGATTATAACATATCTTAATGATTATAACAAATAAAAATTTATCTTGATTTATTTTGAGTCACATGAACCATAAATCTACATGTCACTCAAAAATAGTACACTAACTCAAAAGAAGAAAAAGAATGAACTTATTTTTTTTGAATTTTGATCAATTGGTTAGATGTGTAAAGCTCTCTATAAAGATCTCTCTTGCTATCTTTGATTTTCAAATAGTTAAAGGATAATATCAAATAAAAAAAGAAAAAATGAATAAAATAATTTTTAGAAAAAAATAACTTTTATAATGTAAAACTTGGTTAATTTTTTTATAATATGTTATTTTAAATAATAAAATAATTAAGTATCATCTTTCAAAAGTTAATTTTTTAATATTTTGATCTTATGTAAAGACTTTATTAAAATGGTATAAAAGATTCTGTTTAATAGGTGAAAATTATGCTATAATTTAATATAAAATTTTATTTATCACATAAAAATATAATATCTATAATTAGTTTGAAAATAAACCATAATTTTTTAAAATAATTTAAAAGAATATATTTAATTTTAAAACGTGATAATTGGCCCAGTACCATTTGTGGTCAAAGGTACCCTCGAAGTAAGGAAAAAGCAAAAATAAATCGTCGTCCATAAAAATCGAATTTTGGTAGCTCGTGTAAAGGGAAATAATGAGAAAAGACAACATTTAAGTTCATATCTGTCATAAACAAAGAGGAGAATTATTTTTTAAGAAAATTGTCTATCTATATTATCATTATTTTTAATTTATCTCTGAAATTTTATTATTATTTATTTCTGATTAAGAAATTTTATCTCTGATTAAGTTCCATGTCTTATTTATTTCTATTTTCTCATTTTATTATTTATTTCTCTGAAATCAACAGTAAAAAGTATAATAACAGTCCTTCCATTAATATAAAAATATAAATATAAGTTTAAGTTTCTTAAGTTATATTTATGGCCGAAAATGTTTGTGTTTAAAAGGAGTATATTAATTTAGATGAGAAAATTAAAAAAGTCATAAATGAATTTATTAGATTTTGGATTGAATGAAAAATAATATTAATATTTTATGTATGTTATATGTATATATCTCTCTAATAAAACCGATCTGAGGGAGACTAATATTATATATATAATAAGAGAGAAAATAATTATGATGTGATTTGGTAACCCTATAGAAGTTAGAGAGAGTGAATGGGTGACCGAATTGACCAAATATAATTAATTGGATCGGGTTTATGGCATCGATATTAGTTGCAATCAGATTTCTTCACGGAAGCAATAAGATACAGAAATCAGTCATTCATCATTCTCAACTTCATCTTCCAATAAAAGCCAAGCATTTCAATTTCAATCTCATTTTCCGCTTTTTAGCATTCAATGCTCTCTATACTGTTTGTTACCTTCATGCCAATCTTTCTGCGTACCAAATTAAGTTGTTCAACATCAATGTCGTATTGGTGGATGGCCTGAGTTCTGGTTATATATATATATATATATAAGCAGTTCTACATCTTCTCCATAACTTACCATCAAAATCTGGGTTAAGGTTCTTCGCTTGAAGCGAAACAGAGTGAAAGAATCAGAGAAGGTTGAAATGGAAGCCATGAACGTGACGACGAGGGTTAGAGAAGAAGTGCGTCTTGAAGATGATAGCACTCAAACTGAACTCCAAAAAATCCGTCTCTTGAGGGCAATGGTTGAAACGCGAGATCCCTCTGCTAAGGTAAATGATATTCTTTCAATTTACACTAAATTTTATGATTCTTTTTCATTTCGATTCTCTGCTAAATTTCATTTTAAATTCAATTTCCATTTATTCTTGAATGTTCTTACCAATCATCTAACACCTTTTGTTATCTTTCGTTTTCATCATTTATCACGATATAACTTACTTGCTGAGGAACAGACAGAGATATAATGAGAACTCACATAACCTCTTTAGATGTTTGTTCGTACATTTCAAAAGTGTTTTTGCTTTTAAGGTTTTTTTCGTTTTAAATTTTAAACTTTTAAAAAGATAACAATATTCGATAACATTTTTTATAACATTTTAACACGTTTATATATCATTATGCTGATTGATTCATGTTAGTGTTTATGATTATTATTATTAAAATATTGTAAAAAAAATATTATTAAAGTATCAATATTCTTTTTAAAAATATGGATTGAAATTTTTAAAACCATATCTCAACTTTTATCCAACCATTTTCATGATTCATTCAACAGAAATATCATTTGATACAAACTTTTTATATTTTTAAAAATATGAAAAAATATTTTTAATCTTTTTTTTTAATATGTATTAAATTAACGGAAATGGACGTTATTCTATCATTATTTTATTTTTATTTTAAATATATATATTATTTTAGTTCTAAAATAAGTGTAATTATTGATAATAAATTTTGAATTGGAATCGTACACTAGTGTCATTGAGTAAGTAATGCATCAACCAACCGACACTGACATGAGGCGAAAATATCAATGCCTGTCAGATATAATTTTATCACGAGGGATTATTAAGTTATCTTATTATTGTCCGATTTTGAAATTTTTTTAGTCAAATTTATTAGTCTTATTATCCTAATTATGTGAGTTATTTATAAAAATTACATAACATTTGAAAACGAAATAAATGTATCTCTTTTTCTATGTGTGAGTTGAAACCGATTTATTATGCGAAAATAAATAATTCATAATTGGTAAGAATTTTAAAATAATTACATCATGAAACATAAGAATGTAAGAATATATTTATATTTGATAATTTAATATTGTTAAAGATAATTATTAGATTTGAAATTTTTAATTTTTATTACGTAACTTTATTCTCGAATTCTAAATAACGTGATAATGATAAAAAAAGTTTAAGAAAATGAATTAAGCCATTAACAAAAATAATATATTTTAGTAAAAGATATAATTAATATAATATTTTAATCTATTAAATAATATATTCTCAATCGAGCAAAAGATAATTGATTGAATTCTTTATTAATTGGAGTAATCATTTTCTATACTTTTATAAGAAAATTTTATTTTGTCTTCTTTATTCAAACCATTTATACTTCGTACAGGACATGTGAACGTTTAAATAAGAACTCTCTTTTTGAAAGATGAACTGTGAAAGATGTTATTGTGATTTCTTATTTGAACTAACAGTCAACACTTTCCTTTTTGAACCACAATCTAAGATCAATTTGAACTAACAGTCAACACTTTCCTTTTTGAAAGATGTTATTGTGATTTCTTATTTAAAATCAAACATTTTTTTTTAAATCAAAAGTCATAATCCATAGCTATATTGTAACAATTCAATTCATTCATCACTATTAAATCTGTCTTTTTTTTTTTACTTAAGTTACTTATTATTGATCAATTTCTTCACGAACTCTTTCACGTGTAGGTAGTTTGCATGTCCATTTAATCCATATGTATAGTTAAGTATTTGCCTTAAGTGTCAAACCATATTGAAAAACAACTGAGATTTATGGAGAAAAAAAATTGTTCATTTTATGTTTATTCAAAATCTTAGATAATTATATATTTTTGCCCTTCTTAATTTTGTCTATTTTCTTTTTATAGTTGTAGTTTTGTTGTTTTTTATAATTTAATGGAACCAGCTATAAGAAATTATGGAACTTAAAATATTGTTATAAATAATTAATTTCGTTATATGTAATGATGTTATTGGAATCTTCAGGATAAATTTGCGGACTTGATGATTATTCCTCTAATAATTATACTTATATTTATAAAATTAACTGGATTATTGGACTATGTTTCTATTATAATAATACTTACTTAAGGAGTATAATAAGAGTATCATAAATACAGAGAGAGATAAATAATAATAACACATAAAGTATTGAGATTTAATTATAATATTTAAATTTATTCTAAATAGGCGTGTTTTATAACGAAGAGGTTTAAAAGATATTATTGATTTGTGTTTTTTAATATGGTTATTAGGCTAGATAAAAACATATGTTGGATAGAAACAAAGTCCAACATAAGATAAAAATAGATTTATATACTTATAAGATATATGTATTAGTAAGAGGTTTTAGAGTAGTAAAAAAAACAAATGTACCAGGAGTTGACCTAAAATGAACAATATCAGTGGAGATAATGTGTCCATTATACTAGAACTCAAAAATTGATTTCTTGGTTGTAGGAAGAAGATGATTTTACGATTAGAAGATTCCTACGTGCTCGTGATTTAGATTTGGAGAAGGCTTCTACAATGTTCCTCAAGTACTTGAAATGGAGACATTCGTTTCCAAATGGTTCTGTATCCGTATCAGAAGTTCGCAATGAACTTGCTCAAGAGAAGGTGTTCATGCAAGGAAAGGACAAGATAGGTCGACCTATAGCTGTTGTAGTCGGTAGAAAACATTTTCAGAACAAAGACGGTGGAGATGAATTCAAACGTGTGTTTAATTCCATTTAACGCCATTTAATATTTACTTCTTCTAGTACAGTTAGTGTCATGCACAAGTTTGTCTCATTGACAAGTATATAACTTCTTTGTAATACAGGGTTTGTCGTCTACGTGTTTGACAAAATATGTGCAAGGTAATCCCAATTTTATTCCTTAATATCTTTGTTTTGGAACTACCTGTTTAGAAGTTTTGTGTGTATGAAAGGTAATTAACATACCTCTTGGTGTATCAGTATTCCACCTGGTCAAGAAAAGTTTGCTGCTATAGCTGAACTTAAGGGATGGGGATACTCAAACAGTGACGTTCGTGGATACCTTGGTGCTCTATCAGTTTTGCAGGTATAGCACCATTTCTTGCTTGTTTCAGTGTTTTGACACGGTACAAGACTGATTACTGTGTTTGGTAATATGTCACACATGAATTAGGAATAAGGTCAATGTTAACATGTGTCTGGAATTGAAGTTCATATGTTGTAATGGCTGTACATTTTGGATGCAGGATTACTACCCGGAAAGATTGGGGAAGTTGTTTATTGTCAATGCACCATACATATTTATGAAAGTGTGGCAAATTATTTACCCTTTCATTGACAACAAAACCAAGAAGAAGGTTATATCTTAATTTGTATCCAATTAAATACATAATATATAGTATGTGTTTGAGATGTTGAAGTTGGATTTGCTTGCAGATTGTATTTGTGGATAAAAGCAAGGTGAAATCAACACTGCTAGAAGACATTGATGAAAGTAATATACCAGAGATATTTGGTGGGCCACTGCCATTAGTCCGACTTCAGGATATCTAATTAAAGAACTGCTAACAAATAAGGAGAGACCATACTAGAAAAAATAAACTTTATTCTTTCTAATTTTATATGTATCTGTATGCTATTTTCTGTACCCAAATAAAGTACATTATATAGAAGACTGGCACAATATAGACTGGCCATTGTTGTCTCAACAGATTTAATTTGGTGCTATACTTGTCCTCATTCTCATCCAATAGAAGCCAATGTAGGTAGGCTATTGCATCAAATAGTGATGTTTGGTGTAGGTTACGATGCAATATGCTGTTACTTCATCCTAGTTGATGCTTACCATAAATTGCAACATCAAACTAAGAATCATCTCATCAGAACACAAATTTTTCTTTTTTCATGACACCCTGAGGAAAAACATCAAATTATCTTTCATAAGGGAAGAAACCTTAGCAACACATACTTCCAAAGAACTCTTTTATTAATGAAACAAACCAAACATATAAAAAGGTATATGATTATATTTATATTCAAACTAAACTCAATTTATAAGAAGAGGATTTTTCTTTTCAAAATATAAGACCCTACTACAATTTCCTTTATTAACATAATTTTTTTTTTAAATTTTACGTTTATTATCATCGTTAATATTATTATAATAAAAAAAGTTATTAAAAAAATTATATTTTAAAACTTTTGTTGAAATTTACTTCTAGACATAAAATTAAGTTATAATATATAATGAGTACAAATTTCTCTTTATAATTATAATTAATACGGAAAGAATGATTTAACTTTAAACTTATTATTTTTTAATATAATATTAAAATTTTCCTATTGAATTTTATGCAGATTGTTGTAAAAAAAAATTGTTAAAAAAATATTTTTCAAAGGAAAAACAAAGACAAATATCCAACCAAACTCTTCACAGTGATCGGTGACTTCAGCAACATCGTATGGACTTAAGCCCAGTAGACAGCTTCCCCATGCCAACTATAATATGCATGGACCAACTTTTTTTTTTTTTGAAATATTAGTATGTAACAAGTAAAAGTAAAAGTAAAATAGAAGAATACGATCAATGGACAAAAATAAATAAATTATATATGTATTTTGAAAATTTAAAAGAATTAAATAGAGAGAGAAAAAAATCTTTAAAAAACTAAAACAGTGGAGGCAACCAAGTCAATCTGTTGACTTTGTTCATGATAAACGAGCTAAAGATTGACTGAATTTTCTTATCATACTTTTGAAAATCGCATTCCGACTGTGATGATGTGATCGAATTTATTGAGTGCACAAAATTCACCAGTCTAGAAGTACACTGATATCTTAAGAATCAATATAATACATAAATAAATAGTGTTACATTATTATATTTAGAATGAATCTGGGTTTCACAATTCATTCTTATTTTTATATTTATATATCTTTATATTTATATTTAATAAGTATGACAATTTTACATATATCTGTATATGATAATTTTCTGATTATAAAATACATTTTTACAAAATAAAAAATTACATAAACAACATGATATCGTATTTAATGTCATACACAATTTATTTTCTTCAATATCAAATATTAAGAAATTATAATTATATAAACATTAAAGAAGTATTAAATAATAATTAAATTAAGAAAAAAATGACAGAGAGTAATATTTAGAAATAGAAACTAAGGTTATTTAGAAATAAAACACCACTTCATTCAATTCCCTCGTATTCTCTTCCTTTTCCTTGCCATGCGAACATTGTTTTCATCTCCTTTGTCACTGCATTTAAATAATTTCACATATATTATTTCAAATTACTAAATAATTTGTCATAATTTCTACATTTAAATAATTTAAAATTGTTTTATTTTATTTCACACGGATTCAAAAACGAAGCCTATCTAAAAAGAATATACTTTTGTTCTGAATCAAAGCCTAAAGTCTTATCTTCTTTATCTCATTTGAATATGTTTTGGTTAAAAAAGTAAAGTAAAAATTGAAAAATAACCAATGTAAAATTCGTGTTTAAATTATTTAAAACAATATGTATATGGAAACATGTATTGAAACGGGCCAGACATGTATATATCCACATGATATTCCTATACAATTTAAAAAATTAATTATTATTTATTCATCCTCATACCTAGTCAATAATAATATGATAACAAATTTAGACAATAACCATAATAACGGATTCATTTATCTTCCTAATTATCTTCTTTTTAATATAATCATCCTAAAGAGTTAGATCACTCAATTCATTTAATATGTTTAAAGAAAAAAAAAACGCGTTGCAAGCTATCTTTTTCTCCTTTTCAATTACTTTATAATGATATTCGTACGAATGTATAACAAAACATACAATAAGGCAATTAAAATTATATTTTACCAAAAAGGGAAAAAAAATAATGGACGAAAATGTTGAAAATTGGTAGGAATTATGAGTTGTAGTTGTAGGTAATACGGCAGCAATGCCGCAAAATTTGACAAAAAAGAAGATTAAGATGATGGAATGAAGCAAAAGGAATCCAAATTTATAATTCAACCAAATTGACCAGAACGTGTTCGAGTAGAGATATCTAACTTGTTATATATCGTAACTTCCAAGGTCCAAAATAGAGTGACATTGAATCATCCACTCTACTTTTATTCTCCTTTGACCTCAAAAGGAATAAGCTAATGGAGTAGAAAATTAAATTAAAGATATTTTGTTGAAGAGGAAAATATGAGAAGAAATACAAAAAAAATAAAAAAGATAATTACAAAAAAAAAACTATTTTAAAGAATAAAAGTAATTAGTCATTATAATAAACAACAATTCCATTTCTTCTCCATGCAACCTACAAGATCAGATATTCTTTTACCATGTATTAAACAACAATTCCAAATAATACATGCTTTATTTTCACAAACATATTACTAATGTAACAAAACTACTAGAAAACTAACACAACAAATCATTATTAGATCACATTAATCTCACATATAAGAATCTTCAATTTCATCTCAATGATTTAACAAGGACTTTGTCACACTCGTAATCTTTTGAAAGACTCATATCAGACATTATTCAACAAAAAACTATAACACTTAGATTCATCAAAAGCACCACCAGTTAAAACCAATTGCAAGATCTTATGTCAAGATAATTATTTGCATTTATTGTTATAAGTGTTCATAGAAAACCTACTTTAGCTTATCACAACCCCATTTCTTATCTATTTGATCATATCATCAATGAAAGTGAAATATCTCATTTTCTTAATGAGTTTTGTGTCTAATGTTACATAATACCATACTAATTACCACACACCTATAAAGGACTACACACAACATAAATCTATGTATACAAACATCATATGCTTCCAACCACAAAATTTGACCTCTTGCTCTTATTGTTATCAATTTTCCTTTATACAACATTAAAATATAACACATTTACATTCTTTTATAAATATATATTATAAACAATTCACAATTTCAAACCAACAACATCACTTGAATGATGGACATTCACTTGAGTAATAATTGATAATCCTTGAGCAACAATCTTAAACTAAGATGAAAATCTCACTCTAATTTTCATTTGAGTATTAAAAAATATTCTAATATTACTGATAGCTAAAATTTATTAGTATAATTACAAAAAAATTTCGAAAAAGCAAAACTATCGAAATAACAAATTTGTTTATAAAACGTTCATCGATAAATTTTAAGAATGGATAATAAAATTCATTGGTAGTTACCAATAACCAAAAACTCATCAGTAATTACTAATAGTCTAAATCCATCAATAATTACTTGTTCATAATCGTTAATGAATATTCTTTTTCGTTCATGAAATTCATTGACTACTAAGGTTTTGGTTATGAAAGGAATTAATTTCTAAATTGATCACTATAATTACTAATTATTTTTTGTTACTAAAATTAAGACCCATTCATTATAGTAACTAATTTAAATATGAATTTAGAAAGTATTTCAGTTAACAATAATTTTTAGTTTATAAATCTGTATCTAAATTGGTTACTATAGTAACTAATTATTTTTGTCACTAAAATTAGTTATTATTTATAGATTTTCTTGTATGTTTCTTTTTCCTTCTATTCTTTCTCTCCTCCTCCTCCTTCATTATTACCGTCGCCATTGTTACTGTTACCAGCGTCCCGTCATTGTATTTGTTATTGTTGCGTTTTGCTGTCATCTTCTTTTTCTCTTCCTTCTTATTTTTCTCCATCTCATTCTCTCCTTCTGTCGTGTCATCATCATTTCCTTTTCCTCCTCTTATTTTCTTTTTTCTCCTCATTCTTTTTTCTTTTTCTTTTCTTATTCTCACTCATCATCATTCAATTAATAATACATATTTGGTCAAATTTGATAGAAAAATTTCCACCCATTTTACCAATAAAGTTATTAATAGATTTTAGAAAATACAATTACCCAGATTTACCAATGGATTTTTGGAAAATAATTACTAACAAATTTTCAAAAAATTTAATTACATACAAATTTATCAATAGATTGAAAAGTATTCGGACAAATTTACCAATAAATTTTAACATTACATATTCAAAGCTTATACGAAAAATTTGACTTCCATTTTAGTAGTAAATTTTATTGATAAAAATATTCATTGATAATAAAAATTATAAATTATCAAATATATTTTAATAATATTTTTAAATTAATAAATATTGACTATATTTTGTGTTTTTAAGATATCAATTTTTGTTTATTATTGGTCAATATTATCGTAATAAATTATTAAGAAGATTTTTAAGTATTTAAGTTTTCTTTTTCCTAAAACGAAGTTTATGTCCTACCTGTGACATGTATAATAGTGACTAATGTTTTTATTTTTTTATCAGAAAAATAGATATTTAATGTATTGTGGGCTTTTTTTATGTAGACGCGTATCAAACAAAAACCATCCAATTTTAAATGATTACTATTTAATGCGAGTGAGTTGAAATTATTGTTTCAATTTTTTTTTTCTTTACACATAAATCATCCAAATTCTTAGACACACTCTATCTATCATAATAAATCAATCTGGCTTCTTCAACATTATCTATCTTATAAATTGATTTATCTCAATTGACTCATTCAAACATGAAATTTTAAACATATTAATTTGATCCATTTTATTAAGGATGACGAGTAAAATGAGTTAATTAATGCAAATTTTAAAATAAGAAAATATAAAATTACATATTTAATAAATAAAATACGTTACAAAAAAGACTCTAAAATTAAGAATTAAATAATTAAAGAAAAGTAGCACTAAGTTGTTGCTCATTCTTTAAGAATTAAGTTTTGTGAGTTTTAACATTATTTTTCTCTATATACTCTAAAAATTTGATATTTTCACATAATAAATAATGATTTAAAAAAAGTTAAAGTTTGAATTTGATAGTCTTTGTAATTAGGTAATTCTAAAAAATCTTCAAATAGGTTAACAAAAAGTTGTAAAGAAAAAACTAATAGACTTTGGTTTGTAAGATTGTAAAACACGTTGAGCTCAAGCAATATCTACTTTGACCTAATAAATAAATTAGAATCCACAGCTTTTTTCTGCCCGACTTATTTCTTTTTACATTTTACTCCTCTAAGTACAAAACTGAAGGTATGCAATGCATAGATCCATCGACATATTTTTGAAAACGAATAATGTTCGTAAATTTGTTATAATTTATGACAAAAGTCATTTTAGGATAAAGTTTAGAGGAATAATGTTTTTTTTTCTGTAATAACAGTTTTCGACTTAATTTAGATTAATCAAATTATTAACAACTTTTTAGTCCAATAAATGCAATTTTCATGGGAATTAAATTTTTAAAATTAAGAAAAATATTTAAAACATCAATAATAATAATAATAATAATAATAATAATAATAATAATAATAATAATAATAATAATAATAAAAAGCTAAAGGCATTAATAGATCCGAACGTAGAGTTGGTAATTTAGTGTCTGACACAAGGAATATTTGAGAGCATGCACTTGGTCAACTGTTAGTTCAGTGTCTTCTAGATTTTAGTTTGGAAGCCCGCTGCCTCATTATTGTAACGCGCTTTTCGCCCTATCTTTTTCAAATTTCCTGGTCAGCGTTTTCGTCTCTGTTCAGACGTCTCTCTTTTTCTTATTACTTTTACCAAAAAAACAGGGTAGCTTATTATGTCAATTACAGAAATACAATAATTAACTTAAAATTTATAGAATATGAGTTATAATAATTAAAATTATTATGAATTCTGACTATTTCTTCGTAAAATTATAAAAAAGTGAAGTCATTATAAATACGTTGAATTAAAGTTACAGAATTAAAATAATTTTAGTTTATTTAAATATTATCTACATTCTAATATAATACGTCATATTTTTATAATTTTATAAAGATAAATTAAAAAAAAAATGGTCTCACTCATCCTCATGACTATTTATCTTAATATATAAATTTTAAACCATTATCTTATTTTTATAATTTACGATATAAACTACCCAATTTTTTAAAGTTTTCTTACTTTTTTACATACTTCCGGAATATATAATTCATACCACTTAAATAAGACTTTACAAGACTTATTCATCAATAAAAATCCCTTTTAAATAGATAACATTTATATATATATATATATATATATATATATATATATATATATATATATATATATTATATAGATAACTGATTGCATATAGATTTATTTTTGTCGCAGTCATAACAAGAATATTTCACACTGACTCCACAGGGTTGTTATGAGACGCAGGTAAAAGCTCAATCCTCTTCTGCTTCTCAACTTCTCTTACCTTCTCTCATTCATCCATGTCTGCTATGAAACTTCAAGTTTCTAATACTATATTTCTGTCTGTTTGTTGTCAAAATTTCATGGATATATACGCGAACGACACAATACACATGTAGTTAATTAATTTATTTCATGTGCATTACTGATATCATATCATGTCAATGAAAAAAATACACACTTGCAGCATTACCATACATAATAAACATTACAAGATAAGCATATATATTGCGTAATTTAATTAATGTATTGAAGTTCTCAACGTTTTTGTTTGGCATCGAAATCAGGTTTCCGTTTGGTAGGAGGCTCGGAAGAAGAAGCTGCGGAGTTCATCGAAAAGGTTGAAGACGATGGCGAAGAAGAGGAAGAAAGAATGGCATCATTATCAGTTGAAGTGTGACGAGGAAGCAGTTGGAAGGGAGTTGAAGAGGCTTGTAACGATGGTGGACGATTTGTGAGGTAACCTAATTCCCCTGAGAGATGAACTTTTTCTGGAAAATTGAGCTTGGCTTTGTTTCCTTTGAATCTGAGAGCTGCTTCATCGTAAGCAAGTGCAGCAGCCTCCGCGGTGGGAAAAGTTCCCAGCCAAACTCTGGCTGCTTTCTTCGGGTCGCGAATCTCCGCGGCCCACTTCCCCCATGGTCGCTGTCTCACTCCTCTGTACTGTTTTCTTGCGCTTCCTTCACACATAGCCACATCACACTTCATGAATTTCAGCAAACACCTTGCGAGCATCTTTCGTTGTGCACACGCAAGTCACATTCACGAATATGCTACTTTTAATAACTTTACATTATAAACACTTGGAAAGTCGTAAGGGGTTTTTCATTTACTCCACACTTTTTTGTTTTAGAGATAGTATGGTACCACAAAATTTAAACATTAGGTACCATTATTTCTCAAAGCTGGCTATTTTATAATATCTTAATTTATTTTATAATGTTTTAATTTATCTTTTACACTTTCACAGTGTCTTATAAAACCTATATTTTAATTCATATTCATTTGATAGTTAGCAGAAAGATATATTTTTTATTTTACAATTTAGATTCAAAATTTGTACTTTAGTGGGATCTTTCAATAAACACATAATATGTATTAAAACTTTATTAGTTTTATTTTTCAAAATAAAAATTAATAGTTTTGGTGTTCAAAATAATTTAAAACATTATCTAGAATTATGTAATATGTGCATAGGCACGTCACATATTAACAACTATTATGGGATGCATATAACATGACTTTGTCTGGATTCTCTATAATTATGTAATATGAATTATTGATTTTACATAGTTCTAAAATTTATAAGAAGCAAATTTAACTGAAAAAATAATTGAAGGATTAAAAGTAAAACCTATCATATGTACAAGGTTTTAAAAAAATATCAAGCCATTCTCTTTCTCTCTCTCTCTCTCTATATATCTCTTTTTATGTATGGATATATAGATATACTTTCCTTTTAGAAGAAAGTAGGTACAATGTAATAAAGTGGCAGATTTTTTATCTGTGGGCAAATAAAGTTGTGTATAATTTCAGCTCACACACAACGTATTAGGTAAGAACAAGATCTTTCAAATTTTTTTTATCAATATTTTATGTGAAAGATGTGTGTAATACATGTAAATGAGTTTAAATCTGGACACAACTTCTTCACTATGTTATTAGTGAAAAATTTATCTTACTAAAACAAATGTTATTTTCTTTATCTTTGAACAAACAAAAAATCTTATCATTTTTTCTGTGACCATTAATTATTTTCTTGGGTTAAATATGTTTTTAGTCCCTATACTTTCGGGCGATTTTGGTTTTAGTCCATTTTCAAACTAAGGTATAATTTAGTCCTTCAACTTTAAAAAACTTTGGTTTTAGTCCTTTTTACCACATTTTTTTAACTTTATTTGTTGTTTCAAGCACGTTTCATTATAGCATTTGGATTGTTTATACTGTTTGACACATTTTTGCTTCAATATTAACTGATAAACGCGTTTAAAACAGCAAATAAAGTTAAAAAAATTTGGTAAAAAGAACTAAAATCAGAGTTTTCTATAGTTGAAGGACTAAATTGTACCTTAGTTTGAAAATGGACTAAAACCAAAATCGCCCCAAAGTATAGGGACTAAAAACATATTTAACCCTATTTTCTTTTATACACATTTACAATAATGTTTTTCTCTCTTCCTTTTCTTCATTTGTTGATTATGATTTAAAAATCAAAGGTTTTGATATGTTTTAAATATATTGTCATGTGAAATTAAAATTCATTTATATTTTAAATTTTTGATGTAAAATTGAATTGTATTAAGCTTTTTTTTCATATTAAACGATATTTTAGATTAATATTTGAGCGGTTTATATTTTTTGAACTTTTTTAACTCAAATATGAATTTAAAATATTACTTAATATGTAAAAAAATTAATATAATTGAGTTAAAATAATTACATCAATTAATTTATAACGTTTAAAGACCTAGATTTATCAAGATTTCAATAAAAGATGAATTTCAATTCTACTAAAGATTACAAACATATTTAATAATAAAAAAAATATAAAGATTGTAAGAGATACATAAAATGAATTATATTTTATGAATGTAAATTATCTTATAACTAATTATCTTACACCTTTCCTAACCTACCATACGCAAACTCTGACTTGGATTTGTTCAGATTGCATTATATCAGTTTAATTTGCTGACTGTTAATACATGTATTACACTTTTTTTTATGTTGACTTTTGTCTTGTCTTGTGGCCATATTAAGGTTATTTATTTATCTAAGTAAAAAAATAATTGTTTTAAACTATAATTTTATGGTAAAAAAAAGAAAAGAAAAGAGAGAGAAATTTAAATGGTTTTATATCTCTCTTTTGTTGGCAACATTTTAGGTTGCAATAGAAATAGTAGTGAGAAAAAGGGCTCACAGCCTGTCCGTAAAGTTCTACTTACTTTTGGTCTTAGAGCTTTATTTTATTAAATATACAATTCTATTACAACTTACATTCACATTCTATAATTAAGCTGTATTGAAGCTGGCATTTTAAAATTATAACAAAAATAAAAAAAAGAAATAGTTTTATATATTTGATTTTAAACTAAATATAAGACAACACAACTTCAGAAAAATATAAATCACCCACATTGATAATAGCTACGCACAACGACAACTTCAATGTTCTAATTAACTAGCATAGCTTTTCCACACTATATACGATCGTCCAAACTTTTTTTACTGTATATAAATACACTATAACATCGTATCCACATGTTAATTGTTTAGTATACACACACAACAAACTACACATAACACACAATTCTGTGTATTTGTTCATTTTATTGACTAACAACACAACAATAAATCTTCAACTGTCATAACTCATTTACCTATCCTATTCTATACTACTTATACGTCCTGGAATATATTTTGCATAGCTATAGCATATGTTTAGAACGAAGGAAGGAGAGAAAAATTTAAATTTTTTCTTAACATCAAGTTTTTTTCTCAAACCGAAAAAAGAAAAATATATCTATATCTTTAGTTTTTTGTTTTTTTTGTTTTCACTATTTCTTTCTTTTTAACCAAGCATACCTTTATTTTGAAAAAGGAAAAATATAATTAATGGTGTAAAGAGGAGTGCGTATACAATTTTTTTATGAAATTTTTCATGAGTGCATGGGAAACAAGATTGAGAACATGAACAACACATCAGTGCAAACAAAACAACATTCATGTGATGTAACGAGACAAATCAAGAAACCCTAAAGATTGCTATCTCCAGCTATACACAAGGTAATAACATATGTCCTTTTCTGTTTTCAGCAAAGATATAGAAGAACACAACAGAGGAACATAATACTTGTTCCTGCATCAAGTCATGAACCCTATATTATAATTCCCAATATTCCACGGTTCTTAATCACTCCTCAAATCAATTAAGAAAGCAAGAAAAAAGAGAAAAATGTGCAGTACATAGTATATATGATAACGGCGCAGGGAGGAACATACCTTGTTGTGGTGGTGGATGTGATGGTTCGTTCGAAATATTCTGAGCACAAGTGGAGTGAGAAAGTGTCGTTGGATCTTCGGGCAGTGGATTGCCACCAATGACTTGAACAAGGGCTGATACCACAGCTGACACGTCTTGCTTAGACCGAGGAAAATAAAACGGAAACGCTTTTTCTTCTTCTTTTTCTTCCAAAGGAAGTGGCCTCTTTCCATGGTTTCGATCCACTTTTGCAAATCAGATATCGATCACGTGAAAGGTATAGGTAATTCTTCACTCAGTCGTTCTGCGATGACTGTGAGTGAAATTTTGTATATGGTTTTGGTGAACGTGGGAGCGAATTGAATCTGAGAGCTGGAAAAACGTGTTGATGTTATTGTATTTGGGTGGATCGAACATAAAGCGATGGTGGAAAGGAAGAAGGAACGGAAGTAGAAGGAGGAGGAGTGAGGAAGAAGCTAGGGTTTTTGAATGAATATGAAATGAAATTTTGAGGACTATATATAAATAAACCGAAGAAAGAGGAACCCAAAAGTCTTCTGTTCATCGCCTCCTTTAGTTTATTTTTTGTTCGTTTACTTTTTTAAACAATTCTTCCATTTCTTAAATTCCTTTTTCTTTTTCTGTTTGTCTTATTCTACGATACTAATAATACTTTTATGACTCGCCTACTACCAACTTATTACAATAATGTTATTACTTTGATTTTCTTTCATCTATATTGATTTTCGGGCTTATTTGAATTAAATTTAATATTAGTGGATAATTTTTATATTAATTAAGCATCACTATTAATATAAGTGATTCTTACTTCTTTTTACATCATTTATGAAGATATGGATGTTATGTATACAATTTTTCATGTACTTGTCTTATTTTAAATTATTAAAACATTTTTTTATTCGATGATTTGTAGAAATTTTGTCGTTATTTTTATATATGCTCTTTTGTTTTATTTTATTTTAAATATATATATATATATATATATATATATATATATATATATATATATATATATATATATATATATATAATTTTTTCTTTCTTTCTCGGTTGTTTCAAACTTTGAATATCAATTGAGTTTAACTATTTTTTGTGTAATGTGTTTAGACTTGCATACAAATTTATAAAATTAATTAGATTATCTATAGAGCACACATAGTCTATGTTCCTTTTTAATTTTTTATTTTTTGTTATGTAAGAATGTTTAATTATCAATTACAAGTATTCATCAATATAATGTTATTTAGTATTCTATTTTAAAATTTATATAATTATAAATTTTTCTTTGAAATATGAAATTGAGGATTAAGGTTATATTACATGAGAGAGTGTCCAATAAAAAATACAAGACAAATAAAATATTTACTTATAGGTTTATATTTATAAAATATTTTATACTAAAGGTGTTTATAGTGTGATTTGATTATTTTTTAGTTAAGATTACATATGAACCAAATATAAAAATTATGAGTTTGGTTTGGTTCAGTTTAAATATAAAAAAAATTCAAACCAAACCAAATAACTTTTATTGTTAGTACATATTTTGTCTTTACATAACAATATAATCTTATATCATGATTAATAGTTTCATTCTCTACTCTATTGTAATTAAATAATTGTTTACGTATAAAAACATTTTTTTTTATCAGTGAATGAACTAAATGTATAAATGCACACTAGGAGTGTGTATCTCATGTAAGAATTAACATCAACTAGTGTAAGAACAAACGTTTTTGAGATAGCGTAATAGGTTTGGTTTAAAAATAATGAAACTTTTTAAAATGAGGTTGTAGTTTTGAAATTTTTTCACAGCTATAAGTTTTGAACCGAAGTCTATCCATTATAAAAATATGCTTCAATTAAGAACATTTTTTATTTCTTGTTTTTCCTATTGTAAACATTTCGTGTCCAGGTTTTTCATGCGAGACACATTACTCCTCTTTACCATTGCCTAACTTGGTCGTGATCAATGTCTTCTCCTAACCATTCCTCTACAATTATGAAACACAAATTCATTGTCGTTGCACTCTCTTTTCTTCTCTTGTCACCATGCACTCAAATATCATTTCAAATTATTAATTAATTTGCTACCATTTCTACATTTAAATATTTTTAAAATTTGTTTTATGTCACATATAGGCTTTGGTTCTTCTATAACCCAAGCCTAAGAATATGCTTCAGTTAAGAACATTTTTATTTTTTGTTTTTCTTGTTGCAAACATTTCATGTCCAGGTTCTTCATATGAGACACATTGCTCCTTTTAACCATTTCCTAACTTGGTCATAATCAATGTCTTCTCCTAGCCATTCCTCTACAACTGTGAAACACAAATTCGTTGTCGTTGCACTCTCTTCCCCCTTGTCACCATGCACTCAAATATTATTTCAAATTGTTAATTAATTTGCTACCATTTCTACATTTAAATATTTTTAAATTTTGTTTTATGTCACATATAGGCTTCGGTTTTTCTATATCTGCAACCTATCTATTAAGAATATGCTTCAGTTAAAAACCGAAGCCTAAAACTCCATCACTTTTTGCCTCGTTTGAATATGCTTCGGTTGGAGAACCGAAGTAAAAATGTGAAAATAATTGGTGTCAAATCTCTTCCTTAGACTAGTGCTATTTTCAACTCAAAACCTTAAAGCAATTAATTCATAAGTCTTCTACCTTAAATGTTGTTTATTTTTCTCATTTCTACAATACAAAGAGCATACTTGATGACTCCTCCTTTAAGCATCCAAGGTGCATGACTTGAAGAGAAGTTGAGTCACCTCTCAAGGAAGGATGGTTAGAGGAAACCTAAAGGAAAAGTCTAGCCTAGGTTGATATACAAAAGAAGAAGGGTCTGGAGTAATCTCAATGAAGTTTCTCTACTAACATGAATGAATGATTTTTACAAGAGGTAGGCTTCTTTATTTATAGGAGAAAATGAGAGCAAGTGGTCTCCATAAAAAGATGGAAAATTCAAGTCTAGAAAATTGAATCTTGCAGCCAAAAGAGAGCATGTAACAAGTATAACTTTCTTAGGTGGCAAGGTCACACCTCACATGCCATGAGGCGCATAAAGGAGAGTTAAACCTAGCTTGCTCTCCAATCTTGGGCCTATGAAAATAGAAAACGATAATTTTATGTGTCTCACTTTAAAACCCAAATCAATGCATTTCTCTTTTTAGGCCAAAAAATAAATCTATTATAATATTTACAAAAAAGTTGGCCCAAAAAAAATAAGAGTTTGGGCCCACTTAGTAGTTGAGGTCCACTTTCTTTTCTACTTGGGTCATGGGTAAGGATTTTGTTATCAATACTATACTCATAAGAGCTAGTGACCAAGGCCAACCATATCAAGACGGACCATATGAACTTGTCAGAAAAGGGGTCTTACCCCAAATCCTGCCATAAAAACCTCATTTAACTCTCAATACCTAGAGTATAATACTCTAGTGACTTTGTAAGTCTAGTAAAGTTTAGGATGACTTATCATAAACATGTATCCTTAGTCAATGCATAACACTAATTAACAAAAGTACCCTTCCTCCTTAGGAACACCATAATAACAAAATATACATCTCTTTGCACCAACTGTTCAAACCATACACTCTTTTACATCAATATAAAGACTACATTCATCTTAATTCATAATAAACGTTACCAAATAGGTAAACACAATCACAAGAAAATAGCCAAAGAACAACATATCACATATAGTTCATACATCACATTCTCATATAATCTTAACACCATGTCATACACATGTATTTTACCTACATCCAAACTCATCTCATAACATAAATCACCTACTATTTATTTCAAATTACATGTTAATAATTCATCATTCATTTTCTATTGCATAAGCATAACATTCGATTACAATATTTCCATTAAGTATATTAAAATGGGAAAAAATATTTTTATAACAATATATCTCTAATAGTCAATCTCAACAATAAAAAAAGAACCATATGTAAATAATCATTTTTCAAAATTTTAGCTTGATCCAACAATTAATAAAGTGAGAATCAAAATTTTATAAGAATAGTCCAGAACCTAAAATAGGGTGGTGCCCAACACCCCACACCTAGCATCCAATACTAGATCCCTTGGTGTACATTGTCAAGTGAGCGCCCAGCGTGACTAAGGGACCATTCAACACCTTGGATCCTTGGATTCCACTATCAAAGTGAGTGTCCATCGGTCCTAGAGTTGCGCTCGACACTTTTGATCACTGGAGCTCACTAACTTGAATCCTACGATTGGTGTCCAATGGTTTTGTGGTACCATCTGACACTGCATTAGAGTTTTAACTCCTAATTTGGCTTGAATAGATTGTCCAACTTGAATATCTATGTGACTTTAGTTCCTTCTTAGTTTAAAATGCCTTATTTTAGTTCAAAATAACCATAAAATGGATCAAATTGGACCATCCTAACTAAATCAAATAAGTTCCACATACAACCATACTAAAACAACCCAAAAAGAATATTCTAAGCGAATAAATCATGACTCAATTCCATCATTATACTCAAACAATTTACTGATAAAGTTTAACATACAAAATTTCTAAGTTTCATAAAGTAAAATTATAAGATCAATTCATACCACATGTCTTACAGGTATATCATGTTATTAATCACAGGTTAGCATAATCAAGCAACTCACAATCAACCAATCTTATTTTATCATTAAAAATCCACACACACACACAAGTCAAACAATTTATTCATCAAGTATTCAAATTATTACTAACTTTCCCTTACCTGGATACATACTCCTAGACTCAGAAGTTGCTCCACTCTACCTTACACAGGTTGTGGTACCTACACATAAAAAACTCTAGTCAACAATCAAAACACGTATCCTAATAATTATAACCAAAACAAAGATCCATCTTGAGCCTTTGAACTTTACATGCAAACTCCTAGAACTCCACTATCAACTGATTTTCTAACAAAACTCAAAACAAGAGCAAAAGAAGATTTTACTCTGTTCAAGATTTTGATCGGATAGGACTATAGACCTCGATGCCAGTAGTCATAAGATCTTCAAATAGATGAAGGATGAATTCAGAGATCTAGAGGAAAGACAGAGAAAAAGTTTTAGAAAGATAATAGTTCTTATGAAATGAAATTCAATTAATAGAAAAATCTATTTATAGTTGAACTTTTTATGAATAAAATAATTGAATGACATTCTTAAAATAACTACTACTTTTAAACTATTTTCTAAGTCTTTAAAAAAAGAAAGACAATATATGTATCTAAAAAGATTAAAAAAAATTATCATTTTTTAATAAAAATAATATAAAAAGTAAAATCTTGTTTAAAAAAAAGGATAACACTTAAAGGTTATTGTTTCTTCCAACATATTATTGGTTTGGGTGAAATCTATTTTAATTCCTTTGAATGTGTTAAAAAGTCTAAGCTTTTAATTTCAAACTCAAAACCTAACCATACCATAACACCATAGTGCTTAACTTATCTTAAGCTAAGACTTGGTTATGAATAACTAATAAAGTTATGAATGTGAGGTTCTCACATTAGACTGGTGCTTGTGTCCAATATTATGCATAAAATCAATAGGGTGCTAGTCTCACCTTGGTTTCACATGCATACATTCCCATTCACATATGTTTATGATCTTTCACTTTATGCTGTCTTTAGATTAAGTTAACAAGCTTGGGGTGGGGAATGTTATTGTTGGCTAACCTTGATAATTCTCAGTCAAAATCATGACATGATGTTTTTCAAATTCTTAGGTGCAACTTGCTATAGCATGACATCATCTTAATACTTATTACCCATATACATAATATCTTCTTTACTACGCTAACATATAAGCAAGTTTCCAGACGTATGGACTAGAGAGTCCTTCTTGCAGGGTACAAATTTTGGGCTATGAATTGGTGGCAAAGGCATAGACAAGGAAAATGAATGTTTACTCAAAGCTAGTGGGGACGATCGTTGTTCTTCTTTAGTCCATGTAGATTACATCATTTCAATGACTTCATCGTTGTTCTATATTTTAGTAGTTGTTTGTCTGAGAATATTTATGTAGGTTGGGTATGAATTGTCTTTTGTGTGAAAGGATATTCTCTTGTCTGTTTTTCCTTTATTTTGTCTTTGATTTGTGTTTCCATATCTTTGTTTTAAAGCATGTATAAAAGTTGAAAAACACCTCTAATGCTTTGTAACAAGTACGGCAAGGAAAGAAGAGTCAATTGAAGATACAGTTCACCAACACCAAGGATACTTGACAATAAATCCTAATAATCAGGCAGTGAGAACAGGAACAAGAATCAAAATAACTATATATCTAAGAGAAAATTAATTATTTCACACACTTAACTTTTTTACATTCATTTAATACTATATTTTTTTATTTTTCACTCTCTTCTTTTTTGAAAAAATACAAAATTTTATACTTTTATGACTATCTCATCCTTATAATATATGTCAAATGAATGTAAAAGTGTATCATGATATCATTGCTTAATTTTAGGTTGTAGGAATTTTATTAAGTTTAGTCTATATATTCTGTTGGTTGAGGAGAGAGGGTAGGAAAGATTAATTCTGTTTTTCTTCTCTCTGCATTTTCTTTCGGCTGAGACATGTTTCTTCTTACATCGTTTTTTCTCAGTAAAGCTATGGAATGTAGCTCATAGCTACTCATTAATATCATTCAGAGCAGTTTTTCTCATTAAATTTTTATGGTGTGTTGGTTGATAGTTCCCAGTTACTTTGGGTTTGTTACATGCTTCTTTTAGTATTTATATTCTTTATTGCTAATAAAAAAACATAACACCATTATACCATATTAAAGCTAAAATATCTCGAATGTAATTTTTTTGTGTGGTTATCTCTTTCCTTTTGTTTAATTCCATTAATGTAACACTTTTGTTTTTCACACCTCACACTAATGTCCACCCCTCTTTTCAACGTTTTAAACTAAAAACTCATAACGATCCACATCCCTAACCCAAAACTACATGCACTAACCCATTTTCACATAGGAGTATGTACACAAACAAATGAAAACATATTACATAAATAAATATTCTAATTCCTTCCACCAATTTTTAAGGATATTGTGCAAATTTGAAGGTATTTTTAAAATAACAGTAATAAAGAGAATTGAGCTATAATTCATTTATATTTAGGTCCATAATTTAATTATATTTAATAATTGTTGTGAAACGGATAAAGTAATATTAGAGAACAAAACGAATTAATCCACTATTTTAATATTAAAACATTTAAACTGTCCTTTTAATATTATTAAAACACTAAGAACGTTAAGCGGTGGAAAGGGACAAAGACTTTAAACTATGGGTATGGTATGAGATAGAGAATTGAATACATTTAGATGAATAAGGTCACCAGCCCTTTTTGGTGTGTACCTTTTTCCAAATAACATGAACTGCATTTTGAAGATGAAAGGTGCATCCTAGATCTAATTCTTACAGAGTCCCTTAATTTTGTTCCAAAATGCTAGTTGGAATAAGGATAGTTTACATGACATTACCTAGAAGGCTCGTCATCTATTTAGTAAGCATTTTTTCAACAAAATGGACAAAGGAAAGAAAAGGCTCCTGTCTCGGTATTTCTTACTACCTGTTACAACATAGGATGGATTTATTATAAATCATCTATGTATTAGTGGAGGATAGAACCTCCATAATTTTAATTCGTTCATTGAAAAGTAAATATATTTAATATGCTTAGAACATATAATGAGAAATTTGAGTTACTCTGTACAAGAGTAGATGTTTTGGGGGCCGAATTAACCCCAAAAACATGGAAGAAAAGGAAATTCCAACTATGTGGCTGGATGGGACACTGGCGAACTCATATTGACACGTTAATCAACATTAACAATCAGAACAAAGCACGAGTTATCTGCCCTTTAAGCCCTTTTTCCGATTGAAGATACCGAAAATGGAACGGCGTGGAAATTCCACAATATCAATGAATAGAAAATTTGTAAATGTACAGACTTTACATTACTAGACACTCGGTTGGATACTTCTGCTCCGCACGTAAGTTAAAAATTGAGTAGGTAATTCAGCTAGAAGTGCTTGAACTACTGAAATTTCTCCACCTGCAATAGGGAGAAGTTTGCAAGAGATTGCTAAGTTAGAAACCATTTGTCAAAAAGTCATGATTTGCAAACAAACTGATACCTACTTTGAACGTCACGAAATGGAACAAACTGGACTATATCACGTGAAGCAACGCGACCAGATGAATTTTCAAGCTTCTCTCCTTTGTCCGCATCTAAAATCTGAGACATTGAACAAAACTACATAAAGCTCTGCAGTGGCATACCAGACATAGCTCAATTCTTTAGACGTTAAACAATTGTGATTTTGTGTGTAAAGTGCTACATGTTATATAGCCTATATACCTCCATTTCTTTGAAATCGGCTCCTCCAACACCAACAATAAGGATTGATAATGGTAGATCCGATGCTTTAACGAGAGCATCTTTTGTTTCTTGGAGATCTGTCACTACTCCATCCTGGAAGGTTATCAAATAAATTTCAGTACAGGCATTAGAAAAGGCTAGTTGATGGAAAAATCTTAAAATGTTCTCAGGAGGCAAATTTTTTCGTATGTGGAACGCAAATATTAGCATGCCTCAGCTATCAACACAAATCCAAACAATATAAGCTAAGCGATGCTAAAAAAAATACTTGAGAAACTAGTGAACTTAATTATGAGTTAATGCGACCTTTCTCACTTTATGAGTGGAATCGCCATTCCACCTACCAAAAATTATAACTAACATTTTCCCAGACAAAAAGCAATAGTAATGAAAACTGCATATCCCAACTCTTACGGTGATGATTAACAAGACAAAGTACTTTCTTCCGCCATTTGCTACAGATTGGCTGGCAATCATTGCAGCATTGCTTATGACAGGTCCAAAAAGAGTTGGTCCTGCAAGAGAAACGTTAAGCAGGGCACTTGTGTATGCCTTCATGATTCCTTGGATGCCTTCCACCTGCAAAAAGACACCTATTTTTATTATTAAACAATCTTAATATGAAAACAAAAGCAAGATCAGATTTAACATTTCTACCTCACAGTAATGGCTGCTTCCATTCAAGTTGAAACAATGGGAGACAGGACCGTCAATTGGTCGTGCTCCAAATCCCCATGTCGGAAATCGCTTGTCTGAATCATAATACTGTAAGACCTCCCCGACCTCTGAAATTGCCTGGAAAAGAATATACGTACAATATGGATCGGTCACATATAAAAGTTGTGAATCAAAACCAAGAATCATTTCTCACCCTCTGGTATGCATTTGGCCGTCCTGAAGGATCGATATAATGCAAAGAATCTGGAAGGCGTGGATTTCCATTTGAAGCTGGTAAACAGTGGGAGTTAAGTCAATGAAAACCCATAGCATCCACATACCGGCCAGAATGTTAGATGAAAAGTTTCAAATGTATCTTATCACTAGAATTTTAAAAATTGAACCTGTCCTTAACTAATGAAAGTAGTGGTTCAATTATATAACCATAGTTGAACAAGTAATAACTAAATAATATGATTTTAATTTCAATATAAATATATTAAACAATATTAAACACAAAGTAGTATAATATCCATAAATTCATAATATTTAGAGTTAAACTTCACTTATAAATGTCATAACATATAATATTCAAAATTAAACATGAAATCAAATCAAATATGTCTGAAAACCTTTAAATTCAACACCACATAAAGTAACAATAAATAGAAACTAAAAAAACATAATTAATATAACTATCAACTATTAGCTGGATTGAAGTTGTACTATTCATGCTAATATTGAGTTTTTTAATTAAAATATAAAGCAAATAGATTATGCCTGGTTTTGAACAAGTTCTACCAGTTCTTTACAAGACTGGTTTTCAAGATTCAATGTTTGATGACTGATTCCAGGTTGACAACACAGCTCATACAGACCACACATAAAACTCTGCAGCACATCATTCACATTTTCACACATTTGTGATGACAATAAACTCAAACTCCAAAGGAGGTTTCAGTGAGAGGATCAATAGTGTTGAAAGCTCCAACATACAGAGCAAAGGTAATTCAGATCAGTCAAGTCTCTTATGGGCATCCTAATGAAGGTAGGTCCATCAACTGGTTGCAATAACACCAGTGCTCACAAGGGAGGACTGTCATGAGTGGGCAAGCACTAATTCATTGATGGAAGCATAGTAATTTCAGCAGGTCAAGATCTGAACTGTGAAGCCTGGGAGCATTGCAAGTTGCAAAAACATGGTTAATTCCTGGATCCTTAATTCGGTTCCAGTTATAACTCCATCCATTGAAAATGAAATCAATACTGTGCAACATCTTGAAGGAAAGACTAACTTGAGGATATCTAAAGTGTCTCAAAGTTACAAGAAGTCCTGGATGCTCGTAGACAATGTACAATGACAATATCTGAAAACTTTACTCAGTTTTTTTATAATAAGCTGAAAACTTCACTCAGTTCAGAACACTCAAGGAAGAATCGGAGAATTATAGAGAGAATCCTCAATGCACCTGCCCAACAGTGCATATGTTAACCTCCCACTAACATTCCAGCAGCAAGATTGTATCATAAAATTAACACTTGATTTAATCGATGACTACATAAGTAACCTGGTAAAAGAATTACAATTCAACAAGAGAGCCAAGTGCGACAAAAGCAATAATAACTTAGAATTTGCACTCCCCAACTTATTTGCATTCAAGGGAATTATCCATTACGAAAACACTTCAGCAAAATGGCAGTGTTCAACCTGCCACAAACACTTTCTCAATGTAAGAGGAGCCTTGGCGTTTCAAGCAAAAGCTTCCAAAAATGTTTTGGTCACATAGTGTCCTTCATGCTCTGTACATTATAAAAGAATTCTATCTCAAGTTCTTCATAATAAATCATCCTATGAACACCTATATGGTACTTATCCTGATCTTAGAACTCTCTGGGTGTTAGGAAGCTTGTCTTACTAAGCATGTTGCAGCCTCATAGGAGCAAGTTTGACACACAAGCTAGAAAGGGTACATTTTCAGATTCAAAGATGACACAAGGATTTGTTCTAGTTCATACTCTCACCAGGGAAACCTTGGTCATATGTAATGCCATCACAAGTGTCATCATTTTCAACTCATTGAACTTGTCTTGAGGACCAATCAACACTGACTTCTCGACAAGACGACTCCAGCCAAGCCCATAAAGGTCAATGTATGCTCAACAAAGGCCACTTAGTCTCAATGACTTCAAATCTCTCCTCAACATAACATCATAGGTATGTGATGTCACCCTCATCTGATAGTGAACTTGCTTTTCATGCAGAGGCAAATAAATGCATATGGTGGCAAGATGATATGCGGGCCTAGATCAAGACCTTAGAAAGTAACAAAACTTGGTGCTTTGTGGACCCTCCAGGTGCTGGCCCAATAGGAAGCAAGTCATTTTATGGTCTTAAGAAACCACCACAGGCTTGTCTTGAAAGACTAAACATTGCCTCATCAAGACTTGACTTTGTTGCCCGTAAAAGTAATCCCCCATTATTTACTCTAAAACAGGTTCACGATTTATGTGGATGATATTATCATCACAGGTAACAATACTCCTCTAAATACAAACTCTTGCGGCAGCTCAATTCAGAGTTTTCTCCCAAGGAATTACGTGATTTCGATAATTTTCTTAGAATTAAAACTGGTTATCAGTCCAATGATTTCTCTTTATCTTGCTCGGTTCAAGTACATTTAGGATATAATTTCTAAGACTATTTTATGCAGACATATATACAGAACATTAATTATGCCATTTGTTACAACCCAGAATATAATTTATCAGACACAACTGGAGACATATGATATACCTGTAAAATCAACAGCCACCATGAAGTTCAATTCAAACCCCCCAGCCAAGTAATCCAAGAAAGAATATTGAACACTTTCAGCATATTTTTCCACGTATAATCGGCCCTTTAACATCTGCGTTATAGTTAAACTTTCAGGAAAATATAGAGGAAATAGTGATTGAAATGAATTTATTTTAATATAATAAAACCTTGTTATGAGAATTATGACCAGGAGCAGCAGACAAATACAAATTTCCTCCTTGGCCACTGGAATAAAGCTTCTCCAGCTCCATCAAAGATATTTGCACTTTTCTGATAAAAACAAGAATAAACAACCCTAATATTCATTTTATCCTGGGAATAGATTTAAGGGACAAAGAACAAACGGCTGAAAAAGTTACAGTTGATTACCCCATCAAATCATGTTTGCCATTGCTGTTAAAATTATAGCACTCCATTATCAAAGGATTTTCCTATACAATAAAAATGAGAATGAGATAGGCTCCAGTATGCCAGCAGCATGTGTATACCAGAGTTCAAAAAAGAATCCCAAAATAAAAGATAAAATATGTGATGAAGCAGGGGCAAATTTCCTTATGTTAACAATAAATGGATAATGACCCTTTTTGCAACCATAAGGTTGTAGGACTCTGGCTTGGTGGTCGCTTTAATAACTAAAATCTCTCCCATTCAATATTGGTGGACATCTCAATCATCGGGCAGCCCTTATGACAGCAATGTAAGCATGCTTTCGATGGACTTTAGTGGTATACCAGCAGTATACCTTCATTACAAATTAACACTAACTAAAACCCAACACTATATGTAGAGAGAAATTTAGAAATCCTTTGTGGTGGAATCCCTATGTGCGTTACACATACATACACACACACACACATAGAGTAGCACCACATTATATAGAGATGGGCTCAAGTCCATACATAAAATACATTTAACACTCCCCTTCAATTGGAGCATATAAATCATATGCACAAGGTTTGTTACATACATAATCAATTCTAGTATAATGCAATGGTTTGGTGAAGACATCTGTCAACTGATCACTCAAATTAACAAATTGAATAGTAATGTCTCAACCTAAAATATTTTCTCAGATGAAGTCACAATCAATCTTGATATTTTTAGTCCTCCTATGAAATAATGGATTTCAGACTGTTAGATATACTGCTTTTTATGTTATAGCTAACTGTTAGAGCACAACTTTTTCTACTTCAAAACATAGGAGTCTAAATGTCATAATTTAATTGTGACTTGGTCCACTTGACCTTCTTCATGGGACAATTAATGCAACCCACAACACAATCACCAAGCACAGACCAGATCTACAAAGAGGACGTTGGGACGAGTTCAACGCCAATTTGAAGAATGGGCAAATGAGGGAGTGTTGTTGCTCGAATAGATGAGCAACCAATGGCGCTGAAATTGGTCGAACGGCTCTACTCTGATGGTGGAGTAGGCAGTTGAAGTTGCCAACAATAGTAGTGGCAACCAACTGAATATTTCTAACTAGATGCTTTTATAGTTAAGGGAAAAAAATGCAATGACCTTTAATTTTAGGATATATTTGAAAACAATTATATAGATTTTTACTTTCATAGGAAATCAAAAATAAAATGTCTATATAAAAATATGGAAGCTCTGCAAAAAGTCATTATCGGACGTAAGCATTGTGGCTACTTTAACAATCATATTAGGTCAGCAGTATAATTGCATTATACATGTCTAACATAAATATCAGCATAAGTGGTAGTACGACATTAATGTTTTTCATAACAACAACATAACCCAAAGTCCCATTAGTAAACTAATATGCATTTTATTTTCTCTTTTACAACAAATCCTTTACTTTCAGCATGGTATTGTGGCCCCTGGCCATGGTTGCCTTCACCATGGAGTTTTCAAACAGTACAGTAGTTAGGATATAATTGCAAGGTATGGGCCTTGAACCTCACATCAGAAGTAAGGGTTTCTATCTACTGTGGGGTTTATAAGGCCTTTGGCTCTTGAACTACAATGACTAGCTTTTGTGATATGTTTCTCTCAAGGTTCTTATCTAGAACTCCATGTTAGGTTCTTTACCCAGGAGAGACATCAAGAGATTCGATACAATGAGTCGTGAACAAGCCCATATAAGAGATCAAGACACCACTTCCAATCCATATAACAATTTTTATCCGATGTGGGACTTCAAACTCACCTTGAATCCTAACAATTTCCCCCTCAAGTGTGAGTTTCTCCACACTGGGACACCTCCCTTCAACTCTAGCACAAGTATTTCAATGGTGACCATTCCTTTGTACTATCGTTCTACAACGGGACACACTATCTTGAAATAGAAGACTTTCGATACAAGAAACAATTAAACTTTAGGATTCTTCACCTATTTTATACCATACTCGTCTGAGCCATCACCAGGATAAACTATCGGCTCTGATACCACTATTAGGTTTTTTATCGAAGGGAAATATTTAGTACCAATGAGTCGTGAACAAACCAATATAAGAGACAAGGAAACCACTTCCAACCCTAAACCTTAAGGCAATAGGTTTATGGGTCCTTCTAGTTATATAATACTCATCTTACTACTTTTACCCAATGTGGAATTTCAAACTCACCTTGGATCCTAACACTCCACAATATTTTTTTTCTGCTTGTAGCTTAGAATTGTAACTTTCCTAGCTGGTTTTTCAGCTTCCTTCATATTTCCTTACAATGGTCAACTATGTTCATTTGTCCTATTCAAGTGGAGTTTTTCTTCTCCTTTTATTTGACCTTGTCTTTGCGAATTGGAGTACCCTAGATTGTACTAGATGGACTATACTTGACCTAACATATTGAATGAAGAATATTGAGGATTTCTATATCACATTTGTTTACAGTCCTATAAATATTTAGTAAATGATTCTGCCATTTCTCTTTTCAATATAATCTGTAAAATGCAACAGACAAAACATCATTGTCCGATAGTTTTATACCTTGCTTCCTATTTGTTGAATATTCAAGAACACTGGCTTCCATATTGGGTTGAGATCATTCTTTATAACTTCGGTTTTGCAAATTGGAATATGACTACCACCTTCCACAACTTTTGAAATCAATAGAAAGGGATCCTGTGGGACACATAAAAGCAAGTCTTTATTAATAATTGATGTTCCTCATAATGGCTAACAAAAAGTTAAAAAAGAAAAACATACACATACACTTCTTGAGAAGAGATCCCTATATTCCAAATCACAACACCTGAGTGTCATCTCTACTGTTGTCTTTGAGCTAACACATTCCTCAGCATGCACCAAGAGCTTTCCACAGTTTTGGGACTGGGTAGATCTGGTAAAATCTTCTGAGTGTAAATCTAATGTCATTGACCGATCAAACTTTGTAATTATCTGCATGACCAAATTTGTTACCATTGATGGATACATTTGTTTGGGATGCTATTTTATCTTCAGAAATCAATAGGACATTTGAGTATATATTTCTTGGAACCAAAAACTTTCAATATGTTTGGTGCTTGCCCAATTAACTAGGGAGAAAAACAGCAGAAGTGCAAAATAGAGATTAGTGGTAAAAATATAGCTCCATTGAGTGTGTAATGAATTTTCCTGTAGTTGCAGATATTCCGTAAAGAAAAACAGCCTCTACTTTACCTGAGATAATGCACAGGTTGCCTCACCTAGATGTTCCTGCTCTTCTAGCTTAAGCATCTGCATAACATTTACAATGTGAACTTCTACCCTCATGCTTTATCAACATGTTATCACATCTAATGAACTAGCATATAAAAAGGTCCAGATACATAATTAATACACTTTCAGGGAAAGAGCTTGTGAAAAAATTTTGCAAAGCCTTGCAAGGAGATTGTGCATGATCAGAACCATTTGAAAAAATGTAAAATTGGCGTTCAGTTGTTATCTCCAGAGTTGCACAAAGAAGGCTGTGAGGAATCTAATTGTGTAAATAGCAGCAACCAAAAAAATCTCATCCAATGAGCGATGTATACCAAGTATGCAAAAAATTTTACTGCCCTCCTAAAATGCTTCAGAATTGTGAATTCACATATCCGTATGGAAAGGTAGCAATGCAGCGTATAACATGCAAGTTTTCCCACAGAATAAAAACCTTGAACTAAAAAAGGTGAATGTAGGAGTCTCTAAGGTAAAATAATGAAAATGTAACTGATACGTCATATAATAAGGCATAAAATACATTTGAAGTCTAAACACTTGCATGTGAAATCTGAAGTCAGATGACATTAATACCAATAATTTTATGCAATTATCCTTAATTAAGTTAACACAAATAAGATTACAAGATTCTCAGAATCATTAAGCCATTTCTAAGCAAGCGAAAAAGCCCTCAGAAACAGGAAATGGTAGACTATTATCTAGTTTGATTGCAAAACTATATATTAGAACCATTATCATACTAAGAAAAAAAGAAGGGAAAGTAAAATGTGCATGACATTATAAACACTATACCTTTACACTTGCATTGTGAAATTGAGTATCAACATCATACACACGAAACCTGTTATGAAAGAAATTTTATAAAACAGTTCCTGGTGAAACAGCAAAAGTGTTCGTGTGCATTGTTCAAAGTAAAAACATCAACATTTAAACTTACACTAAATCCTGAACAGTCTCAAAATGATAAGTGAGCGTGTGTTTAGTAATCCATTTAGGATTTAATGAATTCAGAACTACTTCTGTCCGGCCAAGTTCCTTCAGTGCTCCATTTTTTCCTCTTTCATAAAGAACCAGCATTGGATCACTCTACAGAGACGAAGGGTCACACAATAATCATGCATTTGATTAATAAAAATATTAGCTATTAAAAGCATGACACTTTATTTAAAGGATCACAATCAGTACATCCAAACAGAGAATTCAAAATGATCTCGTTGATCCCTGTAGTTTGTTTGTTAACTACTTTAACAAGGTCTAGTTCAATATGCCTTCATCTTTTACAAACATGTAAGGATGCGTTACAGGCATACTTTCTTTGTGTCTGGAACAAAAGGAAAGTTTTAAGCTTTTCATTTTTAAGATATTTGTTTCAGTCTTATGCTCACTACAAATTATTTTGTCAAAAGAATTCACTTGTTAGCATTTTAGCAAGAGTTAGGGAAACGGTTTTATGCATCTTCTACATAAGAGAACCAACTTGCATTTGACCTGAATTTTTCTTTTGATATGAAATTTCCGTGGTGCACACGGATCCCAAATACTAATTTTTTAACAAAAAGGCATATTTCAAATCTCAATCTAGGATTTTCTCATTCAAGAAACGCATCTACTCATATGAATGAATACACTCCATCACCTCTTTCAGCTACATTTAGATCCTTTCAGATGTTTCTCTTTCAAAAAGTAAGTTCTGATGGCAGAATGATACGATACAACTAAAACACATGATATTACCCCTTTTCGGAATTCACAACAAAACAAATAAAGTCGCTGCTAGAGATGGCAATTCACAAATGCACTGCCGCCAAGAGCTACATGCTCCTCCCCTGATTTCAATAACTAAAATCAATTATTTATATCACTACTTTAGAACTTTCTTATTATCAATTTTTACAGTTCGTGAATAACGAGGAGCGTGTAAGATATATAGTTCAGAAACAAAACACGATTAAGCCAGTACGAAACTGAGATTAACATCAACTAAGTAAATAAACAAATAAATAGCTATAAAAGAAAATTACAGAAACAGATAAAGAAAATGAAAATTGTAAAATTACAAAAGCAAAACTACCATCTCCTCACTCAAATCATCTCAATTGTCAATTGACCATTAGATTTTTCAGAGACTGAGATTCCCTAACTATATCAGAACCTCGTTCATTAAAAAAAACTGCAATTCAAATGCGTTCAAAGAGGTTGAGATTCAAGCAATGGCTAAAGTGACAAACCTTAGAGACTATATCCCGATCACGCAAGCCAGAAGCAGAAAACGACAACTGCGAGAGAAAAGCGATTAAAAGAGCTACTCAAGTTGGTGCGAATTGAAGTAAAGCGACTTAGGAATGACAACAGAAAGAAGGAATAAAAAGTTAGAACCTCGATCTGAGAGAAGAGACCGTTATAACCGCGAGACCTGAGGAAGTTATCAACGGCCTCGTTGGGACCGTTGGCCGAGTTGAGTTGGTCGGAGGCGGTGCCGCCGACGGCCGTTTTGCCGCCGGCAACGTCGGAGCAGCAGTTGCCCATGGGCTGAAGTAAACGGATAGTAGGTGACTGGAAAGACTGAAAAAAAAAAAGTCGAAATTGAAAGGAATACAGAGAAAAGAAACCTTAAGACCAGGAATATCCTATTATGTATCTACTTTGTACGTTATCAAATTATCTGTTCTTTTTTTTTTTTCTTTTTTTTTTCTTTTTCCTCTCCTTAGGTACAAATTATTTATATATAACATTATCACATGAAAAGTAACACTAAAATTGTATTGCATAAACCCTTAAAAATAAAATGTTATTATCATCTTTTAATTACTTTAAAAATTTATTTAAAATTATGTAATAAAATAAATTATTTCAATAACTTAGAGTGTGTTTTGATGGTACTCTTTTATATGTTACTTATTATATTATTTATAAACACTGCATCGAATTTTTATTCTCACTGTCTCTTATTTTGTATTTTTATCTTCGTTATGTATTTACTAACTTAATAATCACTTCTACTAAATAGTATTTTAATTCAATCAACTAACATATTAACTAAAATAAAATTACATGATGATTTAACTAATTTTTTTCATGTTGAATAAACTTCTCGTTAAGCGCAAGTTAGAAAAGAAAAGCAAATTAAATAATTTCTTATAATTTTTGTGTGTTGTTTATTAAAAATTGTTTTAATCTTCCATAAAAAAATTAATTTTGTTTTTCTTCTTACTTTTTCCAATTGACACGCATAATTTTTTGTGTTATTCTAAAACTTTTTTAAATTTATTTGCTTTTAATGTAATAATTTTCTATTTTAGTCTTTCATAAAATATATTATTTATTAGACATCGAGACATAATTACTTTTAACCCCTGACATAATTATTTAACCATATATATAAACTTCATAAATCTTTTGAGATGTCAAAAGTAATTTAAATAAAATAATAACAATAATCAATTTAACGTTGACTTATCTTAACCTCGAAATAGGCATTTGCAGCTTTTCACCGTCCTTGTATAATGTACAATTATTAACAATGATTATTTTTTTATACACATGATTAGACTCCTCTCTGCTCTTATTTGTACCAATTTATTATTAATTATTTTAAATATTTAACGGTTATGAAATGGAAAAAAAAATTAATAATTGAATGACAGTTTTTATATCATCGTTCTTACATATAATTATGGATGGCTAAGAACAATATATTCTATTAATTATAAAATTAAGCTACTCGCTATTTTTGAACAGCTTTGGTGAAAATAAAAAATAAAATAGAATGTTTAAGAATGGTCTAAATCGTTAAAATAATAAAACCTAATGTATTATTTGTGTCTTTTTTTTTGTACCTCTTATTTTTCATTATATCAATAAAATAATAAGTTTTTTAAAATATTTATTTCTAGCTTATTATTTTTATTCTTTAGCTTTCTTATTTTTTTTATCCTATAACGAGTAAAAACACATATTTTTTTTATAATAAAAAATAATAAAATTATTATTATTATAAATTTAAATAAGAATATTTTACACTAAATTAAAAGTGTAACAAGGTCTTTTAAAAATAGATGAAACTGAAACAAAACTCCTATTTTTATGCTTTAGTTTCCTCTCCTCCTAATACCTGCACACTAAAGACATCATCCTTTGCTCACATCATTATGGTGATTATTGCAAAAGAGAAAATAAACATTCAAACAAACAAAGGCAAAAAGCTAAATTACTAAAGGATCTCAATTAATGTACAAAAATTAACATATATACAAGTTATCTTTATCCTTTCCAAGACATACAACCATGCATTATAGACTTGATCATCTAGAACAATATTGATGTGAAATCTCAGGGTAATACCCGATCCAGCTAGGCGTTCTATCAAACTACCACTCAAAAGGTTAGTTATTGTCAATGTCATGAGAACCTTAAGGTGGTCTATGACAAGACCTTCTACTCCTCTCACCACATAATCATCATTTTCTACTTTAAAAAATTATTATTAAAGTATTAAGACAACCTCCAACATCTGGACTCCTACATCAATACTCACACTACTGAAATGTCACCTTAGAATCTCTCCACGAGATCCGTGGAATTATTCCAAACACATATATCATGCACATAATCAATAACATACTCGTCGTCGTCATTACATGAATAACCACCATACATGTTCACACATTATTTTTAACATTCGTATAATCACACATAGAATACATCATAAGAAGTATATGAAAATTTTGGTAAAATTATAATACTTTCACTTAATCACCAAGTATCTTGTTCAATAAAAACATTTTCGCTCTTGAGTTACCAGATTTGGTCGTTCAACTAAAACTCTCTAGCTTAGTTATCATATCTGCTCATTCAACTACTAATGTCTCACAACACAGTTAAGAAAATCTTAGGAAACGATGTGTAACAATGTCGTGGATGAATTAAAAAAACACGAAAGGAACAACTTTTTAAGATTACCATAAATATTTATTAATTGGGTGTTTAGTTTAGCGTTACTGTAAAATCAAAGTCATGTCACTTTAAGGAATATTACTCCGGGAGTACAATGCGTGAGTTAAACACACTTTACATCAGAGTAGCAATAATAGGATCTTACTCAAAAGTGTTTTAGCCCTTGACTAATTTCAAGGCGTGAAAACCACACTAACAAAGAGAAAAAAAACAAGAAAAAATCATTATCCATAAATATAAAAAATGAAGTCAATTATATAAAAATACAATTAATTTTATAATAAATATTTTATTCATATTTATGTATTATCTCTATATTTTCTATATATTCAGTAAAAATAATAATTCTAAAATAATCATTTTATTTATATTGACATATATTTTCGTTATATAATTAATCGGTGTTAATTTAATAATAACACATGTTATTAATATTTACATATATTATTATAACAATAATAAAAATAATTATTTAAAATAATATTAAAATAAAATCATTAATGATAATCAAAAACACATCACCTTGTACTATTTTTTTTTTCTCTTATATTTTTTTATTGTCTATTATATCTTTAAGTAAAGTATTAAAATTTAAATTCTATCTGTAAAAATATTTATTTATCAACAATGACTTTTAAAAGTAGTTATAATAAATTTTATAGTATGTGATTTATTATTTTACCATACTTGAAAAATGGTGCTTAACATGTTAATATGTTTAATCTAATTCTTGATTTCATTTTATAAACCATATACTTCTTTCGTCAATATAAGTAATTTCATTCCTGTCAAACGGCTAGAAGTCGTGCTTAACACATAATGTAATGTAATAACATAAATTGTACAAACATGGAAAAAGGTCATTATTAGGCATGATTGTGGCTTGAGATCTTATTTTAATCTTTTTAAGTATTCTATATATCTTTTATCAATTCAAGGTTAAATTTCGAAATAATGGGTCGATAGGAAAATTTAGGAAGATAATTTAATTTTATAAAGAATTTAAAGTATTTTATATTTGAAAATCAAAGACATTGCTCCTTTCTTTATAATCGTTTCAAAATTTTAGTACCATTTTTACCTGCAAAATTAGAGATGCCATTGGAAAAAGTAATAAACTTTAAATAGCTTAAAATCTTGTATCTTTTCAGTCTTAATTCCTTTTAAACAAGACTTAATCAACATGAAGGTATAGATGTATGGTGAAGCATCTTTCCCATATATAATAATAGGCAAAAAGTGAGAGAAAAAGAGAAGCAAAAGAAAAACATGAATGAGAGAAAATAGCATGCATGTCTTTGGAGAAGGAGCATTATGGTTTGACGAAGAAGATCAAACATTATGATTTATTTTTTCACGTGTTCTAGACAATTTTGTGTAACCCAATGTTGAGATCAGATGATATGGAAACGAGTAAGGGAAGAGAGCGAAGCCACATGGCTCTGAAGACTCGTTTCTGATGAGCTTCTATAGATTGGGAAGGTTTGTGACCATTATATCTAATGTCAAATATGTGAATCATGGGATCAGCTGAACCAGATGTTATGTAAACTCCATTTGGGGACCAAGCTTGATTTATCAGAGCTGACTGAGACTCGCTGCTTTCTTGCTTCCATCCAAACCCATGAACTTCTGACCTTTTTGATCTGATGTCAAATAATCGAAGCTGTCTCTCAGGAGTCCTAAAATCATCCATGAATTTTAGGATGTCAGTGTAACTGAAATGTCAAAGTTGATTCCAAAGACAAATGAAACTTACCCGGTTTGAACCATGAATAGATTAAAGTCACGGGGATTTGGCAGAACACTCAAACATTTACTATCAACTTGCTGCGTGAAATCTTTTCTTCCGACACCAACATCGTACCCCAAGATTCTCTTGTCTTTGCCAACAGACAACACAACTGATCTCTGCTGCATACCAGATACTCCCATGACGGCTGAAGAATGAAGATTCCTGTGTAATGTCTCTGGCTTCCATTTGTTCTGGCCATTCTCACGCCACAATACGACAGCATGGTCAGTTCCTCCGGTCACAAAACTGGTATTCTCCCGAGGCAGAAAAGCAATGCTATTTATGACACCCGTCACGTGAGGTCTGTCCTCTAAGAAACTCACATGGTTTGCTCTCTGTCATTTACATACATCCATGTTTTGCATAACATCAATCTCTATAAAGGAAAACAACATTCTAAACCAATTTATTGGGGTCAAAGTTTGTATCTCACCCCATCAGCATTGAAGTCCGTAACTGATATTTGAGAGTCTCGACCATCAGCACTATATACCGAAAGCAAGCTGTTTCCGTCTGGGTGCCAAACTATGTCTTCCGGCCATCTCTGCTGTGGGGATATACAATTTGTACTTTTAAGAAGACAAGCTACTGATCTACAAAATCATGACGCGAGAGATAAAATTGTGAAACATATCATTTTTCTATATCATATAAGTAGAATATTTTAAAATTCCAACACAACTTCATATATAGAAGAACAAGTTTTAATTAGTCTTTTGCTCTCCAACACTATTTGATGAAGCACGCACTGACCACATCTATATGGAACATGTTCACGTAATTTTAACCGTGAATGTTCTATTATATATGGGAAAGGACCATTATAGAAAAAACCAGACATTAAAAGAGGCTACCATTCATTAGAACTGTCGCAATGTTAGAATCATGAGATGCATATTAAATTCGTCTGTGTGGTCTTCTGAAATAGATTATTTGATTTCTGATAGTCAAACAACTACGTAGCTATAACAATACAAGGACAATTTTAAAACAAAAAGGCTCGAAAGAAAAACCAAGACATACTGTGATGAATGAACTTCCCACAAGTTGACCACTCCATCCAAGGCACTGCAATCATTCATAATCCAAAAAGAAGCAAGCATCAAATTATGTAACAGACTTGGTTTTACCAGGTAAAATATTAAACGGATGATAAAGAATGACACAGAAGTTATGATTCCATTATAAATGTGAAGGTATAGTCTTTTAGGATAAAAGGAGCTTTCAAACCACTACTCCATTGATTGGACAAGGTTTCCTATAAAAACTTTTTATGAGATAAAAATAAGTAGAAAATAAATAAATTGACTTCTTTATTAATTAAAATAAGTTTAAGTTACAAAAGCATAGGAAAAACTAGAGAACTTCTACAAGTCAATTTCATTTCTTTCTCTCCTATAGACTTCTTCTTTTTCCTTTTCTGTGGGTTTGCAAACTATAATCCTAACACATCACATAGTATTATCATTAAATAAAAAACCATAATCAAATCAAAACATGTGCAAAATGCTTTCACGAAAAATGGTATTCTAAACCTGGTGACAAAGTGGCGATCATTTACAGGACACACAGCAATACATCGCACTCTCCTCTTGTGTTGACTAGAGAAGTGATTGCTTGCTTGATAAAGCACTGATTCTGGTGAAGAACTTTTACATATCAAGGGAATCACTTCCTCAGTAGTCTCTTTCTGTTCTGAAAAGAAAATGAATTCCATGCCAGACTCAGCCTAGTTATCGATATAAGTGACCAAATTTACACAAAAACAACAATTAAGTTACCAAAAATCTTCCTTTTGCTCCCTCTGCCTTGGACTTCAATGTTTTCCTGTTCATGGGAGATTCTCCGAGTCTTATCAGACTTTACCGTTGACCAAGCAACAGAAGGAGAAGGTGGCAACGGTACGGAATGCGAAAATTTTGAACCCTCGCGAACAATGCGTAACTTAGACTGAAGGTGGTTTTTGGAAGAACCGTCACTTTTATGAAAAGAACCGATTTTTGGTTCACGTTCTATCTTCACTTGCTGAGTGTCAACACGTGATGAACTTGCACCAGTTAGACCTCGTAAACGAGCCAGTTTTGATTTAGAATCCAACAAACTCTTTTCTGCTTCCTCAAGCTGCAAATATTATCCAAACATACAATCATCTCATGGTTTTCCACACAAAGATTCAACCTTTTTGGGATTTTCTTTGAATAAACAAGGTCCCAAACAAGTTCAGATCACTTTCCTCCATCAAACAACTCACACGACACTTCTTTCACGTAAAACTTCTCTGTGTCTGTCTCTTTTCATTAAAGAAAAAAAAAAAACAACCTTTCTTTAACAAACTCTTGAAATTCAACTTAACAACATCATGCAATATGAGGGTACCAACGAACCTGGGAGTTGTAATAAGAGATATAATAACGGAGGTGTTTGACTTCACGGGTACGGTGTTCGATGAGAGCCAGCAATGCCTCTTCGTGTTCTTGCCTGCTACTGACGACGCCGTTTTGGTGGTGTTCCGTTGGGCTGGGATGGAGTTCCATTTTACAATAGCAGTGATAGACAGAAAGTGGTGACTGCTGCTCTTCCTTGGCTTCAAAATTTGAAAGAAACGCTGTGTTATTAAGTGGTGATTAATTGTGTTATTAAGGTGTGTTTACTGATAATCAGGGGAAGTAACTGCCAACTACGACACATGTGCAAAATAAAAGGTGTGTTAACTGATAATCAGGGAATGTAATAGGCCACTACGAGACATGTGCAAGATACTGATAAATTTGTTCTTGCTTTTCTGTAATAAAATTAGTGTATCATATAAATTTTAAATTTAGGAATATCGAAGTTCTAATGTTGTAGTTAATATATATAGGTTTAATGTTTCAACAGGTCCCTATTTTCGCCCAAAATTTTAAATAGATCATTTTTTTTTTCGACGTCTCAATTGAATCCTTATTTTTGTAAAATTGAATAAAATAGGACATTTCCGTCAAATTGAAATGACGCCGTTACGAAGGATATCTTGACCGTGTAGTATTTTATTACGTGGCATTGAAAACGTCATTTTTTAATTTAAAAATTAAAAAAATACAATTCAGTCACATTTTCAATGCCACATAATAAAAAACTACACGATACTCTTCTTAACAGAAAAAAACATCTTGAAACGAAAATAAGGACCTATCGAGACATTAAACTATATATATATATATATATGTATGAAAGTTTCAGGGGTTTTAAATTTTTATTAAAGGATTATAAAAGTGACATAAAGAGGTAAAAATAATAATCGTTTCAGGGTTTTTTTTAGTTGTTTTAATCTCAGAAGAAGTGGGAATGATTTTAAAAAAAATTGGGGTATATATAATAAACTTGAAGGAACTCCTCTTTAGTTGCATGTATACTTATTATTACAAAAACACTTCTCTATCTATTATTTTGCAAAAATTTAAATATAAATTTAAAATTAAAATTAAATAGTTAAACTTAATTATAATTACAATTAATTTATATTTTATTAGATAAAATTTAATTAAAATTAAGTTTTAATTTATATTTAATTTTATTTTAAAATTTTATAAAATATTTCTCTTTAAATATGTGCAAATATCAAATATACCTGAGTTTTAAAATATTTACAAAAGTATCCAACAAATAAGTAAATAATGAGACGGGTTAACTTTTTTTTGTTAGTTACAAATAAGTATTATTTATGACTTGTTATTATATGTAATAATTACTTTTGTTTTTTCTTCTTTTTTTAATGTAGCATAAAATAAAATGAAAGTTTTTTTTTTTCTTCTTTTGAATACTAATATAGTTTAATTAAGAACAAATTTATCCATGTATGCTCTTAAAAATTTGGAAGGTTGAAAAAAATTTATTTAAAATATTTTTTATTTCGACTTATAAAAATTCAAGGTAGATTAAGCTAACTTTGTTTTAAATTTTACATTAGATTATTTGAAAATGGGTGGTTTTAATAGTAAACGTTAATTATTATGTATAAATTTGTAAAAGTTAAGCGGTATTCTACTTCAATTTGATTGAATAAATTAGGTTTGATTTTAATGTTTTTATTTTGACCTTTGTTGGAATTGTTTGTGACATTTTTATTAAATATGTGAAATTTAGCTATATGTTTAAAAGGTTGACATAAAGGAGACGTTAGATTGTCTTTCTTTATAAAAAAAATGCTTTAGTAAGTATAATTCTATGTTGGATTGATATTTTTGATAAAGTTATGAAAAATGTGAATTGTGGTTCATAACGTTTTCTACATTTAAGCACGAGTAAAAAGAAAATAAATGTATGAATTATTATTTTCTACATTTTTATTTTCTTTTAAATTGTACTATAGAGTTGAATTAGTTTTCTATAAAATATTTTAAAATAGTGAGTTATGAATTTGATTGAAAGCATCTTGTGTTATTTTATAGTATTTTATCGTTAGTTGTTTTTATTTAATTTGGTTTTGTAAAGTTACATGTATTTTGATTCGTAGCTAAACATATCAGCATATATTGTTTCGTTTTATTTCAATAGTAAAAATATAATCGTTACAGTAATTCCGAATGTCGTAAAAAGTCTCTTCAATAATACTGTTTCTATATATTGTGTATTATTTGGTAACAAAGCTAGAAAAAACTTAGACCAAAATAACTGTTCGAATTTGATCTGCAAATCTATGAATAGAAAATATTAAAACTGTCCCAAGCGTTACGAGGAAAGAATTTTTTAAAGTAAGACTATGTTTGAATTTTTTTTATGATTACTTTCAGAAAAAGAAAACTATTTTTTTTCTTTATCTTGAAACAAAGAATAAGTGCCAACAGAGTTAGCACTATTGGCGGCTGAGAAACAAAACAGTGGTCGGAATCTTAGAGATTGCAAATGCAACAAAAATAACAATATCCGAATTCCAAAATAATAAAGATGTTCCTCGACATTAACATTTTTATAGACAAAAAGTGATCCCATAAGGGCACAAGCGCCCCACAGTCATAAAATAAAAAGGGAAAAAAAATACATATGAACAACAAAATCTGCAATTAAAGCCCCTTGAAGTTGCACCCCAGAATTATGAAGGGAGCTCAATGCAAATGGTGACATTGTCCTTTGACAGCTAACAAAAATTTTGAGCTTCTCTATGTTGTGAGAAGATAGAAGGACTCCATGATGGAAAAAATTCAAGGAAATAAGGAAAGTTACTACAATAATGAGTTACATCATTCTGGTTATGTACCTTAGCCTCAGAAATTTGTGTTCAAGGCTCCTCTATAGGCAAAAAAATTGTGAGCCCTTTTCATTCCTGGCTCTTTCTCATGAAAAGAAAATGTCAATATACAGACTTTGGGGTTGAAGAGTTAGTGCCCAAGGAAGGCTAAATTGGTTAGTTTTTTGAACTGTCTATACCATTACCACACTCTTCTCCACTTGCCAAAGCTGAAGGACTCCCTTGGCTTCGATTCTCCTCGCCGCCGCCGATGCGAGATTTTCCGGCCCGCAGTCTGATGTTAGCACCCATGGGGAAAGGTTCCTGCAATCACAAAAGGATTGATCAGTTTTATCAGCAGAAGAATCAGATATCAAGAGTCCCCCTAAATGAACAAGCTTGACTTACCGGATCACCGGCATTTGGGCCATCAGTATGGAAGAGGATAGGACGGCATCGCTTGTCTTCGTTCATCAGGCTTGAGTTCTGGAAATGAGCAATGAGAGAAGCTTTTCCTTGAATTCGGGCATATGCCAGTGAGGCTACTTTTTCACTGTTAAACTTCTCCCATTTTTTCCCATCAAAAGCCTGCAAAACATTTCTTCTTTAGTTCTATTAAACACAGGAGACTCAAAGTTCTTGGTTTATAGACATATAGCTCAAACTAATCATACATAAAAACATCCAAATAACCTGATGGAAAGGGATAATTTGACCGGGATCAATCATGTTTATGAATGCATAGCCAACATTACATTTGTTCTGCAACCATTTTAGAATCAAATTAGAAACATGTCACTATTTCTTCTCAAAAGGAAACCAATCAATCAAAAATACTTACCTTGAAATCAATCGGTAAATACAGGAAATCGTAAGTTCCCTTACATTGCTCATCTATTGCAGCAAGAAGCATTTTTGAAGTATACCTACCAAACCAACATCAAATAAAACCAGAAGTAGGTCAAATCAAGAGCTGATGCAAGAGAGTATGAATTCTTTACTGTCTCTAAAATCTGATTGATCAAGATAAAAAGAACATGTCAAATGAGCAGACATGCATAAATGTATCCGTGGAAACATTAGCAAGAAAGAACTAAGACTTCAAAAGAAAAGGGCAATTGCCAAATGCTCAGCTGCCAGCCTGGATAAACCGTTAAATGTAAAACATCTTTCTATGTCAACATTTGCTAAATCTTAAAATAATCTATAAAAATAAAATAATGTCCTTAGGGAAACTAACAGTTTTACCAGTACAATATTCAGTTGAAGAAAAAACAAATAAGCAAAAAGTTAGATAAGCTGTGGTGACAATTAACATACTTGTTAGGAATATTTTTTATCATAAGGGTAGTTCGGCTGTCTTCCCCACGCAATATACGAGCTAGATCAAGCTCGTATTGCTTCTTGTCAACATTGTTGGTGCTTGATTCGTTTCTACGATGATAAAGGTTTCTCATTCGGTCATTGGTAGTATCAAATTTTGACATTGAAGACATGGGATGCCTTGCAGGGAAAACATGAGATAACTGCTTAGGAGAGTTCTGCCCTGCAGTGGATGTCAGTTCAGTGCCATTCCCACCAACGTGAGAAAACACATTGTGAGAAGGAAAATCCAGGGGATGCAATTGCCAGGAACCATGAAAACCTCCACTCCCTAGAGAGCCCAAGCGAAAACCAGAAGCATCAGGGGACCCTCCCAAATAAGAATTTGGCCTTTCCCAGGGTGAGGCTGTAACAACTGGTGCCGATCCAACATGGTGGTCCATCATATGTGGTGTTCTCAGCAAATGTGGTGGTGTTCTAGCAAAGCTTGACATCTGTGGAAGGTTTGGAGAACAGGCATCATTAACAAATGATGGTGATTTCTGCCAAAGCACATTATTCGATGAAGGTTGTTGTTGCAAATTGGTGCTGTTCCACATATGATAAAGTCCATGTGGGCGTATGCCATTTCCTAATGAACCAAAATAAACCAACAATGTCACATCAAGATTTAAATGTAAAACTGTTATATTCACGTTACGAATTTGCTCTGTTCTGCTTACAGTTGCCCAGATCTAGTTACTCTTAAATTGGCAAAAGAGCTGAACTGGAGATGATTCATATTTAATTTGGAATTCTTAATCATGGATAGTCAGGCAACTCAAAATTCATTCAAACCAATAGTTTGATATGTAGTAATTGATTAATATTTTTGGGGTATTTCCAAAAATGAAACAAGATTTTAGGGGTTATTGAAAAAACAAAGGGAATGTGTGAGATCCTTAGCACCCAATTCATTATTGTAATGTTTTAAATTGCTAGGATGCTTTTCAAATAAACAATCTTAACCTCTGCAGTGATTTAGCCACTTCCTGTAACAATTTTCTATGGACAATAATCATTTCAAAAACTCTTGCACAGAAAGGAAAAATTATACATAAAGCTCTTAGCACATAAACATACGATGCACTAACCTCCCGCGTTAAATTCTGCTATGTTCCCAGTTGAGCCCATTCCCTGAATATGCCTGCCATCAGAGGCTTCTGTAGCTCCAGCACCCATATTGTTAGCCAAGTTGCTAATGGTGCTAGAAAAGTTATAAGGACTACCATTAGCTAAACTATCACGGTACTCAGGTAAGGAATGAGGATGAAATCTTGAACTAGATGCAAATTTCATTGCATCGATATAGCCATTAGACTCAGAAACTCCAGACACCTTTCCAGCAGATGCCCCTCTCACAGTGTTGTGAATACTGGAGTTGTTCACATTAATGAATGAATTATCCATAAATGCATTAATAGGTTGTCGCACTGCAGATTGAAACCTCTGATTATATCCATTTTCCAAGACCCCAGATCCAATTATTCCAGAAGACCCTGTTGCTGTAAATGATGTCTAGTGAGACCAAGAAGAATTGCTTCCTAAGAAAAAAGAAAGTGTAAGGCATATAAAATCTTACCCTTTGGTCTTAATGGTAAACTGTCCATAATACTCTGACCCAAATCTCGCTCATCTTGGCCCTTATGTGACTGGTGCATCAAACTACAAAAGCAAGGTTACCATTGTTGTTAACTGAAGAAAATAACTTTTGCATCCAGGTATCTATAAAAGCTTTACATTGCATTAACCGTAAAAGTCAATAGAAAAATGGCAGTAATCAAAGATTATACAAGTAGACATGCATATCCAAATTAAAATCATCTGCACGATATCATTATGTAGGCAGACACAAAATAAAGGAAAAAGTCACATAAACTACTACAAATTAGAGAAGAAATTAAATCAACAAAATGAAAAAGAAAACATCGGGTATAGCAGCAAGTTTCAAACCTAGGATGGCCAGGTTCAAGCTTGATCTGCTTCCCGGCAATGTCAATCTTATTCAAAGCACGAAGAGCAGATTCGGCAGCTCGGACATCATAAAACTCAATAAATTTGTGATGATTTATTTCTGGATATTCATAGATCTGAAATTAAGGACAAAATATGTAAGTAAGCTTGCATTATCTTCTAATAACACAAGCAACTAAAACAGGGGGAAACCAACCATGAACAACTTACTTCTTTAATTTCTCCATAAAATCCAAAAATCTTTTTAAGCTCATCATTTAAAACAGATGAATCAAGTCCAGATAGCATCAGCGTACCATGGCCAATATCCTTCTCTGGAGCATTGACCTAACATGTCTTCAAGTTAAAATACATCTATAACCAAAATATAAAAGGTAGGCTTACAAAGCAACTGAAACGGCAAGGCACATAGTTGTAATACTAACTGCTAACATGATAAGAACGACAATAACAACCAATTTTATTCTAATAACAGAAAAGGAAATAGAATTATGCAAATAGGATAAGTTATTAATATTATACCTTAGGAATTGAATAATGTATATCAAGTTTCCTAGACCTCAATGGCCTATTTTGAAGTGCTTGCATTGCATTTTGTGCTGCCCTTAGATCATGATAAGAAATCATGACAAACCCACGATGCTTACAGGCTGTATAAATGGTTCGGATATCTCCATATTGCTGTTAGAACAAAGATAATAGTTCAATCACCTTTTATGAATAATGGTATGAAATGCTTCCAGAAAAATCTAAGATAACATCATGCAGCAAACAAGAAAGTAGACGCACCTCAAAGAGATCCTTTAGCTCAGAGTCTTCAACGTTGCTATTAATGTTTCTAACAAAAAGTGTTCTAGAAGGCTGTTCACCAAAAGGAAGTTTTCCTTTAAAAGCTCCAAAGAAACCATAATCTCCATCAAGACCATTCATTATTTTTCCTGAACTTAAATGTTCGTCTCCTTCCATCTCCATACCTCCGCCACTGCTAAACAGATCAAAATCTTCAAAATCATCAATTGTTTTGGCATGAGAACTGCATCCTAACTCGTCAACAACACCAGAAAACAGATCATCTTCATCAGGAAGGAGATTCCCTATAGTGTCAGCCTCCATTTCTTTAAGAGATTTACATGGTTCCTCCGGGAAACCAGCAGCAATAGTCCTATCAGACTGAACATCATTTCCAAATAACCGTACTGCACCAAGATAAGCAAATAAGCAGAAAAATAGGATATCAATTTAGTTAAAGTAAAATCAGAAAAACATAACATAAAAAAAGTCAATAGACAGATGAAAAGACATTATTAGTACCCATCATACATCCATGCAGGAGGCATGAAACAAATACTTACACTTTCGGCTAAATATCTCAGACATAGAGCTCGAGAATAAACTACTTTCACAGGGGCCAGCATTGCTCACAATTTTGTTCCCATTTAAGCCATATGAGGTAGATGCCGACTGCAGAGATGCATCAGAGAATGATTTGGGGCGATAATTCAATGATTCCTTGGAATCTATACTATCCCCAGGTAGATTAGCCTGGGACATCAGCAAGCCAGCTTTTGCATTTACATCAAGGGGTGGTGTACTGTTCAAAATGCTTCCTGGTGATGCTACCATTCCATTGCTTCCTGATAAAAAGAAAACAGAACAACTTACTTATCCAACAACTACTACTGTGTTTTGCAGATAAAAAAATACTGTATTTGGCATACATGTATGACAAACACAAAAAATTTGAGGGGATACTACAGCCTTCCAAATTAGCACAATAAGATGAAATCCACGAAATCACACAGATAATATCTATATCAAAAGCACATTATGAGTTCCAATGCAGCAGAAAGCAATATTTATCTTCATGAAACTACCCTTATTTTTTCAGCTAAAAGCAATGCCTCAAATAACAATGCTGCATGAACTTAGTTGTAGACTAATGCATTCCTTATTTCAGTAAAAATTGCAGCAATTAGGTGTGAACCAATTACCTCAACCAGGAAAAATAGTTTATGGCTTGACATTAATCATTCGTTAAAATTTTAAAGTGCTTTACTATATTGATCGATAACTGATGATCATTATATGGTGCAACCAAACATTTACATATTGTTCAAAGAAAACAAAGTGCGGAAAATTGACTAAAATATACCAAAATGCTCAAGTATAATCAATTAAGCACAATATTACTTTTAGAATTTCAGTGATTGCTCACATTATAACCAATTGCTAGTTTACATTGCTAATCACTTGTCCATGAGCACCCAAACATTCACAAGATGTAAAAGACAGAAGGGAAAGAAACATTGGCTAAAAAGCCCTAAAATGGAAATGTATTACCACATTTCAGAATTGAGATCCGAGCTATCCTATAAAGATTACAGAAACACACAGATAAAGAAAAGTTATCCTAAAATCAAACAAAAGCAACAAATCAATTCTGAATAGTTCATTAAATGTCAAAATAATAAATATTCTTTAGGTAGAAATCTTGGGTTATTAATGAGGGTATTGGAGGTCAAACCAGTACTACAGCATCTAGAACTGTTTTTGAACATATAAAGGATTGATCGGTCCTCACCTTGTGGGTAATGATCATTAATGGATATCGGTTTCCGTAATCCAACATTCCTCTGCCCAAAAAACAAGTTTAGAAAACCAACGATTCATAAAGGCAATAGCATTGAAGGTCAGAGAGAAGATAAATAACATTTTAAAAAAAAGTGGGATATTACAGATCTGATGATCATTAAATTGTTGGGGTCACATTTTAACAGTTCACAAGAAACTAAAATGACAATAAATACCTCAGAACGAAAGGAAACGTCTTCAAAAAAGTGGGATGATGCAGAAACGCCCCTGCGATCCATGATTTGAAAAGGCATCCTGTGCAGCCTGAGTCCCAAGAAACTGAAAAAGGAGTAGTATTGTTGAAAAAGTATCCGCTTGCTAGTTTCCTTGAACTATACTCATCCTTATACATTCAAAATAGACTTTAAGATCATTTGCTTGACAAGTGAGAGTGCAGATAACAGTGAACATGGCACTCTAATCAAAACAACTGATGCTGAACCCCCCACCCAAAAACAAAAACAAAAACTTGTTGTAAAAATCGGAACATTTAAGTGATATTGAGTTATTGATTATTATAAGAAATAAGTGGGGGAGAGAACCAGCTAATTAAACTATGCCAACGAGATCAATGAACAAATAGTTGTATCTTCAACTAAAGACCACCGGAAAGGGTATTTAGTGGGGGGAAAGAAGAAAACTCGTAGCTTACCTACCAAATACCTAACACAATCGAACCATTTTGGCTGCTAAGAAAATGCAGGAAATTGAAACAAAAACATCCATAGAAATTATGAAAACTCCCATTCAACTGCGCATAAATAACAACTGTCACTTTCCCTTTAGGAAACCAACCAAAACAAACGAAAAGAAAACCGCAATCAAGCTTAAGTTTTCAAGTTTCCACCTTCGTGAGGGAATTTTACAGGAAAAACCTTGAACATGAACAGATCAAGTGCAAAAACTCAATTTTTCGATGGATGAATAGGTGATGATGAACTTAGACAGCTCATAACACCAAAGTAATAAACACCATGAGATAATTCCAAAATTGCTATTTAGAAAAAGAAAAATACACAGATTAGCAAGAAAGAAATCTTACCTCAATTCAAACACCAACTCTCCAGCACAAAAAACAAAACTCCAAAATCCACCTCACGGAATCCAACTACCTTCTCATACGACACTTTTTAAAGGAGAGAGAAAAAAGGAAAAAAAAAAATGAATCTTGCAGGAGGTCTAAAACATGAAGAATTCAGAAACAGGGGATCTCGTGATTTTTTTTCAAAAATCTCATCTCCCCTCTCTGCATTGCTTTCCCTGCAATCTCACTCAGAATAAAGCGAAGAAAAAAAAATATTTTTTGTTATTCCTGATTGTTTCCAAAGACCCAAAACAGTGAAAAAAAAAAGGGAAACAGAATCAGATTTCAGAGCTCAAATCGAAAAATTAGGGTATTCCGACCAACATAGGGCAAATTTCCGGCGAGATTAAGCTCGCCGGTGACGCTGTATGGTTCAGATAGAATCAGACAAACCAAGAAGAGAGTTTTAGAGACTTGTGACAGAAAAAAAAAAAGGAAAAGAAGGAAAGAGAGAGGAAAAGTGTGTTAGTTGGCTTTAATTAAAATAAATCAAAGAAATTAAAAAAGAAAATATGTAAGAATCAATAATAAATACTAAATACGCGCTGGTCGTGTTCTGCGTGTATTTTTCGGTTTGAAAATAAAGTGAAAATTAAAGACCGCACATGACACAACTTTTGCTGAAAACAAATGTTACAAATTAGACACTTATCCTATGAATTCTAATTTCTTTAACAGGTCCACGTATTCTTCTTTCTAAATTTCTTTTATTCCATTCTTTTCTTCTTCCTTAAACATTTTAAATTACTTTCATTTCGTACCAAACCTCACTTTTTCTTTCGTTTTCTCATTTTTCAAGCTTTGTATATAACCATATATCTCAACACTCTTCTATACATAGAATTATTATCAATCATTTAGGTTTTGGAATCTGGATGTTTATTACTCAACTTTTTATTTTCCAAAAGTTGTAATTGTAAAAACCTAAAAAGATGAAAATTTAAAGTGATAGTCATTTAAAATAATAAAACTCAATTATTTTAATAAAAAATTGATATAAATAATTTTTTTACGAATTATATCACATTTTTATAATTCTTTTTATAGAATTATTTGATTTCTTTGTAATACTTATTTTTCTTTGTTCGCCTTTTTAAGAATAGATATTATAATACTCATTTTTGTAATAAGTTTTTCAATTTGAACTTATCAGTTTTTTTATTTGTATGAGTTGAGTTTTAGTTTTTTCTATTGGTTTTTTCGTTATATGTTGCATGTGAGCCTTTTTCATTCGTATAAGTTATTTTAGTCATTTGTATAAGTCTTTATTGATCACACTAGTACAGCGAAGAGAAATGATCGCGGTTGTTTTTGAATATACGTCGCAGTTTTAGAACCGCGGCATGTACGGACAAGGTAAAAAGTCTAAGACTTTAGGAGTTAATAGGAGTTCCACTTGTTAGGGTCTTGTAAGCTAATTGCATTGTTCTTAAAGTTATAAATTACCTTAAAATTTCTAATTGTATGGTGAATTGACTAGATGATTAATCAGTATAGTGAGTATGATCACTTGAAATGTGTTTAGACTTTTATATGACATAATTAAATTGCATGATGAATTTTAATGAAATGGAATTTGTAGTTTGAATTTTGATTCGTGATTCTGTTGGTTTGGATTTGATTTTGTGTGTTTAAGAGAGTCATAATCTGAGTAATTGATCAAGTGATGCGAGTTTTCATATTTCAAATTGTTTTAAACTAATTTGTTGAGAAAAAAATACTCATTTGATTAATTGTATGGTGAATTGAATGACTTCAGGATGACATTGAATGTCCTGTTTTGCAAATAGGATAGCGTAGAACAGAGTGACGTTGAATACCGAGTTTTATGAATGGTTTGGCCTTAAGTAATGTTGAGTACTCAATTTTATGAATGGTTTGATCTTAAGCGACACCAAGGTGTCGCGAACATCATCCTTGTATTGCAGGTTTATAGTATTTTAACTTCAGGATGTTGAGCGCAAAAAAGTATCATTAAACGCACATTTTTGCGAGATGAATGACACTGAGTAACATGACTATTGTTAAGCAACATGACTATTGTTAAGCGTCATGACTGTAAGTGCCACCTTTTTCCAAGAGGTTTGACGCTGGGTGTCATTTATGAACATTAATTTTTATGTTTGAATTACCTTATTCTTTGACTATTTAGAATCAATTTAGATTGGACTTTATGTGTGTTTAAAAGTAGTATGATGTTTATTTATGTATGATTTTGTGGATGTTAAAATAATCGTTGATTTATGAACTTAGTAGGTCATAATTTAGGGGTTTTACCTATTGACCAACCTTGTGTGTGGTGAGATAAAACATATTAGCAGTGACTTTGCAAAGCAATAAAGGTCACTACAAGTGTAGAACCTCGTGGGATTTTCACATCAATGCTTGTATTTAGATAATTAAGTCTAAAATGAGTCTTTATATATAATATGATCGTTTTTATGAATGAATGATGTATGATGATGTATTTATAGTTGTTTGATGAAAACTCTTTTGTACATTAACTTATTTTGTTGTTTCTTGTATGTGTGTTTGTTTCTTTTAAGATGATCACCTTATTAGTAGGAACAAATGAAGAACAAGTATTGAAGTATCTCCGGTGAAGGACAATGATATTACGGAGTGTTTTTTTTTGTCATCTAATAATTTTCTTTAATTATTTTAGATATATTTTATTATTACACTTTTTTAGTTTTGATACCTATATCAATATTTCAAAATAATTTATTTTATTTATTAATCTTATAATTACTCATTTTAACAATTGTTAAAATTGAAATGTTAAGTATTAATATTTCAATTATAATTGTTAACCTTTATATAAAAGACAAAGATGTATTGATTTTTTTAGAGGTTTTATGACTCTTTTATTCTCAAATTTTCTGACAAAAACATATTTACAAGTTTATATTAAAACTCTTTTTAAAAACTATAACAATAGAGTTCTTATTATTGTGTTTAGCTTAAGGCAGTACTTCTAATTTTTCAACAGTGTTTTCTATGACTCGTGCTTACCAATGCTTCATATTCATTACGAGAATTGCTTTGTTTTCTGAAATTGGAAAACACGTTTTCCAATAAATAATATACAATTTAATCTTATATTATGGTACAATTAACTTATATATAAATATTTTAATAATTAAGAATAATATTTACATTTTTCGAACGCACCCGCTGAATAGTAATACTAGTGAATAGTCATTTATCATAATAGTACTTTATACAGTGAGTATGAATGTAACATTTGAAGTATCATCTTTCCTATTGATTTTTTGTATTTCTTTCATTATTATTTTTAAGTTTAATTAAGTTTATTTTTTTTATAAATTTTAATATTTTTAAATGAGTTTTTATTAAAAAGAAAATATACTTATTAAGTATTAAAAATTATAGTTTTGATTGAGCTTTTATTATTTAATTATTACTTTTTATTTATTTTACCTGGTGTATTTACTTATTTATCTTAAGATATTAAAAAATATAAGTATTTTGTTATCCAATATATTTTTCATTAAAATAATATAATTTATTTATTATTTTCATTAACTTAATATTTTTTATATTATCACAAAATTTCACATTTACTACAAGATGACAAAATAAATTAAATGTATAGTTAAATTTGTAATGCATATGGTGATGATGGTATGTGTAATTTTATATTGGTTATTTGATATTTGTTTGAGTTGAGAGTTAGTAGATACATGATCTAAAAGAGGGTGATAGTCAAGGTCAATTAGTTGTGTTTTAAATGGTTTTTAAATAATTATTAGAGGTTTTGAGTAATGATATTTTACAATTGAAGGTTTAAGGCAAAGTGGAGTGTTTGGGGGTATGTAATTGGTATTTTTTACTTGCTCAGACTCCTAAATTGTTAAGTTATGTGTTAGAAATTGTATAATTGAATGGTGGACTATATGATAGAGTTTTAGTTGGATTGAATTAGAATGTCATGGTAAAAATGAGTCTAAACTTTATTTGAGTTGGAGTATACACACTTGGATAGGTTAATTGAGGTTTAGGATACCAAATGGAAGTGGTAGATGTTGATAGAAGTGTATAAGATAGGACATGTGATTTTGTGAGATGCAAATTCTTCAGAATTAATGTTTGCATAATTATGCAGGCTGGCTAGGCAAGTAAATGAGAGTTTTAGTAGTGAGTTTCAAGGGTTGGGCGGACTCCCTCACTAGGTTGGAGAAGTTCTCTGTTTAAGCTTTCGTAGGGCGATGAGAATTGCTTGTTGGGTGAGCAGGTCATCGCTGGGCACCTTGTTTGGTTGTGAGTTGTGTGTTTTGTTCTTCTTTTCATATTAATAATAATTTCCATGATACTTTAAAGGGTGTTTGGTAAATTATATGGAATGTTTGGATGATTTTACAAGTGAGTTTTTGGCCAAATTCAAGTATGGTATGGAAAGAATTTCTATGGTGAAATTCTTAGTGGTGGTTTCAAGAAAATTGATTTATTAATGTAGGGACTCAACTTTAGAAGTTATATTGACGCTCCAATAATCGTTCCCTCTTAGATAGAGAAGGGGATTATGTGGTGAGGAGTAAGATGATGTCTTACTCTGCGGTATGGTGTTCTTTGCCCTTAAGTGATAGACAGATTAACCTTGTATGGTAGTTTGAGGGGCAGTTGTTCCACCACTACAAGTGCAAAAATTTGTCATAATCTGACATCAATATATATTCGGGTGGTCTTGTATGAGTCAACGACATATTTAGGATTATTAGTTTACTTTGTGTAAAATAGGATATTGATGAAATTTTAATATGTGATGTTTGTTTCTTTTACATCAGCTTATCCTATTTTTGTGTTTCAGTGTTTGGATTTTCTTGTGTGATTGATTTTTTGGGAGATGATCATCTGATAGGTGTGAACAAAGAAAGTATCTTTAGAGCAGACTCTAGGTGAATATGGTGCAAACATGTATATTACCTTAGTATATATGTTTTCTGTTAGTTATTTTTTTTTAGAACCAAATTTTATAAATGACTTTTGGATTAATAACTTATATATAAATTTTAATCTATAGTTATGTTTAGATAAATGTAATGAGACTATATATATCCTATTTGTTAACTATTTTAATTTATTGGAGTTGTGATATTTCTAAATCAATATATTAGATTATTTAAATGGAATGTTCTCTGTCTCATTGTTTGTGTTTGAAAAACTATATCATTTAAAATAAATAGGTATCAAATATTTCAAATCCTTTCTCCGTATATTATTAATGATGTAATAACGTTTTAATGGACAGACTCATTTATCCTTAATTTTGTTTGAACTCCAAGACACCCATATTTTTATAATGACCCATTGTTGTCAATTTTTATATGCCACCTATTGTTCATACAAAGACTAATGTTAGATAAAGATTGAGTATATGGTATAAAAATTGTCACATTTATTATTCTTCTCATTAAAAGATATAACACGTGAAATATATGGTGTAAAAATTGTAAGATAAATACATTTTTTAAGGTCATGTTTATGTTTTATTTAATTTCAAGTATAATATAATTATCTCTTAAATACTAATTAAAAATTAAAAATTAAAAATTAGACTATGTTATAGTTGAAAATAAAGGTCATATAGTGTTATTTTATTTTTAATACAATCAATCAATAAGAGAACAAACTAAAATAGAAAATATGTAATTATTTTTATTACAATAAATAAAATTTAAAAAAATATTATGCAAGTAAGTTTATATATTGATTGCATAATTAATTCTATACTATCATGAATCACATAAATTCGAAATGTAGATTTTAAGACTATTAATACTGTAAGTTCACACACATAAAATATTAATATCGATAATGATAATAATTTATGATTAGATAATGGAGTTAATTTTTTTTTTAATTAGTATTTAAATGACATAAGTTTGTGGTTAAAACTCGCATATGACTTTTATTGTTGAATGAAAGTAAACCAAAATGAATAAACAAAAATACGATGTTGGGAAGACTGCTAAAAAAATAGCAAGGTTCAACATGAAAACAAGTGTGTGATGAGATTAGAAAAAAAGTGAAAACGAAAATATGTTGGTTGAGGCTAAACAAAAATAAAGATAAAATCAAAATCAAAATCAAAATACAATATTAAAAGACTGTGAAACAAAGACAAAGTTATAGTTGTGCATGAATTACAATATGTTAAACTATGTTTTAAACTCACATAATGGTGTAAATAATTTAAATATTAATCTAAAATGTTGTTAGACATGTTAAATTTTTTTAACACAATTAAATTAAAAAACTATATTTATTCATTTTTAAGATTTGAAATCTAAATCATGTTAAGGTTTGAAACATGAACAAATTATAATTTTGTCAAAATTTAATAACAAGAACATGTAATCCTATATTTATTGGATATATTTAGATCTAACAAATTTGATTAAATTTATTAAACAAAATTCAATTTTGAATCCATGTACGTAGTAGTTTAAGTATTGTATTTTACATATAATAAGATAAGAGTAACTTCCGTATAGAATAATGTTTGATTTTCTAATAGCAGAGATTTTACATATAACATTGTCTTTTTACCTCAAATATAAAATAATTATGAATAGGTACTATTTTTTGGAATTATTTCCCCAAATCGCATAATTAACTGTTACATTAACTGAATTTAGTAGCACAAATAATCAACAATTCAATTAGATAAAAAATAAATAAATCACGTGAATGTGATGAAACATGTTGGTTTGACATTTGGTCTTAGTTTGAACATGGTACAACTTTTAAATTATGTTTGCAACTTTGATCTTTCGACTATGTTATGCAATGTCATGGTCAATAACTTTTGTAATGTAATGTGCTAATATTTCATCTAACATATGCAAAAATCATCTTTTAACTTTTTTACAAATACATATGACATAATTACTGGAGATTATTTATTTTGTGTGTTTAGAGTATTTTTAAATAAATTATAGTCAACATAATATGTTTTACTTGTTTGAATTTAATTTTAAGAGTTTAAAAAATGTTGTATAACTGCGTTAATGTTATATTTTAGACTTTTAATGTTGCTTTTCACTAAACTAAGTGACGTAGGATGAATTAATGTTTGATTTCTGAAATGAGTTTCAACCATTTTTAGTGAATGTGGATTTCTAATAATATTTATAAAATTAAAAATAATATTTTTCTTTTTTTCTGTATTTCGAAAAAAAAGACCGTTTACATTTAATATTTCGAATGTTCTACACGTGTTGAATAGTTGGAGAAACGTAAAAATCAGGGGGTCCAATTTTGGCAGTGGGTGTGGATCATGAATATAGTATTTTGGAGTTTTCCTACGGTTATTCTTTTTGTGATTTTTCTGAGTATATACTACCTTAATTTTTTTTAATATATTTAAAATTTGAAAATTTGTATTTAATAATGTATTTTGAAAACATAATTCATAAAATCACAGCATGAAATTCAAATTTAATTCTTTTACTGGTATGGCAAATCATTTTCTTGAAACTTTGGTATCATAAGTCGTTTTCTTAAATTCTTCAGAATTTTTGTTCTTATTATATATCCAATAATATTATCATATGTTATCTCAAACATATGTAATTGATTTTAACGATGTTATTTAATATATTTAAAATTTAGAATCAAAATGAAATAAAACTATTGTATTTAATAAACTTTTATTTGAATTATTTTAGCTGTTATATTTGGGTATAAGTAATTAAAAGATATTTTAAAATTAAATTATTAATTTGAGAGGAAAATTATCGTATACAATAATCAATAACATGATGGTTATGACGATACAAATGTCTGATGATTTCAGTTGAAGTTTTATTTTTTTTCTCTTTCTTTATGCATTACTTTTTTACTTTCTTAGTATTTAACTATTTTTTTTATAACTTTTTTATTTGTTGATTTTGTGGCATCGGGAACACGTATAAAAGCTTTATCTATTTGTCTATATTATTTACCAAAATCTTCTTATGTTCTTTAATATCAATATTTAAAAGATACATAATAATTTGTGTAATGAATAATGTTGAATTCAAACGGACATTTTGTAAATGAAGTAAACGATATTCAACCAAAAGCAAAAAGTTAAAACAAAAATATTGAAAAATGAACAATTTTAGTTTTCTAAAATTATAAAAACATAATTTTAATTTAACTAATTTGATGAAATTTTAAATTTAGAAACATAAATTTGTTCAATACAAACAAAGTTTCACATCAAGATGAATGTGTATTTATAAAATATCTTTATTAATAAAAAATCTTTCAAAATATATCAAAAGCAAATATATATATATAATCAAATAAATTAATCTAATATTGAAAATTATCGATTGGCGTAAAATGGTAAGGTGTAATGTTAATAGTCAATAAAGTGTTTTGTCAGTATCTGGCCAATAACTTAATAGGAATCTTCTAACCTGCTAATAATCCTAATTAATTAATTAATGACTCTCAACTTGTAAACTTTTAAAGGTAAAAAAAATATTTAAAAGAAGCATTAAAAGAAAACAAGTGGTGGTTTATTGTTATATATATAGAATAATAATTAATTACATTTTTGTTACGACGAACCATATATATGTACTATATAAAATATAATGCTTTACCATATATGCAAACAATTTTTTCCTTCTTTTCTGAAAAAAAGGAAGAAGATAATATTTGTTTCTATTAGCCAACGAAAACGAGAATGTATAAAAAAGAAAGAATAAATTATGAAAAAAATAAAATTATAGTAATCTTGAACCTCTTGTGTTTTGTTGTTGTTGCATACCATCTTCTAGCGCATCAAGGTGAGTGTCGTGTACGAAAATGTTTTGCTTTGGATCAGTGACCACAATTTCTTTATACTGTAACTGTTCGCCAAAAACTATAAAAAAAATTAAATATTAGCCGTTCTACTCAATGTGATACTGTTTTAATTTTAATCTCTTGATTAATTGTTTATAGACATATAAAAATGTTATTTATTTATTAATATTATTAAAGTTTTATATCGACTAATAAATTTAAATATATAAATAAATAACTTTTATCTTCTAAGTAAGTCAAATTTAAATTAACTTTTGGCTTAAAAAAGTAATTCATTTAATATTATATTTATTATTTTCTTTTTTCTAAAAAAATAAATATTTATTTATTTATAATAATTTTATTTTTATAATATGTGTTAAATAAATGTAAATATATATTATCTTATCATTATTTATTTTGTTTTTTATTAAATTTTTGAATTGGGGTATGTGGCATCTTACCTCTTACTTTGGATAGTGTGTATGGATGATCCTTCATCTCATCTCATCCACCAATTGTATACAATTTGTCGCTTATATCTCACATGGCCAATCATTTACTCCGAATCTCTCATCTTTTCATGCCAATTTCATTATTAAACAAATGTATCCACTCACAAATTTTTAAATGCAACAAACATGGAAACAGAACAACATGTTCTATCCTATGACCAATGAAAATTAAGATTACTTACTTATATTCTTGTTTTGGGCTTTTGAGTAGTGATGTGAAAACGAGTTATCTAGTTTATTATAAGCGTTCATTCTTAATTAATGAAAAAAATTTAAATTTAATCTAACTCATGACGGTTAAGTTAATTAAACGAGTTGATTTAGTGTCTCTTTTACTTATAAAGTTCTTTTTTACTTTCAAAAAAATAATATTTTTTTTAATTTAAATATAAATAAATGTCAATATAAAATAATGTTAAATTTTAAAAATAATTTAAAATTAAAAAATATAATACAATCTAAAATCATCTTAAACTCTAAATATAATATAAAAAAAATAGAAAATAAGTAAGTTAACAGACCAACTTCATTACAGTTCATCACATACTGAATTCGAATGAACAGTGTTTTTAATAGATCAGAGTCAAAATTAATCTATATATCAAGTTAGTTTACGGATTCCAATCCACAACACTAGTTTTGAGGTTGTTTTCGGATTTAAGGTAAATTTTGATACAAGTGCTGGAGTTGTTGTGTAAGGAAGATCGAGATTAAATATTGTTTCAAATTTTAAGACCTTTTTTTTTTCAGTTTATTCATGTACGCATGAAAAAGGTGTGGAAGTCAATGATTCAGAAAATGAGATTTATTCTTTAGAGGCAAAAGAATCTCTGTATAAATGATTGTGGTTGTTTCGTTAATTCTATTTTATCATTTATTCTGTTTTTCTTTCTCTTATTTTATTGAGCGTTGAAGAATGTGATTTTACAAATAATTAGGTTGCAGCGGAATTTTCTATAGAGCATTACGAGAAAAAGTAGCTGTAGATAGATATAAGATAAAAATAAGAGTAAAAACGATTTTATTATTTAGATTACTATTAAATACAGTATAAGGTACAATGATTAATACAACACAATATTAAAATCAATTTGTCATGTTAAAATAAATCAACAAATATGTTAAAATAAATGTATATTGGTTTAGCATTATTCTTTCCAATTCATTTTTTTTTGTTTGTTTTATTTAGGTATTGCTAGCAAATTTTAGGATTTCCAAATTATTTTGATGTATTTTTCAAATTATAAACTGAATATGATTCAAAGAAGATATGAACACTTTGACTCCTATTTTTTAAGTCTATTAATTAATTCGAACTAAAACAAACTAAATTAATAAAAAGTTTGCTTGAACAATTAGATTCGGAATAAGTGAAAACTACAATAAGAATAATCATCAACATATAATTCAAATAAGATATTAGACCATCCTAAAGTAACATAATCAATAAAAATAATATTATAGACATTGCTTAGAAAGAACAACGTCATTTATTCATGAAAAAAATTACATATATTTCATGAACAATTTACAAAAATGGAATTAACTATCGAAAACGACAATTGACAATGGAATTAACTAAATGAATAAATAGACAATACTGTATAACCTTTCACGTGATAATATATAGCAACATCTAAAATTAAGATAAATTTGGAGGCATTAGTTACATCAGTTAGCCAGTGACATTAAAAGTTGTATTGATTGAGCTATTATTTAATTATATTATTATTTTATATTTTTATTTTATGGTCTCGAGACTTTAATAAACGAGTTATGTTTGGAAAGACAAATTGAGCCCTGAAAACATGATGAGATTATTTAATATAATCTACTAAAATAAAGGTATAGAGTTAGTAAGTAATAAGCTAAAATAATGACAAAATTGAGATAGTTTTTCTCGGCTTTTTATGACACAAAAACAAGAGTTACCTACGATAATGCAATTTTGGATTTGTAATTTTTCTAATTTTTTGGATTTGTAAAATTCTCTTTATATAAAATTTATGAGAATTATATATATCATTGAGTATGTTTAGAATGAGAGGTTATGCGTCTATAATTGGAATGCAGTGTGTAAATTATTTTTCTTCTCAATAAACTGATCCTTGGATCTTTAAAGGTAAATGAAGAAAATGTTTAATTTTTTGTAGAGATAATTCTATATATCTTTAGAGAATAAAATTATTGTGCTAATAAATTGAATAGTTTAAGTTTGATAAAAAAAAATATTTTAAATGATATTTTGTTTTATCCTCTAATATTAGTTTGAGTTTTTTTTTTTCTTAATAGATATCAAACTAGCAATATGTAATAAAGCTTAGTTTTAATTGAAAACATTTGTTCATGGGTTTGGTTTGAATATTCACGAGAAAATAAAAATTTATTTGGGAACATTTCATATTCAATACCGAAACTCGTGGAAGATATTCTCCTAATCTAATAATATAAAGCAAAGTTTTGTTGATTGAAATATTTCGTAGCCTAATATTAATATTAAAATTGTGTTCACTTAAACGAAAGGATTTGAGAAAAATTTTGATAATAAGGTGCGTGTTATTTTTTTAGGGATTTGAAGATAATTGATAATGAATTTAAAAATAAAATTTGTGAAAGTTTGTGAAGGATTTTAAATAATGTGATAAATTAAAAAATATATTTTAATAGATAGAAAATGAAAGTTATCAAATTGTCTTTAATAGTAATTGTACTGTATGGGCTAGACGGACCCGAGGGCGTACCGGACGGATCCAAGGGCACTCAATCATCATGGTTAGGAGTTAGGGTTTACAGATGGTTTCCTCTTCTCTAATGATGACGAAATCTGCACATTCCATCCGTTCAGGCACGGATAATCACGAACGTCATGCCAAATAGGACGGACGGCTTCTCAGCGAATGATAAAGGGCTTTCACGAAGATCTGCGTTATCTCATAAGGTCGCGGCGTCACTGGCGGACCGAAAGGAGAAATAAACGCCAACAGGCGAAAACCGGCCGCTCCGCGGCGAGGGATGGCTGCACGAACCCAATCTTGGCGAAAGGAAGTATTAAATTGAGATTAAGGTAAAACGCGATTAGGGAAGATGGACTACTGATTGGGCCGTGATTAAAGGATAGCTAATCACAGGCCCATTATGAGCGCTATAAATACAATTCACAGGTGAAAGGTAGTTGGTTACATTGAATGCTCGTTTACTTCAGTATTCACTCACTCTCTATCTCTAAAATCTGATCTGTCAACTGACTTGAGCGTCAAAGTGCCTTTAGCAGGTACCCGGCTGGACAGAGCTGACAAGGAGTGAACAGTGGATTAGAGGAACAAGTGAGCACGGAGAAGATTCGGCCGGCCGGACGTGTAGGAGAAATTGTGTAGGTAGTAAAGGATACAAATCCAACCGGAACAATAATAATAATATCAAATAATATTTATGAGTAATATATTTTTTTGGTAAAAATTATTTGAAATAGTGGAATTAAAAAAATTATTTTCATGGAATTGGTTACTCTCTCCCACATCGGTTAAGTGCTCGTGGAATGGAATACTAGTTTCGTGGAATCGATTTTATCGACTTCATCTTCAATCGTGGAATCAGTTATGCCTCAAAGGAGAGTCAATTCTTCCTTCATCTTCAATCTCATCTCTATGTTCACAACTGTGGAAGTTGTAGTAGTAGTTCGACTGTAAGCTGTATCAACACTGTCACTCGTGAACACCATGACATATGAATCACGACACTCACCTAAAATAACTTTAAACAAGACCCTCTCCACCACAACGAAAACCTAATGACTTTAGCTTTTCCTTCAACGTGTCTGAAAACTTATATAGTGAAGACAAAAAACTCCGAACACCACTCTGTGCACCACAATGACAAGATGAAATTAGGTTCTTTTCCATGAAGCTTATTATACACTCACCAACCATACACCGGCCAAGAATATGTGTGCGTTCAGGAATCTCAACTGTGTGTTATGTGTTTAAGAATTTCTTCTTGGCTAAAGAATAAAAGGCACACGTGAAGACAAAAAAAGTAACTCGAGAAGGATAAACAAGATAAATTTAACGTTTTTTTCTTTAATAATAATAATAATAATACTATTTGAAAAAACAACTAAATATGCAAATAATCACTTTTTCTCACTTCCAATACACTCAAAGCAAACATAACCTTAATTGTTAATTCATCTATGACGATGTTCATAAACAATAAATCACTCCAAAACGAATATAATATAAGTCTACGTAATTTTGATTATTAAGGAACATTTGTAGTGTATCACGAATGGGTAGTTGAGCTAATATGAGTATTGAATCTAAGTAAGAATTTATTTCAATTGAATAGTTTATTGTATTAGCCAAAAAATTTCACAAAAATAGTTTTTTTGTCTACTTGAGTAGATATTTTCTTTATATATAAGCTTTGTTTTTATATTCATACATAGATATTTGAAAGAATTGAGATTCTTTGTTACGGATGTTGTTTTGAAAAGGTATGTGTTTCTATTACATTTAATAATATTACATCGTTTAGGAGTCGAGGCTTATGATAGTTAAATATTGATTGATTCTAATGATCTTACTTAACAAACTTGAAATCAAAACATTGACACATCCTAAAAGTTCTAAAATAATATTTTTATATGTGTGATAATATTATTTAGAAATATAAAAATAATGTTATTTAAACATGTTAAAGTAACATTTATATTATATATATTAAAAGTTTTAAAATGTGATGCTTATAAGGTAATAGAATGTGAAAAATAATGTTTAAAATTAACTAAAAAGTTTTAAAAAATTAACATTTTGGACTGCAATGTTTCTAAGAATATAAAATATGAAAAGGTTATAAAATTTATGAATATACGAAAATGTTTAAAAGAAAGTTGTGCAATGGTGTGGAGGTAGTGTATTTTGCTTCCCTACCTGTATTATCTTGATTTGAAAATCTGCACATAAAAAGAAAGAACTGACCAACAAAGTAAGATTAGTGGAAGGTACCAATAGATAACACATACTAAATGAATTATTAACAACAATAATAATTAAATAAAAATAGTACAAAGATTATCGATATAACAATAATTAAGAAGGGTAATCAAAGGTAGAATAGTCAGCAAAAGAACATTATGGATAGAAAGAGTAGAGGCCCAAAAGTCAATAATATCTTATCTTTTAAGACTTGTGAGACATGTATTCTCAGAGAGTTATCCACTATTTGAAGCGACCGACATGTTCACGGTACAACCAATTACAGTATTCAGGAACATAAAAGTTAAAAATGGTAATTAAGGATAAAACAAACATCAAAACAAGGTTAGTTCGTGGATAAAAAAAAGGTAAAAGGTTCTAATGTTTTTGAGTATGTTGATATTGTTTAGGTTGGGCCAACACGAAAACTTATGGAATGGTCCTAAAGTTAGGGGACACCTACATCATTTTACAATTATATATATTCCTAGTAACTGTTCTAAATGATTGAGGAGCAATGTAAAATTTTAAGTTTGTAGAAATTTCTCTTTGGAGGATTTATTATTTTTAAATGGAGGGTCATAATTTTTGTTTTTTTTTTCTTCTGTTATTTTTTTGAAATTTGTTCCTAACCTAACACCCTTATCTTGTACCACATCTCTTTGACATGATACTGACATAATCTCTGCCGATTGCACGTGACCGTTGTCATTTTCTTACTGCTCCAAACCGTTCTATGGCTTCTTGGCTGCTGTTAGATTGCCTACTACTGATAGGAGGAGAAGTGAAAAAATAATAAATAAATAAAAATAAGGGATAACTCACAATCGTTGATCCAAGAAAAAAAAAATCTACAAATTATAAAGTTGTTTTCCAATGTGAGAAATCATGTTATCAGTATGTTACATTGCATTTTAAATACTCATATAACCATTTTTTTCTGGCATGGTTTAGGTTAAAGTTGTTTTTATTATATTTCACCTTCTTCTTCTTATTATTATTATTATATAAAAGTAAATCAAAACTATTTTATTATATAGTTTTATAATATTGAATTGAATTTTAAAATTTATTTTTTAAAATGATATTAAAATTTAATTTAAAAAGATCAGTTGAATTACCAAATTGATATCAAATAATTTATAAATATTTTACTGTTATATTTCTTACAATAAACATTATTACACATTTTAATAAAATTAGTTAAATTTTAATAGTATATTTGTCTTATGTGTGTTACGTGGTTATGTTTATGTTTCAAACTTAATGAACTCTTGTGCAAGTAGAAAAAAAATATAATCAAGCAATTATATTTTTAATTTTGTCCTATGGGTGCTTTGTTTCTAAATAACTTTTAAACATAGATTTTGGCTTTTGGTACTATTTTCTTTTCTCATGCTTTGAATATTTATTGAAGATCATTATTTATGTAAGTCACACATTAAATAAAAAACTAATATCATTTTTCTTTAGAATCATTTTTATTATGTTATTATTAATCCATATTTATAGTTTTTGTTTACATTGACTTTCTTGATATTCTTTGACCGTAAAGAATATTCATAATGTTATTCACTTTTGTTACACTTTGTTCATTCTTTATATTTAGATTTCAACATATTGCTTTTAAATATTCTTTTTCTATGCATTCACCATCTTCATTTTCTCAAGAAAATCTTGTTAGTCATTTTTATATTTTTCTTAACCTTAAACCTCTAGCCTCCTCAGATTTGCACACACTCTACTTTATTGTGACAATTTACCTTTAGTCCAAATGGAACTCATAGCATCTCAATATTGTTTTAATTGGTTCAACATTTTCCATATCAATCTACCTTACAAATATCGGATACAAATTACAACATATTCACCTTCACTCTCTCAATATATGTTATGTGTTAACTCACTTTATTCATGACATTTGCATCTATCTTTCAATAACTTACCAATATATAAATTCATTATAAAATATTTCAACAATTCATCATTTTCAAAATCAAATAAACATTCCATTGGTAAAACCTTTTTCAAAAACCTATAAAACATATTTAAAAACTTGCTTAGTGAACGTTTCATTCGCTTTGTTTCGCCACTAAGTGAATCACTTGGCTTCAAAATATCTAATTCTGTTTCAACGGATTTCAAAATGTATTTTTTGTACATTCTTAAATCAAATAAACTATACTGATTAAAAATTGTACCAATTAACACCAATTAAACCGAATTTATATATCATTCAGCAAACATCTCATATATTCTCATTTAGACTTCAATTCTTCACAAGAAACTTCGAACAATCATATTCATCAATCAAGCAAAATCATAGCACATGTTCAATTAAATAATGACAGTAGCAGATTCATCATTAATCACAACAAAAAGTTTTTAAATGTCTAATTTTCCTTCCCTAACCGTGAGTAAGCTTACGTCATTTTTTTCCTCTAGGTACCCTTAATAATAAATAAAGTAATATTTACACAAGGAAAACTCAAATAAATCATTTGATTATATCCTAACAATCTTGATTGAATAGATACTCACCTAGAGTTTTGAAATGATACATACAACTTCTTAATCTCGCACATGCAATATAAAAAACAAAAGAAAAAACTAAAACAAAACTTATTTCATTTGAAAAACTGATAAGGTAAAAGATATTGTCATTAGAAGTTTTATGTTATCTTAAAAAAACATAAATGATGAAGTCAAAGATAAAAGACAACATAAAAAAAGAGTTTACATTTTTTCGAAGAGTTAATAATTTATATAGAAAAATTTATTTATAATATAAATTTTAAAAATATAATAATCGAGTATCATATTTTAAAATCTTCTCTTACATATTTTTTATTTTTTTTACGTCTTTACATAATAATTTTATAAAAATTACTTATCATTCTAATTTTTTAATTCTTTTTTATAAGTTGAAAATTATACACGTTTATCTGTTGACTAAAATAAATAGTTATGACCAAACAAACGATTTTATATTTGGTTTTGAGATACTATATATAAGTTATGTTCTATTATTATCGATTTTCGTGCTTAAATTTCACATTTTTTTTTAAATTAATGTCATAGATGTAATTTACGGATGTGCGTCTGATATAGTTTTTATCATATTTTTTAACTTTAGTTAGAATTATTATTCCAACCACATAACTTATTCACTAATAAATGTTAATACGGACAAATTTTAAGATGTGTAAAAACTAATATAATGTTAATAAGCTTTGTTTTTATATTATACATACATATTTGAGTAGTATGAATTGAGATTCTTTGTTATGGATGTTATTTTGAAAAGGTATGTGTTCCTATTACATTTAATAGTATTATCGTTTAGGAGTAGAGGTTTATGATAGTTAAATATTGATTAATTCTAATGATCTTACTTAACAAACTTGAAATCAATATTGACACATCTTAAAAGTTTTAAAATAATATTTTTATATGTGTGATAATATTATTTAGAAATATAAAAATAATATTATTTAAACATGTTAAAGTAACATTTATATTATATATATTAAAAGTTTTAAAATAATGATGCTTATAAGGTAATAAAATGTGAAAAATAATGTTTAAAATTAACTATAAAGTTTTAAAAAATTAACATATTTTTTCCCTACCATATTTTTTCCCATTGGATGTTCCTTTTGTATAATTCTCATATTTACAATAAATTGTTTTAAATTTGAATTAATTATTTATTTATCTTGTTTGGTACCTTAAAGAAAGTCGTAAAGAACATAAGAATGTTATGTAGTATAAATTTTATTGCGCACAGACTTTTAGCATAGGTGTTTTCACATTCCACACTCCACTTTCTTTCTGACCTTCTCCAACATTAGTTTTCACACCAATAATTTATGCCTAGCCTTTGTTGGAAAGAAAATTCCAAACATGTTATATTTAAGCTTCAATGTCACTTTCTGAATTAGCTTTTGCTATTATCCAAAATATTCAAATTCACTTTTATTACAATTTATCTTTAGTCCAAAAGGAACTCATACATCTCAAGATTGTTTTAATTAACTCCACATTTTCCATACCAGTCAATCTCCTTACGTAAAAGAGAGTGACATTCGAGTCTCTGTCTCTATATGAGACCCAACATCCTTATCATAGCGTAATACGAAAGACTCACACAATCGACAACAGTACGAGTAAAATGACATAGTTTCATGTTCACATCACAATTTCATGCACATTCTGATTATCATACGGTCCTCCACAAATCATAAGATTTATCTCACTATTATCAAAATATACATAGTCTCAACAATATGCATTGCTCATCAATCATAAGACTTATACACAACCTTAATACTTTTCACACATATTCTCAATACTATACATTAACTCATCAAACACAAGGATTTTACTATACCATATAAAATATTACGACTTCATATATAATATCAGAACAACTTATAAAAATAATACGACTTCAAATAAATCACCACAGAGACATAAAATTACTACAACTTTTATAAAATATCACTACAAGACATAAAAATATTCAACTTTTATTATTTATTTAATATAAATAATAATTCTTCAAATTAAATTATGAAGAGTATTTGTGCCATCTCTTAACAAAACAGTAAATATATAATTTAATTTTTATGTCATCCAAAAGATTAATCACGTGCCAAATTTAATAATTCTAATATTGACATATCATAATATAATATTAAACAAAACTTAACCTTGTTAACGTTTCTAAATATATACTAATCTATATAAATTTATATTATTATATAATACAAAAGGTTCAGCACAAAAGTTATGAAATAAGCATATTATGTGATATACATTATAAAGTAATATAATATTTAATCCTAGCATTGCTATTTCCACGTTGAGCTAGAACATTCCTATCTTTTAAAAAGGTTTTCTCAAAATTTAAAAATCAAGTAGGATTCATTTCCTTAATAAAAGCATCACATAAATTAAATCATTTTTTTTATAAAATAAAAATAAAATTATATATTTACATTTAACATTCAATCAATTAAAAAACTCTCTTAGCCTCAATTCTCCTACCTCTTATGCACAATATTTCATTCTAAAAATAATGGAAATTAAAAGCAACAGAAAAATAATAATAGATAAATTCATAATCACCAGTTCATCACACATGTAATTACATTCCTAACATTATTCCATATCACACTGAAACTGAGGAATAGAAATACATTATTTTCTGAATCCATAATAATCATCCCTTCCAAAGAGGGATAGTCAATAAGTAAAAATAACAATACCTGGTTGAGTGTGAGAAAAGACAATCTACCATGTTTCTGTATGGCTACCTGGCAAACCCAAGTTAATATAATTTCAGTTCCAATACAAAAAATCCTTAAAATGAAATTAAAAATGGATGGTTCTCATGGCATCGTAACACACAGTCACATTCTTTGGTAACAGATTCTATTCATTGTTCTAAAGAGCATCAAATTTTAATATTAGCAACAAATGCAGTATATTAAAAAAACATGTCATGTGTCTGGCTATAAGTGCCTAACACAAGTTAATTGTCAGCACCTATACCAGAAAATCTTACAACTGATTTCAATTAAAAACAAAACATTGCACTTGATGTAACCATAAAAATAACATAGCATTGTAACACACCTTTCATAGCATATGCTTTTGTAACAACTTTCGATTCCTCATTAGCTTCCTGGAAAAAGTACTTGCTGCTGGAAATGAACAAACGATGAGTTGCTGGAAAGTAACAAACGATGAATATAATGGATACCTTTAGTAGTACCGCCAGCTTATGGATCTGTTTATCAGCCTCATGGATCTAATATTGAAACAAAGAATATCAGTACATGTAGGATATTAACTGCACTATACAGCAAAACTTATCCCCTTGGACAACAATAATTTTTGGACTTCCAGCGTATTCTAAAAAAATATCCGCAGAACAAAAACACCCTACAGCATCTTAGGTAATAAATTGCTATCTTAAATGGTCAAATGCTCTAAAATTTTAAAAAGCATGTACATTGTGTACCTGCTTATTAAAAGCTTGCATTCCCATATCAGAGTTGCTTCTCGGAACCTGTCCCATTTCAATGTCACTTTCTCTAGAAGGCTGGCCATCACTAGCTTCACCAACAAATAAATCCTGCAGGAAAGAATGTCAAATAATAATGACAATAGTAAAAAGAAAAACAAAACTATCCCGTGATGGCAGAAAGTTAGAACAGAAAAACAATAAGTTTAGCAACAGAACTACAAGACCCAGTTATCAAAATTCAATTTTGGAATCGAAAGAAGGAATTACAGATATCAACTTACAGTGTGAAGGTCGTTCATCGTGAATTGTCATATCAAACTGTTGGAGAGAAGACAGAGATGTAAATTCCTACATCAAGATTTAGAGCTATATTTTAGATGGATATTATGATCCAAAGCAGTCACATAATTCTATAATATTTGTTGCCCCACCTGAAATCCAATGTGCAACCTTTTCTCTCCTCTCTGATATGGAATCAAAATTGGTCGGTGACTGATGTATTCTTTAAGGACAAGTGGCTCTATCCTTTGATGAATTTTAAAAATAGCATATCACATTGTTTATGCACAAGACAATATTAAAAAGAAATGATTTACAAATTAATGTTTCAAGCATTATAAATCATTCCACATGCTAAGAGAAAGGAAAAGAAAGCGAGCAAACAATATCATAGGGAGTAGAAAATAGGACTGATTTTTTATTATTCAAATCATAAAAGTACATTCTGATACCCTCTATTTGTAATAATTTAATTCTCCTAAAAAGGGAAATAAGGAAACAAGGAAATCTAGAGAAAATTAAATAAAATAAAAGATTATGTATCTATTTCCTCTAATAAAGAAGATTCTAAACAAATTATCTCAAATTACAACACTCCCCCTCAAGCTGGATCATACAAGATTGTATGAACCAAGCTTGGAATAGACAAACTCAATTGTAGTGAACGTCAATAAACCAAATTGGACAGCAATGAACGAGGGCGAACTAGCACCATGAAACTTCAACTTGTACAACAATGGATGAGGGCGAACTAACACCATAAAACTTCAACTTGGACAGCAATGGACGAGAGAGGTTTCCATAAAAAATGGGTGATGATTTGCAGTAGATAACATCAACAAACTGCAAGAATAGATGAAGGGCTTGCAGTGGAAAATAGCAACAAACTGCAGGGATTGGATTGCCATCAATAGTGGCGAACAACAACAAAACTTCAAAGGACTCAACTGTCCTAAACAGTAACAAGCCTTCAAGAAAAATCTGTCCTGCAGAGGCAAACAGCAACAGACCTGCAAGGACTACACTACCCTGCAACGGCTGGAACTTTCTCCTCCTCACGACTAAACAACAGAACGTGTAAGTGAAAGAACTGGTGAGAACCGGTCCGCACGAGGGACAAATTTGAATCCCATAACCAGATGGTGCAGACAGCTTGGCCACAGATGTCGGTGCATTCGGCAACACAAGTGGAAGAAACGTTGGCAAGAAGCACCAATCAGTGCTGCACAAGAAAGAGGAAGAAGAAATCTATTGGCAGTGGCAGAAAGCCCGTGAAGGCAGAGAGAACCCTTCTCAATTGAGAAGAAGGTGACGGAAGAAACACAACAAACACCGCCATCCAAGAAGTTACCGAAACATTGACACAATTCGTAATTGTTGGTCTTTCCTTTCGTCAAACAATTGGAAGGAAGAATGGGAGGGAGGAAGAAGAAGTTCATTGACAAGAAGAACACTGCCACTTTCAAACTCATCGCTCGCGACGCCTCTCACCCATCTTTTTCCCAATCCAACCGCGTCTTCGTCCGCGTTGACAACAACCCCACATATCATCTGCCAAAATGCATCCATGTATATTTGGTGTGGTACACAGACCAGAGACACAATCAAACATGAATTGAACCCCTTCACTCTGATGTGGACGAAGGTAACGAACAAGCAAAGGGTCAACTGTAATAGTGGTAAAATTAGTATTAGAGGGGTCATAGTGGGAGTCTTGAGGGTGGCACAGTACTAAAGGGTCGATCCCTGGGGGCAGAGATGGTTTCAGCTCCTCAGAAACAGGAACATCAACATCAATTACCGATACGTTGAATTAGAAGTCGGAGAAGGCAAGTCTAGGAATAGGAGAGGAAGAACCCGAGGGAACACACCTTTTGTGAGCGAAAAGCCTACGAGTGAGGTCTTGATTGTAAGTGGAAGCATGAGTTTTGGAGGATGGAGGTTTAAAGGGTTTTCTACATACGACCGCTCCTTGCGATTCTGAAAGAAGTCGCAGTAGCAACAATTGTCTCTTCACAACAAGATTACCCCTTACTAGTGCATCCACGTTCTGCGATTTCCGTTCTTCGTTATCTTCCTCTCCCGAATCAGAATAACAAGAATCAGATTTCCGTTAGTTGCGAAGTGGAAACACGAGGTGACACTCTCTCCTCCTTGCGGCTGAGATGGATCCTCGTCAACCCGTCGCGGAAGTGTGTTGCGAGGAAGACGAAGATTCTGTGAAGCAACAAAGATGGTAGCAATGACAGCTATGGAGCGTCAGAACAACGAGAGGAAGGTCTAGCGAGACGACCGGCAGTGGCGTGGTTTGATGCCAACGACGGGAAGGCGCGTGTGACATACACGCACCCGAGACCAGCTGAAGAAAGGTGGCACGTGGAGGCGCGTTGAGCGAAGTCTGGTCCTGACTTCGGTGGGGTTGGCCATCGCTTAAAGAGACGGTCCAGATCCACTGGTCATCGGTCGGAACTGCGACGGTGTCTGGCGGTGGACGGTGGCTGACGACGTACGGAGGCTGGTGGCAGACGATGACCGACGGTGGGTAGCGGCAGTGCACAATAAAGTAAGCAGCGAAGCCAGTAGCCTTTCTTGGATTCTTCGAAGAAGAGACTTTTGATCTCTTTCATTCAACTGGCAGTCAATAAGAATGCCAAAAAGGACCAAAATTGATTGGCCATCAACAGAACTAAAGCACCAGTTTCAGCTACTGGCCGAGAGGGAATGGGTTCGAATCCCACTCTAATCATACTCAAACAAACTCTGAAATGGGTAATACTGGAAAAAAGGTCAGAATTCTAAGGCAGAACTTGATTAGGGCAATTGGAACCCATTAAAAACACATGTTGAAGAAGAGACTTTTAGGGGGCCACTGGCGGCCATGACGGTCGGTCGCCGGCAGACAGCAAAACCAGCGGAAGTGGATCAGACAAGCTCTGATACCAAGTAGAAAGTAGAACTGATTTTATTATTCAAATTATAAAAAATACATTATGATACCCTCTATTTGTAATAATCTAATTCTCCTAAAAAGGGAAATAGGAAAACTAGGAAATCTAGAGAAAATGAAATAAAATAAAAGATTATGTATCTATTTCCTCTAATTAGGAATATTCTAAAGATATTAACTCAAATTACAGCCGAAAGTCAGTTCGTGAGAGTAGCCGCCACGCGCCGCCCTCGTCGCCGGCGGGTGTAGCCCACGTGCCCACCTCAGGCAAGACCCACTCGCCGCCGCCGCCACAGACAGGGTCGATGGAGCCCCCTGAGACTATTCCTAGGGTCATTGACGACTCGTTTGAGCAGTATTTGAGCAGATATGAGTTTTAAGTTTTGCTCCTTTTTTCTCGGTGTGACCCACTCGCCGCCGCCGCCACAGAAGAGTCGCCAGAGCTTCCTAGGTTTGTTCCAAGGGTTGGTGACGACCCGTTTGGCCTTTATTTGAGTAGATATGAGTTTGAAGTTTTTGCTCTTTTTTCTTGGGTACGGGATGTCTGCAGAAAAAAGTATTCCTTTGGGGGTACCTAATGACCTACCAAATATAGGAAGTACTTCTTGGTTGGATGGTCATAATTACTTACAATGGAACCAATTTATTCTAAGGATTCTCAAGGGTCGTTCAAAACTTGATCACATAGAGGAAAGAGGACCCGGACCAGACGATACTCATTTTTCAATGTGGGACAAGGAAGATTCATTAATTATGACTTGGATGTGGCAATCCATGATTCCTGAGATAAGGAAAAATTATATGTTTCATTCTTCTGCAAAAGAAATATGGGATGATTTACAGAGTACTTTTTCTTTAAAAAAGGATCTTGTTGCTTACTATGACATCAAGAACAGGATACTTAATACAAAACAAGGCTCCCTTTCCGTAACAGAATATCACGGAATCCTGAATGGTCTTTGGATGGAACTCGATTAGATCAAAACAATAAAAATGTGTAAAACAGATGCTGCCGCTCTTGCTGAATTCATTAAAGGGGAAAAAATCTTTAAATTTCTCCAAGGCCTAAATCATGAGTACGACCTAATCCGGGTTCAAATTGTTGGAAGAGAAAAATTACCACCCTTGTCAGAAGTTTTTCTTATGGTAAGAGAAGAAGAAACTCGGAGAACTGTCATGCTTCATGAAGGGATCTCCAACATAAGCTCTGCCATGACAATTGGAAAGGGAGTCCACGAGGGAACAAATGCTGGGGGAAAAACGTTTGAAAGAGGTACTCATGGGGACTATTGTTCATACTGTAAAAGATTTGGACATACCAAGGAAACATGCTTCAAACTCCATAGAAGAAAGAATGTTCTCGAGCGTATGGGAAACAACAAAGGGCCTACTCAAAAATGGGTAAATCATACTACCTTAGAACGGAAAGCCACCAATCAATCTAGTCCTTCCTAGTCTAATCCACCACCACCACCACCACCATATCTTGATATAAAAGCTTATAAGGAGGAGCTCTGTTAACTACCACATATCTCAGCAACAGGTTACCCACTCGTATCTTAAATGGCATTAGTCCTATAGAGTCTACCCAATCGAATCTTTGGATGTGTTGGTTTTGTCCACTCTCACCCTCCTAACCGTGATAAATTAGATCCCAAAGCTCTTAAATGTGTCTTTATTGGGTATCCTTCTAATAAAAAAGGGTACAAATGTTATCATCTGTAAAGTTTGGGAGACAAAACTGAGAAGTAAAAATATTATTACTGTGCTTAAGTTTCTATTACACAAAAATGTCCTATATATGGGACAATGGATCAGCATTTAAAAAACTCAAAAACTAAAGGTCCATTTACACAATACAATATTTCAACATCATCCTCAGAGTCGTCACGTCTTTATCACCATGGATGTCACCTTTTATAAAACAAAATCCTTTTATGTCAGTCCACCACTTCAGGGGGAGAGAGCACTTGAAGTGGATGAACTCTCCTTCTTGTCATTACCATGTTTGTCTTTGCAGGATGCGTAAGACCTGAGCAATGAAGCTACTATAGTCCACAGTGAGGAAGAAGAGGAAGACAAATTTTTTGGCAAAAAGATGAAAGAAGAGAACAACCCACTTCGACTCTCGAGCAAGAAAAATTGTCTAATCCGAAGGTGAGGATCCCTGAAGATATCAATGAGGAGGAGGTAGGTATTATTGAGGATTTACCCATTGCATTGAGAAAGGGAAGAAGATCATGTGCTAAATATCCAATTTCTCAATATGTTTGCACTAACAATCTCTCTGATAAGCACATAAGTTTTATTGCTGCCATTGATGCCACAAAAATTCCTACCTCAATCCAAGGGGCCATGAAACTTGAACATTGGAATCAAGCCATGAAAGAAGAGATGAATGCATTAGAAAGAAATTCAACTTGGGAGATTGTTGATAAGCCAAGAGACAAGAAGGCAGTAGGGTGTAAATGGATATTTGCAGTGAAACATAAGGCAGATGAGACAATAGAAAGATATAAAGCTAGATTGGTGGAAAAAGGATATACCCAAACATATGGGACTGGCTATGAGGAGACATTTGCCCCAGTGGCAAAGATGAATATAGTTCAAGTTATTCTCTCTTTGGCTGCCCATTTTGGATGGGACTTACACCAGATGGATGTGAAGAATGCCTTTCTTCATGGAGAATTAGATGAGGAAGTGTACATTGAGATTCCCCCAGGTTTTGAAGTGAAAAATGAAAGAAACAAGGTATGCATCCTGAAGAAAGCATTGTATGGTCTTAAGCAATCCCCTATGGAAGATTTACAAAAGCAATTGATAGGTTCTTTTAATCAAGAACCTATGAAAATCACTTGAAACACGCACAAACAATTCCTCTGAATTGTACAGCCTCCTTTTATTACTAAAGAATCAAGAAATTGGTGTATACAAGTCACTCTGAGAGCCTAACCTCTCTCCAAAGAACTACAAGAGTTCCCGTGCAAACAATAATACTCCAAAACTCAAGACATACAACTCATTCCCCCCTTTTATATCAACTACTAACAGAACTAACAGAAACCCACTTCTTACATTCCTAACTGCCTTGGCAGTTAGGCTCTGTGACTTTACCTCTCCTTTTATATACAATTAACTCCCTAACATTACTCCCTTCTCCTCCAACAACCTTGTCCCCAAGGTTGAACTCCGGATATTGCTATTGTATAGTCACCTCATCTTCCCATGTGGCACTCTCTTGTATCAAAACCTAAGGTATTTCTTCTGTTCCCAGCTGTCGAGTCCTTTTGTCCAGTACCTTCGCTAGCCTAAACATGGGTCCATCTGCCTGTAACTCAGCTGAAAGTTCCTTTTCAACTCTCTTCTCCCCCACAGCTTTCTTCAGTTGGGAAACGTGGAGTATTGGATGGATTCTGGCTGCCTCAAGTAATTGCAAACGAAAAGCGACTTTCCCGACCTGCTGTAACACCTCAAAGGGCCCATAATACCTTGCCGATAGCTTCGGATGTAACCGAGTTGGCATGGAGGACTGTCTATGGGGTCTAATCTTTAAATAGACCCAGTCTCCTACTTGAATGTCTGCTTCTTTCCTTTTCTTATTCGCCTGATTACTCATCTACTCTTGTGCTTGTCTTAAATGCACCTTGAGTTGTTTCAAAGTCTCATCCCTTGTCATCAAATCCTGAACCACCGACTCCACCGCTGTCTCCCCAGGAATAAACCGGCTCAAAGCTGGTGGAGCTCTTCCATAGACTATTCCAAAAGGAGAACACCTTGCTGCACTTTGATAACTGGTATTATACCAATATTTAGCCCAAGGAAGCATCAACTTCAAACTCCTCTGCTGCTCTGAGCAGAAACACCTCAAATACCCCTCCAAAATTCTGTTCACAACTTCAGTTTGGCCATCCGATTCAGGATGGTATGCCGTGCTCATACTAAGTTTAGTACCCTGCATCCTGAAAAGCTCTTTCCAGAATACGCTAAAAAACATGGGGTCTCTATCACTGACTACTGACAAAGGAATCCCATGTAATGTAACTATTTCTTGGACGAACCTTTCTACAACCGTCCGAGCTGAATACGGGTGTTTCAATGCTATAAAGTGGCTGTACTTGCTCAACCTGTCAACTACCACCAATATAGCATCAAACCCGTGTGATTTGGGTAGCTTCACAATGAAATCAAGGCTTATTTCTTCCCAGATGGCTTGTGGAATCGGTAGTGGCTGCAAAAGACCCTGAGGAGAGGCAGCTAAATACTTATGCTGTTGACAAATCACACAGCCCGCGACAAACTCGGTTACTGTTCTCTTCATCCTTGGCCAATATAGTGATTTGGCAATCTTGTGGTAAGTGCGAAACACTCCAGAATGGCCTCCGGTACTCGTCACATGAAACTCTGCTAGAAGCTTGGGAATCCAACTCGATTTAGCTGATAAAACCAACCTTCCTTTATAGTGAAGGCGGTCATTCTCCAACGTGTAGGCTTCATTGCTAGTTGGGTCCCCCTTAAGATCATCCATTATCCTCCTAAGCATGTCATCTTCTTCCACTTCTTTTAAAACCTCTTGGAAGTCATGCCAATAAGGCCTGGAGATTACTCGCAGTTCTCCCTCCTCCATACCCCCTTCTTCTTTACGAGATAAAGCATCTACTACCTTGTTAGAGCTTCCCAACTGTCAGAAACCGTGATTGGTGTGATAGAGATTGGCATGATGTATTTTAGGAAGGTTTATATTTGATATGCTATAATTTTGTAACAGTTTTGTGCTGTCTTTATTAGGTTCATTTGTTGATTAATCCCGTAATCATAGGGATTTATTCCTAATAATATGCAATCCATATTTCCTAAAATATAATGGAGACTTATGTATTTATATAGGGGTTAATAACCTCTTGGAATAATAAGAAAGTATTCTATTCCTTCTAAATCTGAGATGGTATCAGAGCTCCCGATCCTTGGGAGTCTCTGACCGTGCCTTTAAACCAAAACTGCAGCCTTCATTGCTGCGCAACAGTTAACCTAAAAAGCAGCCTTCATTGCTACACCACCTTTAGGCCTTGTTACAAGCCTTCATTGCAGCGCAACGCTCTCTACCTTGATCGCATCTGGGTATGGCTGAAGTCGTGAATTTGGAGACAGGGGACAGATTCCAATCTGCTGGAGAGCTACAAAATGTTCATTCTGCTTATCGATTAAATGGGAAAACCTACCTCAAATGGTCTCAAATCATTAAGACCATCTTGAAAGGGAAAGGGAAGATCAGTCACCTGACGGGTGATGCACCTGGTGCGACTGATCCCAAATTTAAATCATGGGATGAAGAAGACTCCATGATCATGGCGTGGCTGTGGAATTCAATGATCCCAGAAATCAGTGATACCTGCATGTTTCTGAAATCAGCAAAAGAAATTTGGGAGGCAGTCGAACAAACATACTCTAAGGCCAAGGATGCTGCCCAAATCTATGATGTAAAAGTGAAAACCGTGGCTGCCAAACAGGGAAACAAATCCATTACAGAATATGCCAATCAACTCAAGTCTCTACGGATGGAATTGGATCACTATCGAGTTATAAAAGCAAAGTGTTCAGAAGAATCAACAATTCTAAAAGAGTATATTGGACAAGATAGGGTCTATGATTTTTTGGTAGGCCTAAATCCTGAGTATGACTAGGTCCGAATTCAAATCCTGGGAAAAGAGAAAGTCCCAGGGCTTAATGAAGTGGTGGCCATTATCCAAAGTGAAGAAAGCAGAAGAGGGCTGATGCTGGAGACCTCAACCACCGAAAACTCTGCAATGATAGCTGAAGGAGGAACAATCATGGTTGCCAATCAGAGGAAAAACTAGGTTCCCAGTATGGAGAAAAAACATGATGAGATTTGGTGTACCCATTGTAACAAGCCTCGTCACACAAGGGAAAAGTGCTGGAAATTACATGGAAAGTCCCCAAGCCGAGAATGGGGGCCGGAAAACCCAAGTCGAGAATGGGGACCGAAAAGAGTACCACAGAAAAAAGGAGGGTAAGGGCAAGCATACATTACTAATGGACAAGGTGAAGAAATTGTCCAGTTGAATCATGAAGAGATAGTTGAATCATGAAGAGATAGAGAGGGTAAGATCCATCCTTAGTAAATTGGAGAAGCCCACAGGTACGTGCTCTTTGACATATTCGGGTAAGTTTCCACTTTTGTTTGGGCTTAATGTTTCAGATACACCATTTACACATTACTGGATATTAGACTCTGAAGCCACTGACCATATGACCCCCCTATCCAAATACTTCTCCACATATTCCTCATGCCCTAGCAACAAGAAAATTTCCACAGCAGATGGAACCCTCATAACTGCAGCCGGACAAGGAGATGTCCAAATAAGCCCATCCACGACTTTAAAAAATGTTCTTCATGTCCCTAAACTATCTACCAACCTGATTTCCATACAAAAACTCACCAAAGATCTTTCATGTAATGTTGCTTTTGACAACAACACATGTATATTGCACGACAAGAACTCGGGGAGGACGATTGGACATGCTAGAGAATGGAATGGCCTATATTACATGGAGGACCCTAATCTGCCTAACAAGAGTCTCATTTCTAAATCCACCATGACCAATAAAGAGAAAGCTCAACTTCATTGTCGACTAGGACATCCGTCATTTCAAGTTATAAAATTACTTTTCCCTTCCTTGTTTAAAAATTTAAATGTGGAGAGTCTCCATTGTGAGGTGTGCGAGTTTGCGAAACACAAACGTGTACCTTTTCCCATTAGCAACAAGATAAGTCCTTTCCCGTTTTCCCTTGTTCACACTGATGTATGGGGTCCTGCATATGTTCCTAATATTTCAGGTGCAAAATGGTTTTTAACATTCATTGATGATTGTACTCGGGTGACTTGGGTCTTTTTGTTGAAACAAAAATCTGAAGTTAGCTCTGTGTTTGTCTAGTTTGTCTCAATGATTAAAAATCAATTTGGGGTCAATATCAAAAGAATTAGGTCCGACAATGCCAAGGACTACTTTAATTTTGTTCTAAACTCTTTTTGCCAAAAGGAGGGGATAATCCATGAGTCCTCATGTGTGAACACACCCCAATAGAATGGGATTGCAGAAAGAAAAAATGGTCACCTTTTAGATCAAACTAGAGCTCTACTTTTTCAAAACCATGTTCCTAAGAGATTTTGGGGGGAAGCCCTTCTTACTGCCACCTATCTAATCAATAGGTTACATACTAAAGTTTTAAATTCAAAAAGTCCCATGGAAGTTTTATCCTCATTCTACCCACACTTAGACCCTACAAATAACCTCCAACCTAAAATATTTGGGTGTGTTTCCTTTGTATATGTTCATAGTAATGAAAGGGGAAAATTGGATCCTAGGGCTGTCAAATGTGTTTTCTTAGGATACTTTATCACACAAAAGGGATACAAATGTTATCAACCTCTTTCCAAGAAATTCTATGTGTCAAGAGATGTCACCTTCAACGAAAAAGAGAGCTACTTCAAACAGCCTCATCTTCAGGGGGAGAATGTAAGAGAGGAAGATGAGATTCTCATGTTCCCAAACATAACGTTTGGACCTGAAATTGGTGGGACAAATGGCATTGCTGTTCCTGAAATTGAGGGAGGGACTGAACCTGCACCTGAACCAGAAAATGCACCTGAACCAGTGAGACCTGCACTTGATGGCGGCGGAAAATTTGGGAAAAATCTGGTATATTCAAGGATAGAAAAGACCATTCTAGAACCTGGCAATGTCCAAGAATCCAATCCACCATCACTACATGAGGTAACACCTTCAAATCCTATAAATTCCAATGATTCTAATGAACTTGTTTATGAAAATTTAGAAGTGCAGGTAGACCAAAGTCTTGACCTACCCATTGCCCTTAGAAAGGGAACTAGAACATGCACCCAACAACCACTTTACCCATTATCAAATTTCTTATCCTTTGAAAAATTCTCACCTACCCATAAAACTTTTCTCGCTAACCTCAACTCCGCACACACACCTTCCTCTGTATCTGAAGCATTGTCTGACAGGAAATGGAAATAGGCCATGGATGTGGAAATGGAGGCGTTAAACAAAAATGGGACCTTGGAACTTGTCACCCTACCTCCTGGAAAAAAAACCAATAGGGTGTAAGTGGGTATATGCAATAAAGTATAGGGCGGATGGAACCATCGAACGTTACAAAGCAAGGTTGGTGGCCAAAGGCTTCACTCAAACCTATGGAGTTGATTACTTGTGTTAGAGATATTATATTTAGTTTATATTTATCTCTTATCTTTAGTTAGTTTGTTTATATCTCTTATTTAGTTTGTTTATATTTCTTATTTGTATTTTGGGCTTAGCCCATATTTCTTCTATTATAAATAAAGGACCCTATGTGTATATTCAACACAAGGGAGATTTCCCCTCATCTCTTTCACTATTTCAAAAGGGCTATAAGTGTTTTTCTCCTTCTCTCAATCGTCATTTTATCTCTGCTGATGTCACTTTTGATGAATCTTCGTTTTATTTTTCACAACTATCTTCTAGTTATGTAGCTCCACCTACCACTGTTGATATTCCTATTGTCTGTGATCCTTTATACTCTCATTCCCCACAGGATCGTCCTTCCACTCCACCCCTCCAGGTTTATAGTCACCGCAATTGTCTCCCTCATGACTCACCTCCTGTGTCGCCTCCTGTGTCTTCTCTGGCTCCAGCAAATGAGTCTGACCTGCCTATTGCCCTCCGTAAAGGTATACGCTCTACTCGTAACCCTTCCCCTCATTATACTGTTCTTAGTTACCACAGGTTATCTCCATCTTTTTACACATGTCTCTCATCCATTTCTTTTGTGTCAATTCCCAACTCTGTGGGTGATGCCTTAACTCATCCTGGTTGGCGTCAAGCCATGCTGGATGAATTAAGTGCTTTACAGAAAAGTGGAACTTGGGAGCTTGTCCAATTACCATCTGGAAAGTCTGTTGTTGGTTGCAGGTGGGTGTATGCTATCAAAGTTGGCCCTGATGGTACAATTGATCGTTTGAAGGCTCGACTGGTTGCCAAAGGCTACACACAGATTTTTGGTTTGGATTATGGTGATACTTTTTCTCCAGTGGCGAAAATGACTTCGGTTCGCCTATTCATTGCCATGGCCGCCCTTCAACAATGGCCTCTTTATCAACTTGATGTCAAAAATGCTTTTCTTAATGGTGATTTGCATGAAGAAATTTATATGGAGCAACTGCCCGGCTTTGTTGCTCAGGGGGAGTCATCTGGATTGGTATGTCGTCTTCGCAAATCCCTATATGGCCTAAAACAGTCTCCTCGGGCCTAGTTTGGTAAATTCAGTGGTGTTGTTCAACAATTTGGTATGACTCGCAGTGAAGCGGATCATTCAGTGTTCTATCGCCACTCAAGTGCTGGATGTATCTACTTAATAGTGTATGTTGATGACATTGTTCTCACAGGAAGCGACTACCTTGGCATCTCTCAGATGAAACAACACATTTGTCACCATTTTCAAACCAAAGATCTTGGCAAACTCCGGTACTTTTTGGGTATTGAAGTAGCACAATCCAATGATGGTATTGTCATATCTCAGAGGAAGTATGCGTTAGACATCTTGGAGGAAACAGGGTTAATGAACTGTAAGTCTGTTGAAACACTTATGGATCCTAACATCAAGCTCCTACCAAATCAGGGGGAGCCTTTCTCAGATCCTGAACGTTACAGAAGATTAGTTGGTAAATTAAACTATCTTACTGTTACGCGTCCTGACATTTCCTTCGCAGTTAGTGTGGTGAGTCAATTTCTTAACTCCCCATGTGAAGACCATTGGGATGCAGTTGTTCGCATACTGAAGTATATTAAAAGATCACCTGGAAAAGGTTGTTATATGGTCCTAACAACGGTACAAAAATCGTTTGTTATTCAGATGCTGATTGGGCTGGTTCCCCTTCTGATAGGAGGTCTACTTCTGGATATTGTGTCTCTATTGGTGGCAACCTGATATCTTGGAAAAGTAAGAAACAAAGTGTTGTGGCTAGGTCCAGCGCAGAAGCAGAATATAGAGTTGTGGCATCAGCTACTTGTGAGCTTGTATGGCTTAAACAATTACTTAGTGAATTGAAATTTGGAGATATCACTCACATGACACTTATATGTGATAATCAAGCTGCTCTTCATATTAGCGCTAACCCTGTCTTCCATGAGAGAACCAAGCACATTGAAGTTGATTGCCATTTTATTAGAGAAAAAATCATATCCGGAGATATCAAGACTTAGTTCGTTAACTCAAGCAACCAGTTGGCAGACATATTCACTAAGTCCTTGCGAGGACCTAGAATTGACTATCTCTGTAACAAGCTTGGAACATATGATTTGTATATTTAGTTTATATTTATCTCTTATCTTTAGTTAGTTTGTTTATATCTCTTATTTAGTTTGTTTATATTTCTTATTTGTATTTTGGGCTTAGCCCATATTTCTTCTATTATAAATAAAGGACTCTATGTGTATATTCAACACAAGGGAGATTTCCTCTCATCTCTTTCACTATTTCATAACTTGGAGACATTTGCCCCGGTTGCTAAGATGAACACGGTCAGAGTAATATTGTCATTAGCAGCAAATAATGATTGGGATCTGCAACAATTTGATGTGAAGAATGCTTTTCTACATGGAGACCTTGAAGAAGAAATATACATGGAGTTGTCCCTGGTTACAATGGACAGGCTATTGCTGGAACTTTTTGCTAGTTAAGAAAGGCTCTATATGGGTGAAACAATCCCCAAGAGCATGGTTTGGAAGATTTACAAAAGTTATGACAGGTTTGGGCTACAAACAAAGCCAAGGGGATCACACTTTATTTATCAAACATTCAGTTTTAGGGGGAGTAACAATTCTATTAGTATATGTAGATGACATTATAGTAAGTGGAGATGACAAAAAGGAACAACAAATGTTAAGCGAATGCCTTGCCACCGAATTTGAGATCAAGACCCTAGGGAGGCTTAAATATTTCTTAGGAATTGAAGTGGCTCATTCCAAGAAAGGAATCTTTATATCTCAACAAAAGTATATTACTAACTTGCTTAAAGAAACAGGAAAGACAGGCTGCAGACCAGCAAGCACCCCAGTTGATCCAAATATAAAATTAGGAAGTATGGAGGAGGATGTTGTTGTGAACAAGGAAATGTATCAAAGACTTGTGGGCAGGCTTATTTACTTATCTCGCACTAGACCAGACATTGCGTTTGCTGTGAGTCTTGTCAGCTAGTTTATGCACCAACCAAAGGAAGCATATTTACAAGCTGCTCTTAGAATTGTTCAGTACTTGAAAGGGACTCCTGGAAGAGGAATTTTGTTCAAACGGAACAAGAGTGTAAGTCTTGAGGCATACACAGATGCGGACTATGCGGGGTTAATGGTAGATAGGAGATCAACCACAGGATACTGCACCTTCCTTGGTGGAAACTTAGTTACTTGGAAGAGTAAAAAACAAAATGTAGTGGCTAGATCAAGTGCTGAAGCAGAATTTCGAGCAATGGCCCACGGAATATGTGAACTTCTATGGCTGAAGATTTTATTAGAAGACTTGAGGATAAAGTGGGATGAACCAATGAGGCTATACTGGGACAATAAATATGCAATTAGCATAGCCCACAACCCGGTCTAACATGATAGAACTAAACATATTGAGGTTGATAGACACTTTATCAAGGAAAAACTAGATAGTGGCATGATTTGCACACCATATGTATCCACCCAGAACCAACTTGCAGACATACTCACCAAGGGGCTGAAATGCATTAACTTTGAAAGAATCATATCCAAGCTGGGAATGGAAAACACCTATTCACCAGCTTGAGGGGAGTGTCAGAAACCGTGATTGGTGTGATAAAGATTGACATGATGTATTTTAGGAAGGTTTATATTTGATATGCTGTAATTTTGTAACAGTTTTGTGCTGTCTTTATTAGGTTCATTTGTTGATTAATCCCGTAATCATAGGGATTTATTCCTGATAATATGCAGTCCATATTTCCTAAAATATACTGCAGACATATGTATTTATATAGGGGTTAATAACCTCTTGGAATAATAAGAAGTATATTATTCCTTCTAAATCTGAGACTGTTAGGAATCCGAGAATAATATCCTAACCAAACGCACTCACGCACTCACAGAATAAGCAACAGAATATGGAATAGCTGTATAAAAGTGTGGGTATATTATTTACTGTGTTGACAAGTGTAACACACGTGTCTAGAGAGCCTAACCTCCCTCCACTGAGTAAACCCTCGGTCTATACAAATATGTATTTCTCTAGATAGTCCTCTAATGCAATGCTTATTCCCTTTTATACCTATATACCCCGCCTTTTCCTAACTGTTGAGGCAGTTAGGAATTTCTACTCCCTACTCTCTCTCTTCTTCCTTCGCACATACACCTTCCACCCTCTAACATTACCCCCATCCTGAAGATCAACCTCGTCCCCAAGGTTGAATTCTGGGAACTGCTCTTGAATAGCAACCCTGTCTTCCCATGTGGCACCATCCACTCCTCCTTCATTCCATTCTATCAACACTTGTTCTCTTGTTTCCTCTTCTTTCTGCTGCTGTTTTCTGTCCAGCACCCGTATTGGCCAATGAGTAGGACCCTCCACCTGCAAATAAGCTGGTATCTCCTTCTCAACACTCTTCGTTCCAATTGCTATCTTCAACTGTGATGCATGGAGTACGGGATGAATCCTAGCAGTGTCAGGAAGCAGCAGACGGAAGGCAACCTCCCCCACCTGTTGCACCACTTTAAAAGGCCCGTAATATCTTGCGGCCAGTTTTGGGTGTATCCTGGTTGGCATGGAGGATTGTCTGTGAGGCCGAATTTTAAGATAAACCCAATCCCCCACCTTAATTGTCACCTTTTTTCTGTGGCGATTTGCCTCTTTGGTCATAACATCTTGGGCTCTAGTTAAATGAAATTTCAGCTGCTTAAGAGCCTCATCCCTAGTCTGCAAATCTTGTGCCACTGCCTCCACCAAAGTTTCCCCCGCTATAAATCTGATTAAGGTTGGAGGTGCTCGTCCATAAACCGTTTCGAAAGGTGTGCATTTTGCTGCTCCTTGATAACTGGTGTTGTACCAGTATTCTGCCCATGACAGTATAGCACTCCACCCTTTAGGTTGTTCCGAACAGAAACACCTTAAGTAACCCTCCAACACTCGATTTAATACCTCCGTTTGTCCATCCGACTCCGGATGATATGCAGTGCTCATCTGAAGGTGTGTCCCCTGTAGCTTAAACAACTCTTTCCAGAACAAACTTAAGAATAAAGGGTCCCTGTCACTTACTATAGATTTGGGCACGCCATGCAACTTTACTACTTCTTTCACAAATTCTTCTGCTACGGCACGAGCTGTATAAGGGTGCTTCAAGGGGATGAAATGGCCGTATTTGCTGAGACGGTCTACTATAACCAAAACTGCATCATATCCCTTGGATTTTGGGAGTTTCACAATGAAATCCATATTGATTTCCTCCCATATGGCTTGGGGAATCGGAAGAGGCTACAGTAATCCTTGTGGTGATGCTGTTAAATACTTATGTTGCTGGCACACCACACATTGAGCCACATAATCTGTTATTGTTTTCTTCATACCCTTCCAGTATATGGATTGTGCCACCCGCCTATAAGTCCGATATATTCCAGAATGTCCACCTATGGATGATGTATGCATTTCAGCCAGTATCGTGGGAATCCATTTGGATTTAGCAGACAGCACTAACCTGCCTTTATGATGCAGTCTTCCCCCTTCCAAAGTAAAAGCCGAATGCTTTTCCGGGTCCCCTGTGAGATCTGCCACAATCTTCTTGAGTTCTTCATCCTCTTCCACTTCTTCCAAGATCTCCTGAAAATCTTTCCAATAAGGTCTAGCTATCACCCGCAACTCCTTTTCCTCCAACTTTTCATCTAACTCTTCCTTCTCTGTCGTGGCTTCCAGCCCTTTCCATGACAAGGCATCCGCCACTTTGTTCATAGCTCCAGCCTTATATATGATATCAAAATCGTAGCCTAATAATTTGGCAATCCAATTTTTTTGATTTTGGGTGGTTATTCTTTGTTCCAACAAATACTTCAAACTTCTTTGATCAGAATGCACCACGAATTTTTGGCCTATGAGATATGGTCGCCAATGCTGGATAGCTAACACCAAGGCCATGAGTTCTTTCTCATATATAAATTTGCTTAAGGTTCCTTTTGATAGAGCTTTGCTAAAGAAAGCTATAGGTCGCCTATTTTGTGTCAAAACTGCTCCCAACCCCTGATGCATCACACTCAATATGAAACGGTTGGTTGAAATCAGGCAAAGCTAACACAGGGGCAGTTGTGATAGCTATTTTTAACTTCTCCATTGCTTCTCTAGCCTCGTGGGTCCATTCAAAATTTCCTTTCTTCAACAAGTCAGTGAGAGGGCGAGCAATTTTACCATAGTTTCTTACAAATCTCCGATAATAGCCAGTTAAACCCAAAAATCCTCTCAAGGCTTTAATAGTTTTGGGTTCCTCCCATCCCATGATAGCCTCCACTTTTTCCCCATCCATTTCTACCCCTTTCTCCGATATAATGTGGCCCAAGTATCTGATATGAGTTCTCCCAAATTCGCTTTTCTTAGGGTTGGCGACCCACTGATGTTGCTGCAACAAACTTAATATACACCTTACATGTTCTAAGTGATCTTCCCATGAGCTACTGTATATCAAAATATCATCAAAAAACACTAGGACAAACTTCCTCAAGTGCGATCTCAACAAACCATTCATTGCACTTTGGAATGTGGCAGGGGCATTGGTAAGCCCGAAGGGCATCACCAAGAATTCGTAATGCCCCTGGTGTGTCCTAAAAGCAGTTTTTTGGATATCCTCCCCTCCCATTCGAATCTGATGATACCCAGCTTTGAGGTCTATTTTGGAGAAGAACTTTGCACCCCTCAATTCATCAAGCAACTCCTCTATCACGGGTATAGGGAACTTTTCTGGTATAGTGGCTCTATTGAGAGCTCTATAATCTATGCAGAAACGCCAACTCCCATCTTTCTTCTTGACTAGTATGACCGGACTAGAATACAGGCTAGTACTATGCCGGATAATTCCCATTCTCAGCATTTCTTCCACTTGCTTCTCGATTTTCCTTTTTAATAAGTGAGGGTATCTGTATGGTCGCACATTGACGGGACCTATCCCTTCCTTCAATATGATTTTGTGCTCCATCCCACGTTCTGGAGGTAACCCGTAAGGCTCCAGGAACACCTGCTGAAATTCAGACAGCAATTCTTCCAACTCTTCTTGCTGTCTCCCCGTCAACTCCTGTTCCTTTTCTCCTCTTCCATCCAGACCCATATGTCTTAACCCCCACATTACTGTCACTGATTCAACTTCAGTTATTTTAAGCAAGGCCGCAGGGGCTATCACTTCTCGTGCTAATGTTGGATCTCCTTTAATTATTACATCCTTTCCTCCTTGTTTAAAGGACATGGTTAATTTACTCCAATTGGTCATTACTTCTCCCAGCTTTGCCAGCCAATCTACTCCCAGAATCACGTCGACACCTCCTAATTCGAACACGTGATACTGCTCTGCAATCTCCACTCCACCCAGCTGTATCGCTATCCCTTGGCAGCATCCGTGAGTCCGTTTTCGCTGCCCATCACCCAAGCAAACTGGATGCGTCTGGTCTTTGTTCATCTCCAGTTGAAGCTCCTCCACCAGCGCCTTTGATATAAAGTTGTGGCTAGCACCACTATCCACCATTATCAATACCACCATGTCCCCCAAGCTCCCTTGAAGTTTCATGGTTCTCGGTTGGGTCATCCCACCTGCAGAGAGCGGTGATAATTCTAATCGCTCGTTCTCCAACTCCTTTTTGGTTTCTTCCAGATCGTCCTCCTCGTCTTCCCCTAAAATTGTCACTCGCAAACTCCGTTCTGGACATCGATGTCCAGGACCGAATTGGCCGCCACATCTAAAACAACGACCTTCTTCACGACGCTTAAGATACTCGTGGTAGGGAAGGTTTCACACCCCTCTGCCCATGGTTTCGTTCCTCACTGCACTCGCACTTCTTCCCGAACTACCTTCTCCTCCCCCAGACCCTATACTCTCTGCACCCGCCGCTCGTCCTCCTTGATTTCGAATCGAGTCAACTCGAATTATCGCCCCCGCAGTTCGCCCCCCAGATATATGTGGTCGACTCGCATTTCCACCCCCAGTCTTCGTTCCTCCTGGTATATTCTCTACATCTTTTGCGATTCGCATCGCTGCTAGTAGTTCCTGCGGATCGTATGGACGTATAAGATCCCTTACGCTGTCCTGTAATCCGGCTAAGAAATAGCCTAGTTGTTGCTCGTCCGTCAACCCCTTCGTTTGCCCCATCAGGATTTCGAAGTCGCGTATATATTCATCAACCGTACCTGTTTGACGGTTCGCCGTCAATCTTTCAAAAATGGTCCCTCTGCTTCGCTCCCCAAATCTTCCAATCATTGCCCCTTTGAGCCCTTCCCATGTGCGGTTTCTCGCCTTCTCTCTCCAGAATTGATACCAACACTCCCCTCCATGCTGACGTATGCGATTCGGACCTTCTCCTCCTCCGTCACTCTCTGTAATTCGAAGAACCGCTCTGCACAATTGATCCAGTTCAATGGATCTGTGCCTTCAAATACGGGAAGTTCTACTTTCTTTCTCCAATTAAATTGTCCCTCCGCCCGTTCGATCTCTCGTCCTCCGTTCTCCTCATCTCGTCTCCCTCTCCGGTCACCATTCACCGACGCCTGGCTCCCGTCTGAAGCCCCCTCGTGGTCGCGATTGCGACCTCCCAAAATGCGCATAACCTCTTGAAGGTCTTGGCGAATGGCAGCTGAATCTTGTCTCGTCGCTGCCGTTTCAGCTTTCAACCCCTCTATAGTAATCCCGAGAGCTTCGAGCTGGTTCTCAACCACCTTAAGGCGTCCTTCATTTTTTCCCTCCATAACTCCGATCAATCGCTACCGGGGATCCGGCAGGTCGGACCAATCTGTTAGGAATCCAAGAATAATATGCTAACCAAACGTACTCACGCACTCACAGAATAAGCAACAGAATATGGAATAGCTGTATAAAAGTGTGGGTATATTATTTACTGTGTTGACAAGTGTAACACATGTGTCTAGAGAGCCTAACCTCCCTCTACCGAGTAAACCCTCGGTCTATACAAATATGTATTTCTCTAGATAGTCCTCCAATGCAATACTTATTCTCTTTTATGCCCATATACCCCGCCTTTTCCTAACTGCTGAGGCAGTTAGGAATTTCTACTCCCTACTCTCTCTCTTCTTCCTTCGCACATACACCTTCCACCCTCTAACAGAGACCAACTTATAAACTATTTCAAAATCATACCCCATCAACCTGGCTATCCAATTTTGTTGGCTATGCGTCGTTATTCTCTGTTCCAGCAAGTATTTGAGGTTGCGCTGATCAGTATGAACCACAAACCTCCTCCCCAGTAGATATGGTCTCCAATGTTGGATGGCCACGACCAACGCCATCAACTCCTTCTCGTATATGGACTTAGCACGAGACCCCTCAAACAGCGCTCTGCTAAAGAAAGCAATGGGCTTCTTATTTTGCATCAACACAGCGCCCACTCCACTCCCCGAAGCATCACACTCCGCATGAAATTCTTGCGTAAAATCAGGCAGTGTCAGCACCGGTGCAGATGTCATCGCATTTTTCAGAGTTTCCATGGCTGCCCTGGCTTTCTCCGACCACTCAAATTTTCCTTTTTTCAACAATTCCGTGAGAGGTTTTGCTAACTCCCCATACCTCTGCACAAACCTTCTATAATACCCCATTAAACCCAAAAACCCCCTCAATGCTTTCAGATTCCGGGGTTCTTCCCATTCAAGCACGACCTTCACCTTATCCTGATCCATCTCCACTCCTTTCTCCGATATCTGGTGTCCCAAGTATTGAATTATCATTTTCCCAAACTCATTTTTTTTTATTTGCTTCCCAAACATTCTTTTCCAGCAGCCGCAACACCAAATTTAAGTGGTGGATATGCTCTTCCTAGGATGGGCTGTACACCAAGATGTCATAAAAAAAAACAAGCACCCATTTCCTCAAGGCACCATTAATATGTTCATGGCACTTTGGAACGTCGCCGGCGCATTCATTAACCCGAAAGGCATCACCAAAAATTCAAACAAACCTTGGTGGGTTCTGAAAGCAGTCTTGTGGATGCCTTCTTCTCCCATCATCCATATCTGGTGATAACCCGCCTTCAAATCCAGCTTAGAAAAGAACCTGGCACCTTTGAGCTCATCCAATAGTTCTTCAATTACTGGATAGGAAATTTATCCGGTACAGTAACTTTGTTCAATGCCTAGTAGTCCACACAAAACCTCCAGCTTCCATCTTTCTTCTTCACCAAAATTACCGGGCTGGAAAACGGACTTTGACTAGGCCGAATAATACCCGCTCGCAACATATCTGCAACCTGTTTCTCCAGCTCCTCTTTCATGAAAAAAGGATACCTATAAGGTCTTACATTTATAGGACTTATGCCCTCCTTGAGCACTATTCGGTGTTGTGCATCACGTTAAGGAGGTAGTCCCCCTCTCTCCTGAAACACCTTATAGTAGGCATGCAGAACTGCTCTGATTTCTGCCTACTGCTGCTCCGTCAATTCATCCATGACATCACCGTCTGCCCTTGGTTCCACTATGCACAATTCCCAACCCAGAAGCCATGACTTAGCATCCGTGATTTTTGCTAGTGTGCTTGGCTCTACCAGCTGTCGGGCCATGGCTGGGTCACCGCTAAACTTCCTCTTCTCTACATCCACAACATATTGCATGGACATCTCCCTCTAGTTAATAACCACTTCCCCCAATTTTGCTAACCAAGCAATACCCAATATTAAATCAACTCCTCCGAGATCAAACACATACATGTCCTCCTCCACCTTGACATTACCCAACTTCAATTCCACCTTCTCACAATGTCCACTAGTCCATTTCTTACACCTGTCACCCAAACTCACCGCGTAAGTGGGCGTTTCTGCCACCGGAAGTCTCAGTTCCTCCACCATCCTCCGGCTAATGAAGTTATGATTGGCTCTGCTGTCAATCAAGACTACCACGCATCTTTCTCCTATCAGCCCGGTCAACTTCATGATCTTGGAAGGCGTCAGGCCCTCCGCCGAGCATGCCAAAAGCTCCATGGGTTTCGCCTCCAGGTCAGCGTTTTCCTCAACTCCCCCTCCTCGTCCTCCGCGAGTAACAGTACTCGTAAAGCCTTTTCCGCACATCGGTGACCTGGTGCGAACGGTCCTCCGCATCGGAAAAACCTTCCTTCTTCCCGCCTCTTTAGAAACTCTGGATAAGGTAAGTTTCTGACCATCCGATTCTTGTTTTCTCCTCCAGTTGAGTTACTGCCCCTCACATTGGTGCTATTAGCCATTGCCGCACCTTCTCTCTTGGCCTGACCCGCTCCTTCTATCCCATCGACCCTTGTCGCGAAACTGCAATCTCCATCGGCCCTTACGATCGACGTCGCAGTTCGAGTACCTGCGTGAGTCATCTTGACCCCGTTCCAACCTCCTCCGCAACCCTAATCGCGACCATCAAATCTGGGGGACTCTGAATTCTGACTTGGCCCTTAATGTCTTCCCGTAACCCCGCCAAGAAGAAACCCAAAATCAGCTCCTCCGATAGGCCTTGGGTATGGCCTAGTAACATCTCAAAACTCCTTACAAACTCTTCCAGCGTTCCCTCTTGCCTTAGGGTGGCCATCTGTTCATAGACCGTTCCCCGGAACCCACCACCAAAGCGATTAATCAACCCGTTCTTCAAACCCACCCATGTCCGATTCTTGATTTTCTCCCGCCAATACTTAAACTAATAACTCACGCTTCCTTCCATGCTAATGTAAGCGAGTTCGACTTTGTCCTCCTCAGCCACTTTCTGGATGTCGAAAAATCTCTCGGCTCGATTAATCCAGATGTATGGGTCTCCGCCTTCAAATGATGGCAATTCCACCTTCTTCCTCCAATTGTGTGATATTCCCCAGTATCGGCCCTCCCTGGGTTTTCATTCACCGAGCTACTGCTCCCCTCAGAACCACCCCCTTATGGTTCGAACCTCCACCCATCATCCTCATCAATTGTTGCATATCGCGTCTGATCGCAGCGGTCTCTTCCTTGATTCCCTCCACTGTGATCTCCAAGTTATCTAATCTCCCCCCCTCCGTCTCACTCCCCATCGCTGGCTCTTCTCCTTCGTGATCCGGCAGGTCGGACCAAATGATAGGTTCTTTTAATCAAGAACCTATGAAAATCACTCTAAACACGCACAAACAATTCCTCTGAATTGTACAACCTCCTTTTATTACTAAAGAATCAAGAAATTGGTGTATACAAGCCACTCTGAGAGCCTAACCTCTCTCTAAAGAACTACAAGAGTTCCCGTGCAAACAATAATACTCCAAAACTCAAGACATACAACTCATTCCCCCATTTTATATCAACTTCTAACAGAACTAACAAAAACCCACTTCTTATATTCCTAACTGCCTTGGCAGTTAGGCTCTGTGACTTTACCTCTCCTTCTATATACAATTAACTCTCTAACAACAATGGTTTCCTTGGGATACAAACAAAGCCAAGGATATCGTACTCTATTCATAAAGCACTCTTTTATAGGTAAACTCACTCTATTGCTTGTCCATGTGGATGATATGATTATTGCACGAGATGATGAAACAAAAAAATTGGCAGCTCAATTTGAAATGAAAGACCTAGGAAAACTCAAATATTTTCTTGGAATAGAGGTGGCCTACTCCAAGAATGGAATTTTCATCTTCCAAAGGAAATATGTACTTGATCTCCTCAAAGAAACAGGAAAGCTGGGATGTAGAACCTCAATTGTTCCTATAGAACAGAATCACAGAATTGGAAGTGAAGAAAGTGCACTTGTAAAGAAGGAACACCCTATCAATAGCCCCCTCCATCTCAGCAACCTTTTCCTCAAGGTTGAAATGTGGAAACTGTTGCTTGATGTACAACTCCTCTTCCCAAGTTGCTCCTTCTACTCCACCCTATTGCCATTGGATCAAAACTTGGGACACCTCCTCTCCTTGTTGATTTCTGTCTCGCCTCTGTAATACCTTTAAAGGTCTATATAATGGACCTTGGGTATCCATTCAGACTTTTCTGAAAGCACGAGCCTTCCCTTAAAGTCTAACCTCTCGTTCTTCATGGTGTAAGCGGGATGGGAATCATGATCATTCTTTATCTCTTCCATTATTCTTTTCAGCCCTTCGTCCTTCTCCACTTCCTCTATTATCTCTTGAAAATCAAGCCAATATGGCTTGGATATCGCTTGTAACATCTTATCCCCTTCTCTCCCATCTTCACCTTTCCTAGACAATCCATTGGCCACCCTGTTTGAAGCTCCCGTCCTGTAATATATATCAAACTCATCCCATGAGTTTTGCTAGCCAGTTTTGGTGGTTTTGAGTTGTTATGTGCTGTTCCAACAAATGCTTCAGGCTTTTCTGGTCTGTGAATACATTGAAGTGCCTTCCCAGCAGATACGGACGTCAGAGTTGAATAGCCAGCACCAGTGCCCAATGAGCCTTCTGATACGCAGACTTGCCCAATGAGCCTTCTGACAACGCCTTCTTGTAATAAGCTATGGGTTTCTTATTTTGTGACAATACAACCCTTATTCCCTTCCCGAAAGCATCACATTCCACTTGAAACGCCGCTGAAAAATCAGGCAGAGTAAGTACAGGAGTAGTAGTGACTGCCTTGCATGGCTGCCTCCCCCATCACTGTCCACTCAAACTTCCCCTTCTTCAAGAGATCTGTGAGAGGTCTCACGATCTTCCCATAATCCTTTACAAATCTTCTGTAATAACCGGTGAGTCCTAAGAAACCTCTTAGCTCTTTGATACATCTGGGTGTCGGCCAATCGGTCACAGCTGACACCTTCTCGCCATCCATCTCCACCCCTTGCTTTGATATCATATGGCCTAAATAACGAAACTGCCTCTATCCGAACTCGCACTTCTTCTTGTTTGCAAACAGCTTGTGCTGCTTCAGCACCTCCATCACCTGTCTAAGGTGATTATCATGAGCTTCCCACGATTTGCTGCACACAAGGATGTCGTCAAAGAAGACCAACACGCTCTTCTTCAAAAAGGGTCTCAACAATGAATTCATCATATCCTGAAAGGTGGCAATAGCGTTCATGAGGCCGAATGGCATTACGAGGAATTCGTAATGTTCGACATGAGTCCGAAACGCTGTGTTTGGGACGTCTTCTTCCTTTATCCGTATTTTGTGGTACCCCGCTTTAAGGTCCAACTTGGAACAAAAATCTACTCCATGAAGCTCATCCAACAACTCTTCAGTGACAGGTATTGGGTATTTGTTTGGGACAGTAAATCTGTTTAAAGCTCTATAATCAATATAGAAACGCAAGCTCCCATCTTTTTTTTAACTAAAATGATTGGGCTAGAATATGGGTTGTTACTGGGCCTAATAATGCCCAACCCCATCATCTCCTGCACTTGTCTTTCTATTTCAGCTTTCATCAAGTGAGGATATCTATAGGGCCTCATGTTTACGAGTTCGGTGCCCTCTTTGAGGGTTATCTGATGATCAACCCGCATGACAGGAGGAAGTCCTTGCACTTCCTGGAATACCACCTCGAACTCCTCCAAAATCACCTCTAGATTTTGCTTCTGCATGGGTGTTAAATCTTCTTCACACCACCACCAGTGTCTCTATCTCACGGGTAGTTATTTTTCTCATTAACGTGTTGTCTCCCCTTTTCACCATATCAGCATCCGCCGACCCATATTTCAACGTCATCTTCTTCCAATCTACCTTTATCTATCCCAATTTCGCCAACCACTTAACTCCCAACACTATATCCACTCCACCTAACTAAAAAATATAAAAATTCTCTCGAACCTCCGCTCCCTCCAGTGTCACCGATAGCCCTTTACAACACCCTTGTGTCTCTTTTCTCTAGCCATCTCCCAAACATACCCGATATTGTGCCGTCTGCTCTTTCTCTAGCCTCAATTCATCGACCAAGTGTTTCGAAATGAAATTGTGACTCGCCCCGCTGTCGATCCACATGACGATCCTCCGATCTCGAACCCATCCGGCCAACTTCATGGTGTTGGATTGCGTCACCCCCCTGGTTGAATACACCGACAGCTCCATGCAGTGCTGCTCTGCCTCCTCTGTCGTTTTCGCCTCTTCCTCGTCGTCATCTGCTCCCATAATCATCACCTTGAGACTCCTCTCTGCACAGCGATGCCCTGGACTATAAGGTTCAGCACAGTGAAAACAACAGCCCTCCTCTCCTTTTGAGGTATTCCGAATATGGCAGCGTTCGCACTCAGCGATTTGGCCCGCCACCGCCTGACGTACTATCGACCTTTGAACCAGCGGTTATGGTCGTCACTTCATTCTTCTGACCCTGAACTACGTCGTTGTTTGCGCGCCCCTTCGATGACACCCGATAGGTCTACGTTCTTGCTATCATGCCTACACTGGTCCTCCTTTTACTTGTCGCACCGCCTCCGGTCACCCTCGCCACCAACCCCGATTGCTCCACGTCCCGAGCCCTTTCAATCGCAGTTAACAGATTGCGAGGATCGTAAGGCCGAACGAGATCCCTCAATTCTTCTTGGAGTCCCGCAAAGAAATACCCAAGCAGTTGTTCCTCCGTCACGGGCCTGAGCCACCAGGATTTCGAACTCCTGCACATATTCCTACACCGCCGACAGTTTTTCGAAGATCATTCCCCGGTGTCTACCTCCGAACCTCCAGACCATCGCCTCTATCAACGTCGCCCAGGTAGGCTTCTTAACCTTCTTCCGTCAAAAGCAAAACTAGTAGTTCGCTCCCCCTTCCATTCATATGTACACCAGCTTCATCTTTTCCCTTTTTGTCACGTTTTGAAGTTCAAAAAACTCCTATGCTCTAGCGATCCATCCCGTTGAATTGGTCCCTTCGAAAGTAGGTAATTCCACTCTCTTCATCCAACTCCTCTGAATGTCATCGCGTTCTCTCATAAGTATCCATATACTTTGTATTCTTTCTGTTGATAATACAAAGAGAGGTTATACAATGTTCTTTAGTGCTTTTGTGTCTATTAGTGAAGGTTTTCTTTGGGTTTCTTTATCAAAAACCTATTAATTTGATCCGACTTGCCGGATCAAAATTGGGTGCGAACGCGAGAATGGAGAAGGATACTGAAGCGAGATTGGAGGCTATTGAGATTACGATGGAGGGATGAAAGCCGAGTCTGCAGCAGTGCGACAGGATTTACAACAAATAATGAGAATTCTGAGAACACCGGCCAATAACAGAGGGAAGTTCTGACGATAGCTCCGTGAACGACAATCGACACAGAGTAGTGGGGGAAATTGGAGGCAGAGGGGTTGGCGACAGAGGTGAGGAACACAAACCATGGAGGAGCCTCTTAGTTGGCTCAATAGCAGAACAATTCTTTGACATATAGAAGGTGATAAGTGATGAGAAAAAGGTGGAAATAACGTACGTTAGCATGGAGGGAAGCGCGGCTTACTAGTTCATGTTCTGGAAAGAATCATTCTTGGGAAGGTCTGAAGGCGGCCATGATCAATCGGTTTGAGGAGGATTTAGGGGAACGGTGTTTGAGAGGTTGGCGAAGCTACGCCAGGAGGGGACCGTGGAGGAATTTGTTCGCGATTTTAAAATTCTACTAGGTCAAACTAGGGGCATACTCGAGGTACAAGTGCTAGGTTATTTTCTTGTCGGATTGCGAGAGGACGTAAAAGGACAGGTGAGGATTCAAGATCCATCAAAGTTAATGGCGACGATACGAATTGCTCGTGATGTGGAAGATGCAATGATACGAGCGAAGGGAGGCTATCAGAGTGGGTTCAAGATTAACCCATTGGGGATGCGATCAATGGGAATAATGATGAGATTATAACCTAATAGATCCCCGATGAACCAGCACGGGAGAATGAAGAGTGTGGGATCGACGAGGAGAGATGGAGTCGCGACGAGCACAAATACGAGGGCGAGCAATGCAATTGGAAGCGAGAATCGTGGAAGAAAGGTGAGAAATCTTCCATACCCAGAATTTCTTAAGAGGAAGGAGGTGGGCAGGTGTTTCCGATGTGGGGGGCCGTTTGGACCAGGCTATCTTTGCACGGAGAGGAGTTTATAGGTGTTGTTAGCAGAGGATAAGGAGGAAGACGCGAGTGAAGTAGTTGACCAGGAGGAGAAACCCATGGAATTATCCGCTTGTTCTGTCGAAGGGTTAACCTCGCCCAGAACTTTGAAGTTAGAGGGGAAAATTAGAGAAAGAAAAGTGGTGGTACTCATAGATAGTGGCACAAGCCACAACTACATCAGTCGAAGAATAACGGGGGAATTGAAACTACCCATAATAGACACACAATCGTATTTGGTGAGTCTAGGCGATGGGCACAAGAGAATGACACGAGGATGTTGTGAGAAGATTAGAGTAAACTTGGAAGAAGCCACGGTGGAGGAAGAATTCTATGTATTTGAATTGGGTGGTGTTGACTTCATCTTGGGATTTGCATGGCTTGTAAAGTTGGGGAAGTGAGGATTAATTGGGTGAAATAACAATGGTTTATAACATGGAGGCACGAAGATTAAGATAAGGGGTGATCCAGCGTTGTCTCGACAGCTGGCGGAACCATAAATTTGTTGAAATTGGTGGATGCTGAGTCATGGGCATTAGTTTGGGATTTGGGCCTAGTGGAGAAGGAGGTGGATGATGAGTTGCAAGACGATTTGACGGGAGAGCAGAAAGCAGAAATGGAAGCAGTGTTGCAGGCGCCCTACTGAGTCTTCCAAGAAATGCAAGGATTACCTCCACCTCGGGATATGGAGCACCGTATTCCACTCAAAGAAGGGGTGGATCGCATTAATGTACGTCCATACAGGTATCATCTAGGCCAAGCACGAGCCCTTTATCCAGTTAGTCATCTTAGTGAAGAAGAAGGACGGCAGCTAGCGCTTCTGTGAGGATTACCATGCCCTGAACAGAGCCACCGTCCCTGGAAAATTCCCCATACCTGTTATAGAAGAACTGCTGGATAAACTAAAGGGAGCTAAGTATTTCTCGAAGATTGATTTAAAGGCTGGATATCATCATATCAGAATGGACAAAGAAGATGTTCACAAGACTACTTTCCGGATGTACCAGGGCCATTTTGAGTTCCTTGTGATGCCATTTAGACTCACAAATGTGCAAGCCACTTTTCAAATGCGATGAATAACCGGTTACAGCAGTACCTCCGGAAGTTTGTGTTGGTCTTCTTCGATGATATACTTGTTTACAACCCCACTAAGAGAAACCACTTGGAGCAGCTGGAATTGGTGTTAAGGGTGTTGGAGCAGCATCGTTGGGTGGCCATCAAAAAGAAGTGTGAATTTCGGAAGCAACAAATTCGTTATCTAGGCCACCAAATTTCAGAAAAAGGAGTTGAAATGGATAATGATAAGATAAGGGCGGTTTTGGAGTGGGAAGAACCAAAAAAACTTGAAAACGTTGAGGGGTTTCCTTGGCTTGACGGGGTATTATAAGCATTTCGTGTCGGGGTATGGGAAATTGGCGAAATCACTAACTGAATTGTTGAAGAAAGGTCAGTTTGGATGGTTTGAACAAGCACGCACAACCATGGTTAGATTCAAGGCTCCTATAACTTCTGCTCCCGTGTTAACATTGCCTGATTTCCATCAGACATTTCACATAGAATGTGACGCCTCAGGAGGAAGGGTGGGGCAGTGTTGACCCAGAACAAAAAGCGCATTGCTTTTTTCAGTAAAGCGCTATATGAGGGTTCCTTAAGTAAGTCGATATATGAAAAGGAGTTGATGACCTTGGTTATGGCCATCCAACATTGGAGGCCATACTTGGTGGGAAGAAAGTTTGTTGTGTATGCTGACCAGCGAAGTTTGAAGTACCTATTGAAGCAAAGAATCACCACTCAAAACCAACAAAACTGGCTGGCAAAGCTCATGGGTTATGACTTTGAAATAGTATATAAGAAAAGGGAGCACCAATAGGGCGGTTGATGCCCTATCAAGAAGAGGAGAAGGAGACATGAAGGGAATGGAGCTACATACAATCTCCAGGCCATTCTGGCAAGATATTTAGGAGGTTCTGAGAGAGGTAGAGGAGGACAAAATGTTAAAAACTGTTAGAAATATTATATTTAGTTTATATTGTGTTTATGTTAATTAGGGAAACATAGTAGCTATATGTTTATTAGGGAAACATTGTTCTTATTTTATTTTATTTTATTCTTACATATTCATTTGTATTTGGGCTTAGCGTATATTTCTTCTATTATAAATAGAGAACCCTATCTGTATGAAAAGACACACAAGGGAGATTTCTCCTCATCACTACACTATTTCATATGGTATCTAGAGCTTAGGTTCCGATCCAACTTCTTCCACGGCCGCAGCCACCGCCGTTGCAGCCACCGTCGCCGGAGCCGTCGCCAGAGCAGTCGTCGGAGCCGTCGTCGGAGCAGTCGCCGAAGCCGTCGTCGGAGCAATCGTCGGAGTCGTCGCTGGAGTAGTCGCCGGAGTAGTCGTCGGAGTTCCAGAATTGACCGGCGATCACTCCATCCGAATCGCCTCCTCGCCCTCTTTTGGTTCTGTGGTTGTTGCGTCAATCAAAACACGTTGAATTTTTAGGGTTTCTCCCTCTCCATGGCGTCTTCCTCGTCTACAACCACCTCTGTTAGTGCCTCATCTTCTTCTGCTGGTACCTCATCTGATTCCCCAATATACACCAATTATGTGAATGTATACTTGTCCATTGACAAGTTAGATGGCACGAATTATGCCACATGGGCGTCCGACATCAAACTTTGGCCTAGCTTACCATAGAGGACACTTCCCGCTGGATGAAAATTGATGCCCAGTTATGCATCGTCATAAAGTCCACCATTCACTCTTCTCTGAAACAAATGTTTCGATCATATGAAACATGTTCAGAAGTATGGGCACAAGCGAAGTTATTATACACGAATGACACCCAGCGTCTTTATAGTGTTTGTCAGGATCTATTCACTATTATTGGTCCACGCAATCTTGGTCCCATAGCAGAATATTTGAGTAAAATTCATGCCCTCCTTCATGATTTTAATGAGCTATTACCTCCTGCTTCCACTTCTGCTAAAGAACTGGAACAACTATCAAAGTTCTTCATGCTATTGGCATTATATGGACTCTCTGGTGATTCCTCCCATACCCAACTTTACTTCTACTTGTTCTGCTCTTTTGCGTATTCTGAGCAAACCAGTCATTGAGACATCTCCTCATATTGATGTTTCCTCTGTTATGGCTACCCAACGTGATGATAAAAGTCGGTCTCGCAAGTTAGGTAAAGGACGACCAAAATGTGACCACTGTGGCAAGCTAGGCCACAGAATTGATAAATGTTATGCGCTTCATGGCGTCCTCCTCGATCTGCAGCTATGGCTGATTCTGATACACCTCTTCGGCCTGCAGACCATCCTACTTCATCAAATAATATAGATAACCCTGCAGTCTTCAACGAATTTCTCAGATGGTATGAGGATCGTCAGCAATCTAGTTCCACTACATCTGCATCTGTTGCACGCACAGGTACACCTTTTGTTGGTCTGACTCACTCCCTCGGATCTTGGGTCCTTGACTCAGGTGCCACCGATCATATAACTGGTAACAAGTCCTTGTTTTCTTCCTTGTCATGTTCGGATAATTTACCCTCGGTAACAATGGCTGATGGGTCTAGAGTCTCATCTCATGGCATTCTTCACCAGACCTCCTGTGCTTATATTCCTCAACAAAATGGGGTGGCTGAGCGCAAGAATAGACACCTCATTGAAACAACTCGTACACTTCTAATTCATGGCCAAGTACCTTCGCGTTTTTGGGGTGATGCAGTTCTCACCGCAAGTTATCTCATCAACCGCATGCCGTCTTCTGTCCTAGATAACAAAATTCCTCATTCTGTCTTATTTCCTCAAGACCCTTTACATCCATTACCTCTTAAAGTTTTTGGGTCTACATGTTTTGTTCATAATTTTAGTCCTGGTCTTGATAAGTTATCTCCAAGATCTCACAAATGTGTCTTCTTAGGATTTCCACGGTCACAAAAGGGCTATAAGTCTTTTTCTCCTTCCCTCAATCGTCATTTTATATCTGCTGATGTCACTTTTGATGAATCTTCATTTTATTTTTCACAACTATCTTCTAGTTTTGTACCTCCACCTACCACTGTTGATATTCCTATTGTTTGTGATCCTTTAGACTCTCATTCCCCACAAGATCGTCCTTCAACTCCACCACTTCAGGTTTATAGTCGCCGCAATCATCTCCCTCATGACTCACCTCTTGTGCCGCCTCCTGTGTCTCCTCTGGCTCCAGCAAATGAGTCTGACCTGCCTATTGCCCTCCGTAAAGGTATACGCTCTACTCGTAACCCTTCCCCCCATTATACTGTTCTTAGTTACCACAGGTTATCTCCATCTTTTTACACATGTCTCTCATCCATTTCTTTTGTGTCAATTCCCAAGTCTGTAGGTGATGCCTTAACTCATCCTGGTTGGCGTCAAGCCATGCTGGATGAATTAAGTGCTTTACAGAAAAGTGGAACTTGGGAGCTTGTCCAATTACCATATGGAAAGTCTATTGTTGGTTGCAGGTGGGTGTATGCTATCAAAGTTGGCCCTGATGGTACAATTGATCGTTTGAAGGCTCGACTGGTTGCCAAAGGCTACACACAGATTTTTAGTTTGGATTATGGTGATACCTTTTCTCCAGTGGCGAAAATGACCTCAGTTCGCCTATTCATTGCCATGGCCGCTCTTCGACAATGGCCTCTTTACCAACTTGATGTCAAAAATGCTTTCCTTAATGGTGATTTGCACGAAAAAATTTATATGGAGCAACCACCTGGCTTTGTTGCTCAGGGGGAGTCATCTGGATTGGTATGTCGTCTTCGTAAATCCCTATATGGCCTAAAACAGTCTCCTCGGGCCTGGTTTGGTAAATTCAACTGTGTTGTTCAACAATATGGTATGTCACGTAGTGAAGCGGATCATTCAGTGTTCTATCGCCACTCAAGTGCTGGATGTATCTACTTAATAGTGTATGTCGATGACATTGTTCTCACAGGAAGCGACTACCTTGGCATCTCTCAGATGAAACAACACCTTTGTCACCATTTTCAAACCAAAGATCTTGGCAAACTCCGGTACTTTTTGGGTATTGAAGTAGCACAATCCAATGATGGTATTGTCATATCTCAGAGGAAGTATGCGTTAGACATCTTCGAGGAAACATGGTTAATGAACTGTAAGTCTGTTGAGACACCTATGGATCCTAACATCAAGCTCCTACCAAATCAGGGGGAGCCTTTCTCAGATCCTGAACATTACAGAAGATTATTTGGTAAATTGAATTATCTTACTGTTACGCGTCTTGACATTTCCTTCGCAGTTAGTGTGGTGAGTCAATTCCTTAACTCCCCATGTGAAGACCATTGGGATGCAGTTGTTCGCATACTGAAGTATATTAAAGGATCACCTGGAAAAGGTTTGCTATATGGTCCTAACAACGATACAAAAATCGTTTGCTATTTAGATGCTGATTGGGTTGGTTCCCCTTCTGATAGGAGGTCTACTACTGGATATTGTGTCTCTATTGGTGGCAACCTGATATCTTGGAAAAGTAAGAAGCAAAGTGTTGTGGCTAGGTCCAGTGCAGAAGCCGAATATAGAGCTATGACATCAGCTACTTGTGAACTTGTGTGGCTTAAACAATTACTTAGTGAATTGAAATTTGGAGATATCACTCACATGACACTTATATGTGATAATCAAGTTGCTCTTCATATTAGCTCTAACCCTGTCTTCCATGAGAGAACCAAACACATTGAAGTTGATTGCCATTTTATTAGAAAAAAGGTCATATCTGGAGATATCAAGACTGAGTTCGTTAACTCAAGCAACCAGTTGGCAGACATATTCACTAAGTCCTTGCGAGGACCTAGAATTGACTATCTTTGTAACAAGCTTGGAACATATGATTTATATGCTCCAGCTTGAAAGGGAGTGTTAGAAATATTATATTTAGTTTATATTGTGTTTATGTTAATTAGGGAAACATAGTACCTATATGTTTATTAGGGAAACATTGTTCTTAGTTTATTTTATTTTATTCTTACATATTCATTTGTAGTTGGGCTTAGCCCATATTTCTTCTATTATAAACAGAGAACCCTATGTGTATGAAAAGACACACAAGGGAGATTTCTCCTCATCTCTACACTATTTCATAAAAACATTGATAGCAGATAGTAAAAAGGATCCAAATTGCCATCTGGCTTATACATTGGAGAATGACAGACTGCACTACAAGGTAGAATGGTGATATCGGCCAACTCTACATGGATTCCTAAGTTGCTAGCTGAATTCCATGTGACCAAAATGGGGGGTCACTCAGGGGTATATAACACCTATAGAAAGATAGCCAAATCCTTGTGTTGTGTGGGCATGAAGAAGGCGATTACGGAGTTCGTTGCAGGATGCAAGGTATGCCAGCAGCACAAGTATTTGGCTGCATCCCCCCAAGGGCTATTATAACCCTTACCGATACCATAGGCCGTATGGGAGGAGGTAAGCATGGACTTCATAGTGAAGTTACCAAAGTCACAGGGCCATGATGCAATTTCAGTGGTGGTACATAGACTGAGCACATATGCCCACTTCATAGCGCTAAAACATCCTTATTCGGCAAGAACGGTGGCAGAAGTGTTTGCTAAAGAAATTGTAAGACTGCATGGGATTCCAGTGTCGATTGTTAGTGATAGGACCCTTTGTTTCTAAGCATCTTCTAGAAGGAGTTATTTAAGATGCAGGGTACCGAAGTTAAAATGAGCACCGCATATCACCCTGAAACTGATGGACAAACAGAGGTGGTGAATCAGATTGTAGAAGGGCATTTGCGCTGTTTTTGTTCGAAGCAACCAAAAGGCTGGTATGCACTGCTATCTTAGGCCGAATACGAGTACAATACCAGTTACCAAGGAGCAGCACGATGTACACCTTTTGAAACCGTGTATGGCAGGGCTCCTCCATCCTTCAGCAGGTTTGTTCCAGAGGAAACACCGGTGGAAGCAGTGGCCCAAAATCTTATGACGCAAGATGAGGCTCTTAAACAATTGAAGTTCCATTTAAACAGGACCAAAAACTTGATGGCACAACAGGCGAAGAATATAAAGAGGGAGGTGGATATTAAAGTGGATGATTCGGTTTATCTGAAGGTTAGACCCCATAGACAGTCCTCCATGCCGGTTCGAATGCATCCAAAGCTCTCATCCCGATACTTTGGACCGTTTCAAGTGTTGCAGCAGGTGGGGAACGTGGCTTATAAGCTTAAGCTACCAAAATCAGCTAGAATACATATGATGTTTCACGTGTCCCAGCTAAAGAAGGCGGTGGATGATAAGATAGTAGAAAAGGAATTGCCAGCAGAGCTTCAGGAAGAAGGACCGACTTTTTGGCTAGTGAGGATATTGGGGAAGAGACAGGTACAGCGGGAAGAGGTATTGCACCAAGTTTTGGTAGAATGGCAAGAAGGGGGCAGAGAAGGCGCTACCTGGGAAGACAACTTGACTATCCAGGATCGATATCCTAAGTTTAACCTTGAGGACAAAGTTGTTCAGGAGGCAGAGGGCAATGTTAAGAGATTGAGAGTTTATGAGAGGAGAAGGAAGAGTTAGTTAGCTTAACTGGCAAGGCTAGGAAAATCGGGATGGGTCTGTATAAATAAAGCTTGTTAGTTGTTAGAGAGGGTGCTTTTAGACTTGTGTAAACTGTATAGGACTTGTTAAGCCTGTAGGGGGAGGTTAGGCTCTCATAAGTGTCCATATACTTTGTATTCTTTCTGTTGATTATACAAACAGAGGTTATACAATGTTCTTTAGTGCTTTCGTCTGCGTTAGTGTGGGTTTTCTTAGGGTTTCTTGATTCTCTTTATTTTTATGTAAAACTACATATTTTCTACTCTGCTATTTATAACAATTCCTAATATCATGCAAGTTAACAACAAAAACCAATTACTACAAAAGAAAGGAAGGGTAAAGAAATGACTTATTGGTATTTGTTTTGCTCCATGACCAGCCAAGGTGTGCATTGTCTTCTTCCTAACTCTCTGCTGCAGCAATAACAGCTCTCCATCAAAGGCTTTCAGCAGGTTCTACACTTTCAAATCATCTTGCCACAGTCGCCAGAGCTCCTCATTCAACAGTTGCAGATTTTGCAACTTCCAGGCTCTTTGGGCAGTGTTAACACCATCTTCTGCCTCCCCCAAGGCTGTCTTTGTCTCTGCAGCTTCCTTTGAATGGGTTACAATGTTAGTCATGTCAGCTGAAACAACAAAATCAAAATCAATGTTCATCAGTGAATCATCAAACAATGCAGCTTCATTCAGACTGAAATCAGAGTGTCATCCATCAGATCATCAAGCATTTCCTTAGAAATTAGTGCATTAAAATCAGAACAACTACTATCATGCATTTCAATCTGGTCTACCACAGAAATTGCATCCAAAATCTCAGAATGACTAGGCATAACAGCAGAAATATCAAGCAGAGGTTTCATAGGTTCAGTAAGCAAAGACTCAGTAACATACTCTGCACCTCAGCCAAACAGATAGGGAGTTTAAGTTTAGAATCCACCTGTACTAGCTCCACAAAAATGACCTCACCAACCTCTACAGATTCATCATCCAAGCTATCAAAGAAAATGCTGCCAAGATTAGTACACACATCATTAACAACATCAGGAATATCCATGTATTTTACAGCAAATATTCAATTCAAAATGTCAGTGTGTATATGGATACCAGTAACAGGATCCAAGGCAGGTTTTATTGGTTCAAATCTTAAAGGATCAAAAGTATTAATTCCCCACTTGAGCAAAATGTACCTATGAGGATAATTCAAATCATTTACCTCATCATAAACTACTGCAACCTCATAATCTAAATCTAAAAAAATAAAGAAAAGAAAATATGTTACACACTGTGCAAAAAATGAAAAAATAAAGAAAACAAAATAAATGCTTATAGCATACCATTTGGAAATAGAATAACAACAATCAAGAAGGTTGTAGATTCTTGCCTCTGCCTTCCCAAAACTGTCATCCTAGTAAAAACGAAAGAAAATCAAGAAAAAATATATTATAATGAGTGCAAATTAGAGTAGTTGGTTAAAAAGAAAGGACCTCTGATCAGCTCTCAAATCAACCATGGAACCCGCACCAGATTCTACTTCGCATAAAGGAGCTCCCTCTTGAATGTTTCTCGGAGCTGCACGAACCCTAGCTTCTAATGTTGAGAGAATTGGAGAAAATCTTCCAAAATGGTCGAGCTCCACTCTTTTGCACAAACGATATGCGAATTAGAAACATGCAGCAGCTTTGCCCCTTCTCGCAGCATGAAACGCTGAGTTTCATTAATCCACTAAAACTCGCAGCTTCAAAATGTGTGTTTCACTTGAAGGGATTCAGCCCATGCATATGCAGTGATCAGCTCATCTCCATACCAAGCAGCCCAACATCATCACAGCAGCCCAGATCATTGCTCTTTTAAAAGCGCTGGCCCAAACAGCATATATCAACTTCATCTACAACAGATTAAAACTCTGGGCTTCCTAACAATGCTCGCCCATTAGAGTTTGGCCCAAACGACACTCTTTTTACCCAGTTCAATGTATTTTCTTCAGCCCTTTATCTGCATAAAAGAAAGAATTCAAGAGTTTAATAAAAAAAAATCGTATAACTCTGAAAACAAATTTTTACATTTAAAGAAAAAAACATAACAACATAAAAAAATACTATTTATTATCTAAAAACACAAAATTAATACTATTTTAACAAAACTCTAAAATTAAAGAAAAAATGTTAAACTAACCTAATTCTAGAAAATAAGAAGGTAAAATACACTAAAAATAATTCTAAACTAAGAAAAGTATGGAAAAAATGAAGAGTTATCACACTCAAAACTTAAAGAACTGCCCTCCTGGGCAGTGAAAACTAAAATGAAAAGAAAGACTCCATCTAAAAAGAAAAACCCAAAACAAAAACTCAAAAGAAACTGAACCTATTTACAAGCACATTCAATACTGCCAATTCAATTATTTCCCAGCCACTTCTTCAATCAGAACTGCACAATCATATCTCTAAACTTTAAACATCAGTTTCAGCAATTCAAGCATTTTAAAAACAACTTCATTCAGCCAATTTCAGCAATGAAAACATTAAGAAATGCATAAGTCAGTTTCAGCCTCACAGGAACAAGTGTTTGCACTCATTTTCACTCAAGTGTTTGGGGCTGTCCTGTTTCACTCACACATGACCTGTTAACTTCCATTCTTAACTTTGAAAGGACTCTAAGTGAAAGTGCTCTGCTCATGGTTTCATCTAGATCAAAAGGTCTTTAATGGCTTGTAATGTAAATGGCATGAAGGGTTAGAAAACACAAGGCTTAGATGGAAATGGAGAAACTGTGAAGTAGAGTAGGGAACCTAAAACTCAGTGCATTCTTTGTTTAACTTTTGGCCAATCAAATTTCTTTCTTTCTTTTTTTTCTCTGGTTTTTACATACTGTCAGGTCTCTCCTTTTTTTCAATTCATATGCTATTTTGCTCTTTTTCAGACCTGCTCTTTTCTTTTTCACACAACCAGATTTGCTGAGCTTCTTTTTCTTTTTTTTTTTTTTTTCTGGCCTTACTTAGGTCCTCTCCCTACTTCTCACAAATCTCTATAGGTTGATTAATGATGGGGTAAACAGGGCTTGTAATGAATGGAAACAAAAACAATAGGCTATGGCTCAAAAGGAAGGTACAATGGATAAAACTGAAATGGTTAAGCTGTATGGCTATGGATGAAGAAAAAGAATGCCTAAATCATGTCTAAATTCTACCAAGAGCAAGCTTATCAGAGAGAATCAATGCAAAATCAGAATTAAAAGCCAAACATGCATGAAATCACACTAGAAAGACAAAAATTGGGCCCAAAATCTCTCCAGGTAAAGGAATTTGCTAAAACTGACTTTTTACTCTCTTTTATGCAAAAATTGCTTCATTGGACTGAACTTAGATGCAAAAATAATGCTAGAACTACTTCTACTTGAATCTAAAGCAGAAAACACAATTAAACAGTTCTGATTGAAGGAAATGAAACCAAGAAATGCATTTAATCAGCAAAGAATTAATAAGAGTATGAAACAGGACCTAAAACTGTCTAACAGCATGATCTAAACTATCTACAATCTATACAAAGCTAACTAGACTCATCTAAAATCTAAAACAGCCAAGACAAAAGAATACGTAACCTAAAACAACTCCTAAACTAAGGCTCTACGAAGAAAACAGCAAGATGAAAACAAAAAGAAGATAGCCTAAACCAAAGAAGAACAAGGAACCTAAGCCAATCCTAACATGAACAATGAATGACGAAAAGGGAAAATAAATCCTAATGGACAGCTTGAAAGAGAACCTAGAAAGGAAAGAAAGATTTAAAACAAAAACTAATACCGAAAGCAAATTCTAATTGAAAGCTGAAACATAAACCTAAGAAATGAAAAAGAAACCTAAGACAATTAATAACTGAAAGCTAAAAACAAAACGTGAAACAAGAAACAAGAATAGAAGAAGAAAAAGACTTCATCTAAAAAGAAAATTGAAACTACAAAGCTACAATAAAAAGAAAAATTATTCAAATCAGAATAACTACTATCATGCATTTCAATCTGGTCTACCACAGAAATTGCATCCAAAATCTCATAATGACTAGGCATAACAGCAGAAATATCAAGCAGTGGTTTCACAGGTTCAGTAAGCAAAGACTCAGTAACAGAAAAACCACTCTGCACCTCAGCCAAACAGATAGGGAGTTTAAGTTTAGAATCCACCTGTACTAGCTCCTCAAACATGACCTCACCAACCTCTACAGATTCAGCAGATTCATCATCCAAGCTATCATAGAAAATGCTGTCAAGATTAGTACACACATCATTAACAACATCGGAAATATCCATGTATTTTACAGAAAATTTTGAATCCAAAATGTGAGTGTGTATATGCATATTAGTAACAGGATCCAAGGGCAAAATGTACCTATGAGGATAATTCAAAGCCCCATATGTGTATCATTTACTTCATCATAAACTACTGCTGCCTCATAATCTAAATCTGAAAAAATAAAAAAAATGTTACAAACACTACAAAGAATGAAAAATAAAGAAAACAAAATAAATGCTTATAGAAAACAAAAAAATAAAGAAAACAAAATATGTTATAGCACATTGCTGGTAAAATATATAATATGACTTTTCCCCTTCCTTGCATTGGACTACTCTGGACTGTTCACACAGTCAAACAAGGGTCAACAACATAAAGTGGACAAATTGGAATGAAAACTAGCTCAAAAGAGTGAATCCCTTTTACAATTTATGGTATGGTCAACGGGCCAGGAAAGAAGCATCACATCGATTCAAAGGAGTCAAACTTTCAATTAGTTCTTGTGTAAACATACATGTTTGAATATTTGCACGGTATATTTTTCCAGTTTCGCTGAAATGAATCTCAATGATCTTTCCCTGTGAAATTCAATCAAATTAAGAGATTTCAGCACCAAATTTTAGGGGATCAGAAACCTAATGAATCAACCAAAAGAGTCAATATAATAAATTGGAAATCTTATAAAACGACTCGAGTTGTCATTTCTTAATGTTTTTCCATTACCAAAGGCTACCAGTATTGGATTAGTCTGTAATATCTCGTTAGCCGTTCCACTTCCACCACCAAGAGCAGCCAAGTATTGCATTGTTATTTTTGCTGTCTCGGTCTTTCCAGCTCCACTCTCACCACTGAATATGTAGATAAAAGGAGTTATTGGAAGTTTTCATTCAAAGCAGTCACATAATTCTATAATATTTCTTGCCCCACCTGAAATCCAATGTGGAACATTTTCTCTTCTCTCTAATATGGAATCAAAACTGGTCGCGGACTGATGTATTCTTTGAGGACAAGTGCCTCTATCCTGTGATGAATTTTAAAAATAGCATATCACATTGTTTAGGCACAAGACAATATTAAAAAGAAATGATTTACAAATTAATGTTTCCAGCAATATAAATCATTCCACATGTTAATGTTAAAGAGAAAGGAAAAGAAAGCGAGCAAACAATAACACAGGGTATTACTGGGATAAAAAATATATTATGCAAGCAATACCTTAACCTAAAACTTCAATTTATTGTAATAATTACTAACTAGATCAGTACTATAACAGCTTCAAAAATAAAAAAATCCCTAGTCCTCTAAAAAATTGAAACCCACTAAAATAAGGAAAGAAATAAAAACTAAACTTAAATATGTTTCTTGAAATTCAAGAAAATCACGATTGAATTAAAAAATAATAAAAAAACTTTGAAAAAGTAATTGACTGAATAAATGAAATATTTTTATCTTAAGCTGAACTACTAAATATCTAATGTAGTAACAACAAACAACATACCTCTTTGGGCAGTGTTAACACCATCTTCTGCCTCCCCCAAGGCTGTCTTTGTCTATGCAGCTTCCTTTGAATGGGTTACAATGTTAGTCATGTCAGCTGAAACAACAAAATCAAAATCAATGTTCAACAGTGAATCATCAAACAATGCAACTTCATTCAGACTGAAATCAGAGTGTCATCCATCAGATCATCAAGCATTTCCTCATAAATTAGTGCATTAAAATCAGAATAACTACTATCATGCATTTCAATCTCGTCTACCACAGAAATTGCATCCAAAATCTCATAATGACTAGGTATAACAGCAGAAATATCAAGCAGAGATTTCACAGGTTCAGTAAGCAAAGACTCAGTAACATACTCTGCACCTCAGCAGATAGGGAGTTTAAGTTTAGAATCCACCTGTCCTAGCTCCACAAAAATGACCTCACCAACCTCTACAGATTCATCACCCAAGCTATCATAGAAAATGCTGTCAAGATTACTACACACATCATTAACAACATCAGGAATATCCATGTATTTTACAGCAAATATTGAATCCAAAATGTGAGTGTGTATATGGATACCAGTAACAGGATCCAAGGCAGGTTTTATTGGTTCAAATCGTAAAAGATCACAAGCATTAATTCCCCACTTGAGCAAAATGTACCTATTGAGGAAATTCAAATCATTTACCTCATCATAAACTACTGCAGCCTCATAATCTAAATCTGAAAAAAAAAAAATGTTACACACTGTACAAAGAATGAAAAATAAAGAAAACAAAATAAATGCTTATAGCATACCATTTGACCATAGAATAACCACAATCAAGAAGGTTGTAGATTCTTGCCTCTGCCTTCCCAAAACTGTCATCCTAGTAAAAACGAAAGAAAATCAAGAAAAAATATATTATAATGAGTGCAAAATAGAGTAGTTGGTTAAAAAGAAAGGACCTCTGATCAGCTCTCAAATCAACCATGGAACCCGCACCAGATTCTACTTCTCGCATAAAGGAGCTCCCTCTTGAATGTTTCTCGGAGCTGCACGAACCCTAGCTTCTAATGTTGAGAGAATTGGAGAAAATCTTCCAAAATGGTCGAGCTCCACTCTATTGCACAAATGATATGCGAATTAGAAACATCCAGCAGCTTTGCCCCTTCTCGCAGCATGAAACACTGAGTTTCATTAATCCACTAAAACTCAAAGCTTCAAAATGCACGTTTCACTTCAAGGGATTCAGCCCATGCATATGCAGCTATCAGCTCATCTCCATACCAAGCAGCCCAGATCATTGCTCTTTTAAAAGCGCTGGCCCAAACAGCATATATCAACTTCATCTACAACAGATTAAAACTCTGGGCTTCCTAACAATGCTCGCCCATTAGAGTTTGGCCCAAACGACACTCTTTTTACCCAGTTGAATGTATTTTCTTCAGCCCTTTATCTGCATAAAAGAAAGAATTCAAGATTTTAATAAAAAAAAAATCGTATAACTCTGAAAAACAAATTTTTACATTTAAAGAAAAAAACATAACAACATAAAAAAATACTATTTATTATCTAAAAACACAAAATTAATACTATTTTAACAAAACTCTAAAATTAAAGAAAAAATGTTAAACTAACCTAATTCTAGAAAATAAGAAGGTAAAATACACTAAAAATAATTCTAAACTAAGAAAAGTATGGGAAAATGAAGAGTTATCACACTCCAAACTTAAACAACTGCCCTCCTGGGCAGTGAAAACTAAAATGAAAAGAAAGACTCCATCTAAAAAGAAAAACCCAAAACAAAAACTCAAAAGAAACTGAACGTATTTACAAGCACATTCAATACTGCCAATTCAATTATTTCCCAGCCACTTCTTCAATCAGAACTGCACAATCATATTTCTAAACTTTAAACATCAGTTTCAGCAATTCAAGCATTTTAAAAACAACTTCATTCAGCCAATTTTAGCAATGAAAACATTAAGAAATGCATAAGTCAGTTTCAGCCTCACAGGAACAAGTGTTTGCACTCATTTTCACTCAAGTGTTTGGGGCTGTCCTGTTTCACTCACACATGACATGTTAACTTCCATTCTTAACTTTGAAAGGACTCTAAGTGAAAGTGCTCTGCTCATGGTTTCATCTAGATCAAAAGGTCTTTAATGGCTTGTAATGTAAATGGCATGAAGGGTTAGAAAACACAAGGCTTAGATGGAAATGGAGAAACTGTGAAGTAGAGTAGGGAACCTAAAACTCAGTGCATTCTTTGTTTAACTTTTGGCCAATCAAATTTCTTTCTTTCTTTTTTTTCTCTGGTTTTTACATATTGTCAGGTCTCTCCTTTTTTTCAATTCATATGCTATTTTGCTCTTTTTCAGACCTGCTCTTTTCTTTTTCACACAACCAGATTTGCTCAGCTTCTTTTTCTTTTCTTTTCTTTTTTTTCTGGCCTTACTTAGGTCCTCTCCCTACTTCTCACAAATCTCTATAGGTTGATTAATGATGGGGTAAACAGGGCTTGTAATGAATGGAAACAAAAAAAATAGGCTATGGCTCAAAAGGAAGGTACAATGGATAAAACTGAAATGGTTAAGCTGTATGGCTATGGATGAAGAAAAAGAATGCCTAAATCATGTCTAAATTCTACCAAGAGCAAGCTTATCACAGAGGATCAACGCAAAATCAGAATTAAAAGCCAAACATGCATGAAATCACACTAGAAAGACAAAAATTGGGCCCAAAATCTCTCCAGGTAAAGGAATTTGCTAAAACTGACTTTTTACTCTCTTTTATGCAAAAATTGCTTCATTGGACTGAACTTAGATGCAAAAATAATGCTAGAACTACTTCTACTTGAATCTAAAGCAGAAAACACAATTAAACAGTTCTAATTGAAGGAAATGAAACCAAGAAATGCATTGAATCAGCAAAGAATTAATAAGAGTATGAAACAGGATCTAAAACTGTCTAACAGCATGATCTAAACTATCTACAATCTATACAAAGCTAACTAGACTCATCTAAAATCTAAAACAGCCAAGACAAAAGAATACGTAACCTAAAACAACTCCTAAACTAAGGCTCTACGAAGAAAACATTAAGATGAAAAGAGAAAGAAGATAGCCTAAACCAAAGAAGAACAAGGAACCTAAACCAATCCTAACATGAACAATGAATGACGAAAAGGGAAAATAAATCCTAATGGACAGCTTGAAAGAGAACCTAGAAAGGAAAGAAAGATTTAAAACAAAACCTAATACCGAAAGCAAATTCTAATTGAAAGCTGAAACATAAACCTAAGAAATGAAAAAGAAACCTAAGACAATTACTAACTGAAAGCTAAAAGCAAAACGTGAAACAAGAAACAAGAATAGAAGAAGAAAAAGACTTCATCTAAAAAGAAAATTGAAACTACAAAGCTACAATAAAAAGAAAAATTATTCAAATCAGAATAACTACTATCATGCATTTCAATCTGGTCTACCACAGAAATTGCATCCAAAATCTCATAATGACTAGGCATAACAGCAGAAATATCAAGCAGTGGTTTCACAGGTTCAGTAAGCAAAGACTCAGTAACAGAAAAACCACTCTGCACCTCAGCCAAACAGATAGGGAGTTTAAGTTTAGAATCCACCTGTACTAGCTCCTCAAAAATGACCTCACCAACCTCTACAGATTCAGCAGATTCATCATCCAAGCTATCATAGAAAATGCTGTCAAGATTAGTACACACATCATTAACAACATCGGAAATATCCATGTATTTTACAGCAAATTTTGAATTCAAAATGTGAGTGTGTATATGCATATTAGTAACAGGATCCAAGGGCAAAATGTACCTATGAGGATAATTCAAAGCCCCATATGTGTATCATTTACTTCATCATAAACTACTGCTGCCTCATAATCTAAATCTGAAAAAATAAAAAAAATGTTACAAACACTACAAAGAATGAAAAATAAAGAAAACAAAATAAATGCTTATAGAAAACAAAAAAATAAAGAAAACAAAATATGTTATAGCACATTGCTGGTAAAATATATAATATGACTTTTCCCCTTCCTTGCATTGGACTACTCTGGACTGTTCACACAGTCAAACAAGGGTCAACAACATAAAGTGGACAAATTGGAATGAAAACTAGCTCAAAAGAATGAATCCCTTTTACAGTTTATGGTATGGTCAACGGGCCAGGAAAGAAGCATCACATCGATTCAAAGGAGTCAAACTTTCAATTACTTCTTGTGTAAACATACATGTTTGAATATTTGCACGGTATATTTTTCCAGTTTCGCTTAAATGAATCTCAATGATCTTTCCCTGTGAAATTCAATCAAATTAAGAGATTTCAGCACCAAATTTTAGGGGATCAGAAACCTAATGAATCAACCAAAAGAGTCAATATAATAAATTGGAAATCTTATAAAACGACTCGAGTTGTCATTTCTTAATGTTTTTCCATTACCAAAGGCTACCAGTATTGGATTAGTCTGTAATATCTCGTTAGCCGTTCCACTTCCACCACCAAGAGCAGCCAAGTATTGCATTGTTATTTTTGCTGTCTCGGTCTTTCCGGCTCCACTCTCACCACTGAATATGTAGATAAAAGGAGTTATTGGAAGTTTTAATTCAAAGCAGTCACATAATTCTATAATATTTGTTGCCCCACCTGAAATCCAATGTGCAAGATTTTCTCTTCTCTCTAATATGGAATCAAAACTGGTCACGGACTGATGTATTCTTTGAGGACAAGTGGCTCTATCCTGTGATGAATTTTAAAAATAGCATATCAAATTGTTTAGACACAAGACAATATTAAAAAGAAATGATTTACAAATTAATGTTTCCAGCAATATAAATCATTCCACATGCTAATGTTAAAGAGAAAGGAAAAGAAAGCGAGCAAACAATAACACAGGGTATTACTGGGATGAAAAATATATTATGCAAGCAATACCTTAACCTAAAACTTCAATTTATTGTAATAATTACTAACTAGATCAGTACTATAACAGCTTCAAAAATAAAAAAATCCCTAGTCCTCTAAAAAATTGAAACCCACTAAAATAAGGAAAGAAATAAAAACTAAACTTAAATATGTTTCTTGAAATTTAAGAAAATCACGATTGAATTAAAAAATAATAAAAAAACTTTGAAAAAGTAATTGACTGAATAAATGAAATATTTTTATCTTAAGCTGAACTACTAAATATCTAATGTAGTAACAACAAACAACATACCTCTTTGGGCAGTGTTAACACCATCTTCTGTCTCCCCAAAGGCTGTCTTTGTCTCTGCAGCTTCCTTTGAATGGGTTACAATGTTAGTCATGTCTGCTGAAACAACAAAATCAAAATCAATGTTCAACAGTGAATCATCAAACAATGCAACTTCATTCAGACTGAAATCAGAGTGTCATCCATCAGATCATCAAGCATTTCCTCAGAAATTAGTGCATTAAAATCAGAATAACTACTATCATGCATTTCAATCTGGTCTACCACAGAAATTGCATCCAAAATCTCATAATGACTAGGTATAACAGCAGAAATATCAAGCAGAGATTTCATAGGTTCAGTAAGCAAAGACTCAGTAACATACTCTGCACCTCAGCAGATAGGGAGTTTAAGTTTAGAATCCACCTGTCCTAGCTTCACAAAAATGACCTCACCAACCTCTACAGATTCATCACCCAAGCTATCATAGAAAATGTTGTCGAGATTACTACACACAACATTAACAACATCAGGAATATCCATGTATTTTACAGCAAATATTGAATCCAAAATGTGAGTGTGTATATGGATACCGGTAACAGGATCCAAGGCAGGTTTTATTGGTTCAAATCTTAAAAGATCACAAGCATTAATTCCCCACTTGAGCAAAATGTACCTATTAAGGAAATTCAAATCATTTACCTCATCATAAACTACTGCAGCCTCATAATCTAAATCTGAAAAAAAAAATATATGTTACACACTGTACAAAGAATGAAAAATAAAGAAAACAAAATAAATGCTTATAGCATACCATTTGGCGATAGAATAACCACAATCAAGAAGGTTGTAGATTCTTGCCTCTGCCTTCCCAAAACTGTCATCCTAGTAAAAACGAAAGAAAATCAAGAAAAAATATATTATAATGCGTGCAAAATAGAGTAGTTGGTTAAAAAGAAAGGACCTCTGATCAGCTCTCAAATCAACCATGGAACCCGCACCAGATTCTACTTCTCGCATAAAGGAGCTCCCTCTTGAATGTTTCTCGGAGCTGCACGAACCCTAGCTTCTAATGTTGAGAGAATTGGAGAAAATCTTCCAAAATGGTCGAGCTCCACTCTATTGCACAAATGATATGCGAATTAGAAACATCCAGCAGCTTTGCCCCTTCTCGCAGCATGAAACACTGAGTTTCATTAATCCACTAAAACTCAAAGCTTCAAAATGCACGTTTCACTTCAAGGGATTCAGCCCATGCATATGCAGCGATCAGCTCATCTCCATACCAAGCAGCCCAGATCATTGCTCTTTTAAAAGCGCTGGCCCAAACAGCATATATCAACTTCATCTACAACAGATTAAAACTCTGGGCTTCCTAACAATGCTCGCCCATTAGAGTTTGGCCCAAAGGACACTCTTTTTACCCAGCTCAATGTATTTTCTTCAGCCCTTTATCTGCATAAAAGAAAGAATTCTAGAGTTTAATAAAAAAAAAATCGTATAACTCTGAAAAAAAAAATTTACATTTAAAGAAAAAAACATAACAAAAAAATACTATTTATTATCTAAAAACACAAAATTAATACTATTTTTACAAAACTCTAAAATTAAAGAAAAAATGTTAAGCTAACCTAATTCTAGAAAATAAGAAGGTAAAATACACTAAAAATAATTATAAACTAAGAAAAGTATGGAAAAATGAAGAGTTATCACACTCCAAACTTAAACAACTGCCCTCCTGGGCAGTGAAAACTAAAATGAAAAGAAAGACTCCATCTAAAAAGAAAAACCCAAAACAAAAACTCAAAAGAAACTGAACCTATTTACAAGCACATTCAATACTGCCAATTCAATTATTTCCCAGCCACTTCTTCAATCAGAACTGCACAATCATATTTCTAAGCTTTAAACATCAGTTTCAGCAATTCAAGCATTTTAAAAACAACTTCATTCAGCCAATTTCAGCAATGAAAACATTAAGAAATGCATAAGTCAGTTTCAGCCTCACAGAAACAAGTGTTTGCACTCATTTTCACTCAAGTGTTTGGGGCTGTCCTGTTTCACTCACACATGACATGTTAACTTCCATTCTTAACTTTGAAAGGACTCTAAGTGAAAGTGCTCTGCTCGTGGTTTCATCTAGATCAAAAGGTCTTTAATGGCTTGTAATGTAAATGGCATGAAGGGTTAGAAAACACAAGGCTTAGATGGAAATGGAGAAACTGTGAAGTAGAGTAGGGAACCTAAAACTCAGTGCATTCTTTGTTTAACTTTTGGCCAATCAAATTTCTTTCTTTCTTTTTTTTCTCTGGTTTTTACATATTGTCAGGTCTCTCCTTTTTTTCAATTCATATGCTATTTTGCTCTTTTTCAGACCTGCTCTTTTCTTTTTCACACAACCAGATTTGCTCAGCTTCTTTTTCTTTTCTTTTTTTTTTTCTGGCCTTACTTAGGTCCTCTCCCTACTTCTCACAAATCTCTATAGGTTGATTAATGATGGGGTAAACAGGGCTTGTAATGAATGGAAACAAAAAAAATAGGCTATGGCTCAAAAGGAAGGTACAATGGATAAAACTGAAATGGTTAAGCTGTATGGCTATGGATGAAGAAAAAGAATGCCTAAATCATGTCTAAATTCTACCAAGAGCAAGCTTATCACAGAGAATCAATGCAAAATCAGAATTAAAAGCCAAACATTCATGAAATCACACTAGAAAGACAAAAATTGGGCCCAAAATCTCTCCAGGTAAAGGAATTTGCTAAAACTGACTTTTTACTCTCTTTTATGCAAAAATTGCTTCATTGGACTGAACTTAGATGCAAAAATAATGCTAGAACTACTTCTACTTGAATCTAAAGCAGAAAACACAATTAAACAGTTCTAATTGAAGGAAATGAAACCAAGAAATGCATTGAATCAGCAAAGAATTAATAAGAGTATGAAACAGGACCTAAAACTGTCTAACAGCATGATCTAATCTATCTACAATCTATACAAAGCTAACTAGACTCATCTAAAATCTAAAACAGCCAAGACAAAAGAATACGTAACCTAAAACAACTCCTAAACTAAGGCTCTACGAAGAAAACATTAAGATGAAAAGAGAAAGAAGATAGCCTAAACCAAAAAGAACAAGGAACCTAAACCAATCCTAACATGAACAATGAATGACGAAAAGGGAAAATAAATCCTAATGGACAGCTTGAAAGAGAACCTAGAAAGGAAAGAAAGATTTAAAACAAAACCTAATACCGAAAGCAAATTCTAATTGAAAGCTGAAACATAAACCTAAGAAATGAAAAAGAAACCTAAGACAATTACTAACTGAAAGCTAAAAACAAAACGTGAAACAAGAAACAAGAATAGAAGAAGAAAAAGACTTCATCTAAAAAGAAAATTGAAACTACAAAGCTACAATAAAAAGAAAAATTATTCAAATCAGAATAACTACTATCATGCATTTCAATCTGGTCTACCACAGAAATTGCATCCAAAATCTCATAATGACTAGGCATAACAGCAGAAATATCAAGCAGTGGTTTCACAGGTTCAGTAAGCAAAGACTCAGTAACAGAAAAACCACTCTGCACCTCAGCCAAACAGATAGGGAGTTTAAGTTTAGAATCCACCTGTACTAGCTCCTCAAAAATGACCTCACCAACCTCTACAGATTCAGCAGATTCATCATCCAAGCTATCATAGAAAATGCTGTCAAGATTAGTACACACATCATTAACAACATCGGAAATATCCATGTATTTTACAGCAAATTTTGAATTCAAAATGTGAGTGTGTATATGCATATTAGTAACAGGATCCAAGGGCAAAATGTACCTATGAGGATAATTCAAAGCCCCATATGTGTATCATTTACTTCATCATAAACTACTGCTGCCTCATAATCTAAATCTGAAAAAATAAAAAAAATGTTACAAACACTACAAAGAATGAAAAATAAAGAAAACAAAATAAATGCTTATAGAAAACAAAAAAATAAAGAAAACAAAATATGTTATAGCACATTGCTGGTAAAATATATAATATGACTTTTCCCCTTCCTTGCATTGGACTACTCTGGACTGTTCACACAGTCAAACAAGGGTCAACAACATAAAGTGGACAAATTGGAATGAAAACTAGCTCAAAAGAATGAATCCCTTTTACAGTTTATGGTATGGTCAACGGGCCAGGAAAGAAGCATCACATCGATTCAAAGGAGTCAAACTTTCAATTACTTCTTGTGTAAACATACATGTTTGAATATTTGCACGGTATATTTTTCCAGTTTCGCTGAAATGAATCTCAATGATCTTTCCCTGTGAAATTCAATCAAATTAAGAGATTTCAGCACCAAATTTTAGGGGATCAGAAACCTAATGAATCAACCAAAAGAGTCAATATAATAAATTGGAAATCTTATAAAACGACTCGAGTTGTCATTTCTTAATGTTTTTCCATTACCAAAGGCTACCAGTATTGGATTAGTCTGTAATATCTCGTTAGCCGTTCCACTTCCACCACCAAGAGCAGCCAAGTATTGCATTGTTATTTTTGCTGTCTCGGTCTTTCCGGCTCCACTCTCACCACTGAATATGTAGATAAAAGGAGTTATTGGAAGTTTTAATTCAAAGCAGTCACATAATTCTATAATATTTGTTGCCCCACCTGAAATCCAATGTGCAAGATTTTCTCTTCTCTCTAATATGGAATCAAAACTGGTCGCGGACTGATGTATTCTTTGAGGACAAGTGGCTCTATCCTGTGATGAATTTTAAAAATAGCATATCAAATTGTTTAGACACAAGACAATATTAAAAAGAAATGATTTACAAATTAATGTTTCCAGCAATATAAATCATTCCACATGCTAATGTTAAAGAGAAAGGAAAAGAAAGCGAGCAAACAATAACACAGGGTATTACTGGGATGAAAAATATATTATGCAAGCAATACCTTAACCTAAAACTTCAATTTATTGTAATAATTACTAACTAGATCAGTACTATAACAGCTTCAAAAATAAAAAAATCCCTAGTCCTCTAAAAAATTGAAACCCACTAAAATAAGGAAAGAAATAAAAACTAAACTTAAATATGTTTCTTGAAATTCAAGAAAATCACCATTGAATTAAAAAATAATAAAAAAACTTTGAAAAAGTAATTGACTGAATAAATGAAATATTTTTATCTTAAGCTGAACTACTAAATATCTAATGTAGTAACAACAAACAACATACCTCTTTGGGCAGTGTTAACACCATCTTCTGCCTCCCCCAAGGCTGTCTTTGTCTCTGCAGCTTCCTTTGAATGGGTTACAATGTTAGTCATGTCAGCTGAAACAACAAAATCAAAATCAATGTTCAACAGTGAATCATCAAACAATGCAACTTCATTCAGACTGAAATCAGAGTGTCATCCATCAGATCATCAAGCATTTCCTCAGAAATTAGTGCATTAAAATCAGAATAACTACTATCATGCATTTCAATCTAGTCTACCACAGAAATTGCATCCAAAATCTCATAATGACTAGGTATAACAGCAGAAATATCAAGCAGAGATTTCACAGGTTCAGTAAGCAAAGACTCAGTAACATACTCTGCATCTCAGCAGATAGGGAGTTTACGTTTAGAATCCACCTGTCCTAGCTTCACAAAAATGACCTCACCAACCTCTACAGATTCATCACCCAAGCTATCATAGAAAATGTTGTCAAGATTACTACACACAACATTAACAACATCAGGAATATCCATGTATTTTACAGCAAATATTGAATCCAAAATGTGAGTGTGTATATGGATACCAGTAACAGGATCCAAGGCAGGTTTTATTGGTTCAAATCTTAAAAGATCACAAGCATTAATTCCCCACTTGAGCAAAATGTACCTATTGAGGAAATTCAAATCATTTACCTCATCATAAACTACTGCAGCCTCATAATCTAAATCTGAAAAAAAAAATATATGTTACACACTGTACAAAGAATGAAAAATAAAGAAAACAAAATAAATGCTTATAGCATACCATTTGGCGATAGAATAACCACAATCAAGAAGGTTGTAGATTCTTGCCTCTGCCTTCCCAAAACTGTCATCCTAGTAAAAACGAAAGAAAATCAAGAAAAAATATATTATAATGCGTGCAAAATAGAGTAGTTGGTTAAAAAGAAAGGACCTCTGATCAGCTCTCAAATCAACCATGGAACCCGCACCAGATTCTACTTCTCGCATAAAGGAGCTCCCTCTTGAATGTTTCTCGGAGCTGCACGAACCCTAGCTTCTAATGTTGAGAGAATTGGAGAAAATCTTCCAAAATGGTCGAGCTCCACTCTATTGCACAAATGATATGCGAATTAGAAACATCCAGCAGCTTTGCCCCTTCTCGCAGCATGAAACACTGAGTTTCATTAATCCACTAAAACTCAAAGCTTCAAAATGCACGTTTCACTTCAAGGGATTCAGCCCATGCATATGCAGCGATCAGCTCATCTCCATACCAAGCAGCCCAGATCATTGCTCTTTTAAAAGAGCTGGCCCAAACAGCATATATCAACTTCATCTACAACAGATTAAAACTCTGGGCTTCCTAACAATGCTCGCCCATTAGAGTTTGGCCCAAAGGACACTCTTTTTACCCAGCTCAATGTATTTTCTTCAGCCCTTTATCTGCATAAAAGAAAGAATTCTAGAGTTTAATAAAAAAAAAATCGTATAACTCTGAAAAAAAAAATTTACATTTAAAGAAAAAAACATAACAAAAAAATACTATTTATTATCTAAAAACACAAAATTAATACTATTTTTACAAAACTCTAAAATTAAAGAAAAAATGTTAAGCTAACCTAATTCTAGAAAATAAGAAGGTAAAATACACTAAAAATAATTATAAACTAAGAAAAGTATGGAAAAATGAAGAGTTATCACACTCCAAACTTAAACAACTGCCCTCCTGGGCAGTGAAAACTAAAATGAAAAGAAAGACTCCATCTAAAAAGAAAAACCCAAAACAAAAACTCAAAAGAAACTGAACCTATTTACAAGCACATTCAATACTGCCAATTCAATTATTTCCCAGCCACTTCTTCAATCAGAACTGCACAATCATATTTCTAAGCTTTAAACATCAGTTTCAGCAATTCAAGCATTTTAAAAACAACTTCATTCAGCCAATTTTAGCAATGAAATCATTAAGAAATGCATAAGTCAGTTTCAGCCTCACAGGAACAAGTGTTTGCACTCATTTTCACTCAAGTGTTTGGGGCTGTCCTGTTTCACTCACACATGACATGTTAACTTCCATTCTTAACTCTGAAAGGACTCTAAGTGAAAGTGCTCTGCTCATGGTTTCATCTAGATCAAAAGGTCTTTAATGGCTTGTAATGTAAATGGCATGAAGGGTTAGAAAACACAAGGCTTAGATGGAAATGGAGAAACTGTGAAGTAGAGTAGGGAACCTAAAACTCAGTGCATTCTTTGTTTAACTTTTGGCCAATCAAATTTCTTTCTTTCTTTTTTTTCTCTGGTTTTTACATATTGTCAGGTCTCTCCTTTTTTTCAATTCATATGCTATTTTGCTCTTTTTCAGACCTGCTCTTTTCTTTTTCACACAACCAGATTTGCTCAGCTTCTTTTTCTTTTCTTTTTTTTTTTTTCTGGCCTTACTTAGGTCCTTTCCCTACTTCTCACAAATCTCTATAGGTTGATTAATGATGGGGTAAACAGGGCTTGTAATGAATGGAAACAAAAAAAATAGGCTATGGCTCAAAAGGAAGGTACAATGGATAAAACTGAAATGGTTAAGCTGTATGGCTATGGATGAAGAAAAAGAATGCCTAAATCATGTCTAAATTCTACCAAGAGCAAGCTTATCACAGAGAATCAATGCAAAATCAGAATTAAAAGCCAAACATGCATGAAATCACACTAGAAAGACAAAAATTGGGCCCAAAATCTCTCCAGGTAAAGGAATTTGCTAAAACTGACTTTTTACTCTCTTTCATGCAAAAATTGCTTCATTGGACTGAACTTAGATGCAAAAATAATGCTAGAACTACTTCTACTTGAATCTAAAGCAGAAAACACAATTAAACAGTTCTGATTGAAGGAAATGAAACCAAGAAATGCATTGAATCAGCAAAGAATTAATAAGAGTATGAAACAGGACCTAAAACTGTCTAACAGCATGATCTAAACTATCTACAATCTATACAAAGCTAACTAGACTCATCTAAAATCTAAAACAGCCAAGACAAAAGAATACGTAACCTAAAACAACTCCTAAACAAAGGCTCTACGAAGAAAACATTAAGATGAAAAGAGAAAGAAGATAGCCTAAACCAAAGAAGAACAAGGAACCTAAACCAATCCTAACATGAACAATGAATGACGAAAAGGGAAAATAAATCCTAATGGACAGCTTGAAAGAGAACCTAGAAAGGAAAGAAAGATTTAAAACAAAACCTAATACCGAAAGCAAATTCTAATTGAAAGCTGAAACATAAACCTAAGAAATGAAAAAGAAACCTAAGACAATTACTAACTGAAAGCTAAAAACAAAACGTGAAACAAGAAACAAGAATAGAAGAAGAAAAAGACTTCATCTAAAAAGAAAATTGAAACTACAAAGCTACAATAAAAAGAAAAATTATTCAAATCAGAATAACTACTATCATGCATTTCAATCTGGTCTACCACAGAAATTGCATCCAAAATCTCATAATGACTAGGCATAACAGCAGAAATATCAAGCAGTGGTTTCACAGGTTCAGTAAGCAAAGACTCAGTAACAGAAAAACCACTCTGCACCTCAGCCAAACAGATAGGGAGTTTAAGTTTAGAATCCACCTGTACTAGCTCCTCAAAAATGACCTCACCAACCTCTACAGATTCAGCAGATTCATCATCCAAGCTATCATAGAAAATGCTGTCAAGATTAGTACACACATCATTAACAACATCGGAAATATCCATGTATTTTACAGCAAATTTTGAATTCAAAATGTGAGTGTGTATATGCATATTAGTAACAGGATCCAAGGGCAAAATGTACCTATGAGGATAATTCAAAGCCCCATATGTGTATCATTTACTTCATCATAAACTACTGCTGCCTCATAATCTAAATCTGAAAAAATAAAAAAAATGTTACAAACACTACAAAGAATGAAAAATAAAGAAAACAAAATAAATGCTTATAGAAAACAAAAAAATAAAGAAAACAAAATATGTTATAGCACATTGCTGGTAAAATATATAATATGACTTTTCCCCTTCCTTGCATTGGACTACTCTGGACTGTTCACACAGTCAAACAAGGGTCAACAACATAAAGTGGACAAATTGGAATGAAAACTAGCTCAAAAGAATGAATCCCTTTTACAGTTTATGGTATGGTCAACGGGCCAGGAAAGAAGCATCACATCGATTCAAAGGAGTCAAACTTTCAATTACTTCTTGTGTAAACATACATGTTTGAATATTTGCACGGTATATTTTTCCAGTTTCGCTGAAATGAATCTCAATGATCTTTCCCTGTGAAATTCAATCAAATTAAGAGATTTCAGCACCAAATTTTAGGGGATCAGAAACCTAATGAATCAACCAAAAGAGTCAATATAATAAATTGGAAATCTTATAAAACGACTCGAGTTGTCATTTCTTAATGTTTTTCCATTACCAAAGGCTACCAGTATTGGATTAGTCTGTAATATCTCGTTAGCCGTTCCACTTCCACCACCAAGAGCAGCCAAGTATTGCATTGTTATTTTTGCTGTCTCGGTCTTTCCGGCTCCACTCTCACCACTGAATATGTAGATAAAAGGAGTTATTGGAAGTTTTAATTCAAAGCAGTCACATAATTCTATAATATTTGTTGCCCCACCTGAAATCCAATGTGCAAGATTTTCTCTTCTCTCTAATATGGAATCAAAACTGGTCGCGGACTGATGTATTCTTTGAGGACAAGTGGCTCTATCCTGTGATGAATTTTAAAAATAGCATATCACATTGTTTAGGCACAAGACAATATTAAAAAGAAATGATTTACAAATTAATGTTTCCAGTAATATAAATCATTCCACATGCTAATGTTAAAGAGAAAGGAAAAGAAAGCGAGCAAACAATAACACAGGGTATTACTGGGATGAAAAATATATTATGCAAGCAATACCTTAACCTAAAACTTCAATTTATTGTAATAATTACTAACTAGATCAGTACAATAACAGCTTCAAAAATAAAAAAATTCCTAGTCCTCTAAAAAATTGAAACCCACTAAAATAAGGAAAGAAATAAAAACTAAACTTAAATATGTTTCTTGAAATTTAAGAAAATCACGATTGAATTAAAAAATAATAAAAAAACTTTGAAAAAGTAATTGACTGAATAAATGAAATATTTTTATCTTAAGCTGAACTACTAAATATCTAATGTAGTAACAACAAACAACATACCTCTTTGGGCAGTGTTAACACCATCTTCTGCCTCCCCCAAGGCTGTCTTTGTCTCTGCAGCTTCCTTTGAATGGGTTACAATGTTAGTCATGTCAGCTGAAACAACAAAATCAAAATCAATGTTCAACAGTGAATCATCAAACAATGCAACTTCATTCAGACTGAAATCAGAGTGTCATCCATCAGATCATCAAGCATTTCCTCAGAAATTAGTGCATTAAAATCAGAATAACTACTATCATGCATTTCAATCTAGTCTACCACAGAAATTGCATCCAAAATCTCATAATGACTAGGTATAACAGCAGAAATATCAAGCAGAGATTTCACAGGTTCAGTAAGCAAAGACTCAGTAACATACTCTGCACCTCAGCAGATAGGGAGTTTACGTTTAGAATCCACCTGTCCTAGCTTCACAAAAATGACCTCACCAACCTCTACAGATTCATCACCCAAGCTATCATAGAAAATGTTGTCAAGATTACTACACACAACATTAACAACATCAGGAATATCCATGTATTTTACAGCAAATATTGAATCCAAAATGTGAGTGTGTGTATGGATACCAGTAACAGGATCCAAGGCAGGTTTTATTGGTTCAAATCTTAAAAGATCACAAGCATTAATTCCCCACTTGAGCAAAATGTACCTATTGAGGAAATTCAAATCATTTACCTCATCATAAACTACTGCAGCCTCATAATCTAAATCTGAAAAAAAAAATATATGTTACACACTGTACAAAGAATGAAAAATAAAGAAAACAAAATAAATGCTTATAGCATACCATTTGGCGATAGAATAACCACAATCAAGAAGGTTGTAGATTCTTGCCTCTGCCTTCCCAAAACTGTCATCCTAGTAAAAACGAAAGAAAATCAAGAAAAAATATATTATAATGCGTGCAAAATAGAGTAGTTGGTTAAAAAGAAAGGACCTCTGATCAGCTCTCAAATCAACCATGGAACCCGCACCAGATTCTACTTCTCGCATAAAGGAGCTCCCTCTTGAATGTTTCTCGGAGCTGCACGAACCCTAGCTTCTAATGTTGAGAGAATTGGAGAAAATCTTCCAAAATGGTCGAGCTCCACTCTATTGCACAAATGATATGCGAATTAGAAACATCCAGCAGCTTTGCCCCTTCTCGCAGCATGAAACACTGAGTTTCATTAATCCACTAAAACTCAAAGCTTCAAAATGCACGTTTCACTTCAAGGGATTCAGCCCATGCATATGCAGCGATCAGCTCATCTCCATACCAAGCAGCCCAGATCATTGCTCTTTTAAAAGAGCTGGCCCAAACAGCATATATCAACTTCATCTACAACAGATTAAAACTCTGGGCTTCCTAACAATGCTCGCCCATTAGAGTTTGGCCCAAAGGACACTCTTTTTACCCAGCTCAATGTATTTTCTTCAGCCCTTTATCTGCATAAAAGAAAGAATTCTAGAGTTTAATAAAAAAAAAATCGTATAACTCTGAAAAAAAAAATTTACATTTAAAGAAAAAAACATAACAACATAAAAAAATACTATTTATTATCTAAAAACACAAAATTAATACTATTTTTACAAAACTCTAAAATTAAAGAAAAAATGTTAAGCTAACCTAATTCTAGAAAATAAGAAGGTAAAATACACTAAAAATAATTATAAACTAAGAAAAGTATGGAAAAATGAAGAGTTATCACACTCCAAACTTAAAGAACTGCCCTCCTGGGCAGTGAAAACTAAAATGAAAAGAAAGACTCCATCTAAAAAGAAAAACCCAAAACAAAAACTCAAAAGAAACTGAACCTATTTACAAGCACATTCAATACTGCCAATTCAATTATTTCCCAGCCACTTCTTCAATCAGAACTGCACAATCATATTTCTAAATTTTAAACATCAGTTTCAGCAATTCAAGCATTTTAAAAACAACTTCATTCAGCCAATTTCAGCAATGAAAACATTAAGAAATGCATAAGTCAGTTTCAGCCTCACAGGAACAAGTGTTTGCACTCATTTTCACTCAAGTGTTTGGGGCTGTCCTGTTTCACTCACACATGACATGTTAACTTCCATTCTTAACTTTGAAAGGACTCTAAGTGAAAGTGCTCTGCTCATGGTTTCATCTAGATCAAAAGGTCTTTAATGGCTTGTAATGTAAATGGCATGAAGGGTTAGAAAACACAAGGCTTAGATGGAAATGGAGAAACTGTGAAGTAGAGTAGGGAACCTAAAACTCAGTGCATTCTTTGTTTAACTTTTGGCCAATCAAATTTCTTTCTTTCTTTTTTTTCTCTGGTTTTTACATATTGTCAGGTCTCTCCTTTTTTTCAATTCATATGCTATTTTGCTCTTTTTCAGACCTGCTCTTTTCTTTTTCACACAACCAGATTTGCTCAGCTTCTTTTTCTTTTCTTTTTTTTTTTTTCTGGCCTTACTTAGGTCCTTTCCCTACTTCTCACAAATCTCTATAGGTTGATTAATGATGGGGTAAACAGGGCTTGTAATGAATGGAAACAAAAAAAATAGGCTATGGCTCAAAAGGAAGGTACAATGGATAAAACTGAAATGGTTAAGCTGTATGGCTATGGATGAAGAAAAAGAATGCCTAAATCATGTCTAAATTCTACCAAGAGCAAGCTTATCACAGAGAATCAATGCAAAATCAGAATTAAAAGCCAAACATGCATGAAATCACACTAGAAAGACAAAAATTGGGCCCAAAATCTCTCCAGGTAAAGGAATTTGCTAAAACTGACTTTTTACTCTCTTTTATGCAAAAATTGCTTCATTGGACTGAACTTAGATGCAAAAATAATGCTAGAACTACTTCTACTTGAATCTAAAGCAGAAAACACTATTAAACAGTTCTAATTGAAGGAAATGAAACCAAGAAATGCATTGAATCAGCAAAGAATGAATAAGAGTATGAAATAGGACCTAAAACTGTCTAACAGCATGATCTAAACTATCTACAATCTATACAAAGCTAACTAGACTCATCTAAAATCTAAAACAGCCAAGACAAAAGAATACGTAACCTAAAACAACTCCTAAACTAAGGCTCTACGAAGAAAACAGCAAGATGAAAAGAAAAAGAAGATAGCCTAAACCAAAGAAGAACAAGGAACCTAAACCAATCCTAACATGAACAATGAATGACGAAAAGGGAAAATAAATCCTAATGGACAGCTTGAAAGAGAACCTAGAAAGGAAAGAAAGATTTAAAACAAAACCTAATACCGAAAGCAAATTCTAATTGAAAGTTAGAAACATAAACCTAAGAAATGAAAAAGAAACCTAAGACAATTACTAACTGAAAGCTAAAAACAGAACGTGAAACAAGAAACAAGAATAGAAGAAGAAAAAGACTTCATCTAAAAAGAAAATTGAAACTACAAAGCTACAATAAAAAGAAAAATTATTCAAATCAGAATAACTACTATCATGCATTTCAATCTGGTCTACCACAGAAATTGCATCCAAAATCTCATAATGACTAGGCATAACAGCAGAAATATCAAGCAGTGGTTTCACAGGTTCAGTAAGCAAAGACTCAGTAACAGAAAAACCACTCTGCACCTCAGCCAAACAGATAGGGAGTTTAAGTTTAGAATCCACCTGTACTAGCTCCTCAAAAATGACCTCACCAACCTCTACAGATTCAGCAGATTCATCATCCAAGCCATCATAGAAAATGCTGTCAAGATTAGTACACACATCATTAACAACATCGGAAATATCCATGTATTTTACAGCAAATTTTGAATCCAAAATGTGAGTGTGTATATGCATATCAGTAACAGGATCCAAGGGCAAAATGTACCTATGAGGATAATTCAAAGCCCCATATGTGTATCATTTACTTCATCATAAACTACTGCTGCCTCATAATCTAAATCTGAGAAAATAAAAAAATATGTTACAAACACTACAAAGAAGGAAAAATAAAGAAAACAAAATAAATGCTTATAGAAAACAAAAAAATAAAGAAAACAAAATATGTTATAGCACATTGTTGGTAAAATATATAATATGACTTTTCCCCTTCCTTGCATTGGACTACTCTGGATTGTTCACACAGTAAACCAAGGGTCAACAACATAAAGTGGACAAATTGGAATGAAAACTAGCTCAAAAGAGTGAATCCCTTTTACAGCAAAACTGTTTATGTTATGGTCAACGGGCCAAGCCAGAAGCATCACATCGATTCAAAGGAGTCAAACTTTCAATTACTTCCTGTGTAAAAACATACATGTTTGAATATTTGCACGGTATATTTTTCCAGTTTCGCTGAAATGAATCTCAATGATCTTTCCCTGTGAAATTCAATCAAATTAAGAGATTTCAGTACCAAATTTTAGGGTATCAGAAACCTAATGAATCAACCAAAAGAATCAATATAATAAATTGGAAATCTTATAAAACGACTCGAGTTGTCATTTCTTAATGTTTTTCCATTACCAAAGGCTACCAGTATTGGATTAGTCTGTAATATCTCGTTAGCCGTTCCACTTCCACCCCCAATAGCAGCCAAGTATTGCATTGTTATTATGTCTCGGTCTTTCCGGCTCCACTCTCACCACTGAATATGTAGATAAAAAGAGTTATTGGAAGTTTTAATTCAAAGCAGTCACATAATTCTATAATATTGGTTTCCCCACCTGAAATCCAATGTGCAACCTTTTCTCTTCTCTCTAATATGCAATCTTCGCGGACTGATGTATTCTTTGAGGACAAGTGGCTCTGTCTGTGATGAATTTTAAAATATAAACAATGTTAGTCATGTCAGCTGAAACAACAAATTATAAACAATCTTGAATGCCTAATACGGTTAAGTATAACTAAAATATAATAAATTAAATATAATAACAATCTTGCATTAATGTTTTAAACAACTTTTTTATTTAAATATAGTAATAATCTTGCATTAATGTTTTAAACTAACTTCTTTGTTTAAATATAATAACAATCGTGCTTTAATGTTTTAAACAGTCTTAGAATGCGTAATACTGTTAAGTATAACTAAAATATAATTAAATTAAATATAATAATAATCTTGCATTAATGTTTTAAACAACTTTTTTATTTAAATATAATAGCAATCTTGCATTAATGTTTTAAACAATCTGGAATGCCTAATACTGTTAAGAATATCTAAAATATAATAAATAAAATATAATAACAATCTTGCATTAATGTTTTAAACAAATTTTTTATTTAAATATAATAATAATCTTGCATTAATGTTTTAAACTAACTTTTTTATTTAAATATAATAACAATCTTGCATTAATGTTTTAAACAATCTTAAATGCATAATACCGTTAAGTATAACTAAAATATAATTAAATTAAATATAATAACAATCTTGCATTAATGTTTTAAACAACTTTTTTTATTTAAATATAATAGCAATCTTGCATTAATGTTTTAAACAATCTTGAATGCCTAATACGGTTAAGTATAACTAAAATATAATAAAATAAATATAATAACAATCTTGCATTAATGTTTTAAACAACTTTTTTATTTAAATATAATAGCAATCTTGCATTAATGTTTTAAATCTTGCATGACCCACTAATTATTAGAGAAAGTGAATGGCTATTTACCTTAAATGCAGCACTGCATATTCAATGGCCGCCCCTGTTCTTGAATAATTGGTCTGAAACAAAAAGGCAAGTCAAACTTAAGGGTTGAAGTAAGGTTTATGTTTATGGCATTCCTTCACAGTACATTTGAATTCTTTTGCTCTTAATTGACATAAATCAAACACTTAATAAACAAAGAAAACCTTTGTCATAGGGAGGAAAACCCTGTTGGCTATATTTCGGACCACAAACGCTTCACTCAGTTAGAAATCCAGAATATGGGAACAACAAACTCTTGAGTTTGAGAGAGGAAACACCAAGAACCTGTGAGTGTGTTCAAATTTCTATGTATTAGTAAGTTAATCGAGTAATTGAATAGCAAGAATTGACTTAAAGGGTACTTACCCGCCCATGTCGTCCGAAAACCCTAAACCCCTGTCATGGGCGGCCATCAAGCGACTCTTGGCAACGAGGTCGTCCTTCCTCTGCTGCGACTCCATCCTCTGGCGGTCCTCCTCACGCTTGGTGGCGGAGACTGGGACGCTGTAGAAGTCACGATTCTTGCACTCAAGGAGTGACCGACGGTGAGCCTGGGTCTGGGAAGGGAGGGTGGATTTAGGGGCGAAGGAGGGGTCCTCAAGAAAGTACTCGATGGAATCGGTGGAGGTGAGGGTACCCTGGAGGTACTGGAGAACCGGTTTGCGGTCGGGGAGGATGACGGAGGGGACGCTGACGGCGAAAGTGTTGTGGATGTACTGTGTGCTTGAGGTGATGGTTCTTGACGTAGTATTAATCATCGTTTAAATTAGTAAATAATATGGTTAGATACCTTTTACATGTATAAATTTATCCTATTGTATTGTTTAAAAAGATAATAATACGAATCGAATAATTAAAAATAACCTTTTATTTTGTAGATATATAATTTTATTTCTTTTTTAGGATATTAATTTTTTATTCGAGCTCTACACTTTTACCCCAAGTAGGTTAATGTATCCTATTAATAAAAAATTAGGTATTTTCTCAATATTGAGTCTTGAAAATCCGATTCTTTGCCTTTTTCTGGAAACATATTCAAAGGGAAATAAGGAACAATAAAGAAAATGGAAAATAATAGGAATTGGTAGAAGTCAACGATATAACACTAAATTGATATTAATTATTTTGTAGAGACATTTAATTATTGTGTCATTTTAATATTTATTGATTATTCTTTAATTTTTTATGTAAATTAAAAATATTTAATAGTATAAATTGAATTAATTAATATATTTCATTGCATGATGTTATGTAAAAATAAAAAACAATAAAAAATAGTAAGAAGAAAATTAAAAGTAAATGTAATTTAGCTTAAGAAATAAAAACAAATAAATTTTTGAAAAAAAAAACTAAATAAATTATTTAAATAAAATAATTTGTCCGACGAAGAAAACATATACAAGTTTTAAAAAAATATATAAACATTAAAAAATTAGTTAAAATAATTATTTAAAAAATATAAAATTATTGTCAAATAATAATATATTTTATTTATAAATGAAATTTTTATTATGTATAATAAAACCTATATAATTATATTATTTTATGTGATTTTACAAAATTGGTTTTACAAATATTTTTAATCAAATAGACTATTTTATTGACTAACTGTTAACTTAAAATTATAATCTAAATTATCAATCAAAATATAACTTAACTTATTATTTATCAAGTTTATAAACTGTTTCTTTTTTCAAACACACTCTTATCATCTATCATTAAGATTGGTTTGCATCTTAGTTCAAGATTCTACTATTACTATTCTCATTAATAAAAAAAAAAAAATCATTTGTTGGCAAAATAAGAAATTCTCTGCTACAAAAATTGAAACAACCAATCTAATTCAAATAGCAATAAAATCTGATTAGATTGTTCTGTAGTCAGTCTTTACACTAGCAATAAATTAAAATTACTGCAATAGTTTTTATAAAACACAATAAAGAAAAACTTTAAATACGTAGTACTTTTTCTCATTTAAGATAAATGTAAATTGAATTCTGAAATTTTACTACGATCATATATATAAATTTCAAAATCCTTCCAAATAAAACACTTTACTTAAAAGAAAAATAAACAATAACTTGTAAAATGAAATTTATATCTACTTATATTTTATAAAATAATTTTATCTTTTGTTAGTATATAATTTCTAACAAGAACAATTGAATAATTTTAAGTACATTTTGGTTATAAAGAAATAGCACTACGACGTTTGAGAAATTATTTTAAAAACGTGTTTGGACTTATATATGAGTTTGAGCCAATAAAAATAAGTAAATTTAAAAGAAAAAAAAGAAGAAAAATATTGACGAGAAATAAAGAAAAAGTTTACGAATAACTTCATAAATTAATAAATAATTTATTTCTTAATAAAATTAATTAATTAAGTATGTTCTTAAAATTAATTTCTATCAATATACTTTAAGTATTTATTATATTAGAATAAGGAATAAATATTATATTATATTATTTACTTTTGCCTCTTTTAATAAAAAATTATCCCAACTATCTATTGCTTTAATTTTATTTTTATTAAAAAAACCCTTAATCATTTTAGTCCATAAATAATAAATACGGACAATGATATATTTCTCTCTCTTATAAAGACAGGAGAGAATGAATAATCCACTATTGCTATTCTCCCTCTATTATTAATTATTTTACTGATAAATTTATTACGATTAATTATTATCTTTAATGTACATGAATTTGTTCATTATGCTTTCTGAGAAGGACAATGGAAATATATGTCAAGAAAAGATACACATACATTATCTAGAACATGTGTATTAAGTAAACAGGGAGGATTAGAATCACAAGTTTTAAAGTACATTATTCTATTAATTAAAATCTATAACAATTATAAAATAAAAATAATCAACCAGGAGATTAAACTTTTTTAATTTTCAAGAAATTTTGATTAATAAGGAACAAGGGCGGCTTCATTGGAAAAGAGGGGTCTTGTCTTTTAATTTTTTAAATTTTAATATATTTGATATTCTAACTTTTTTTATATATTTATATAAAAAATTTAACATCCTTTTGCATGGAACAATTAATTTATGAATTGAATTTTACAACAATATTATGAATTTCAAACTATAATTTTTTTAATTTTCTAAATAAAATACCAGGTATTAGGACTAAATTAATTTTTTTTTATGTGAAAATAATCTGACGTGGAAAGAAGTATCGTAAGCGAAAAATCGTACCTCTTTGGAAGTTTATTTAGTAGAATAAAAGCACGTCTTTATTATATGTATCACCCTATTCTTATCTTAATCCTCAGAGTCTTTCACTGAAAGAAAGGGTGTGATCATGGCAGAAGAATCAGCAGAGAAAATCTGTGAAGGTGTCTCTGAGTCTCCAACTACTACCCCAGTTGGAGGACAGACAACACGAAGAATCAAAGCCACGAGACACCCTCGATGGACCAGACAAGAAACTCTTGTTCTGATAGAGTCTAAGAAAATGGTGGAAAGTGGGGAACAAGGTTGTCGGTTTAGATCAGCTTCAGGGTTCATCCAAAGCGATCCCAAATGGGAGATGGTGTCATCGTTTTGTCAGCAACGTGGGGTGAAGAGAGGGGCGGTTCAGTGCAGGAAAAGATGGGGCAATCTCCTCACTGATTTCAGGAAGATAAAAAAGTGGGAATCGGGGGTGAAGGAGGAGAGTGAGTCGTTTTGGATCATGAGAAATGATGTGAGGAAGGAAAAGAAACTTCCGGGTTTCTTTGACTCGGTGGTGTACAATGTGTTGGATGGAGGGGTGTGCACCACTGTTGCATTTCCCTTGACACTGGTGAAGATGGTGCCCAAAGTGGAGAATGGTTTTGCTGAGGTGGTGGGTCCGGAACAATGCAAGGAGAATGGGGAGGAAGAAGAAGAGGAGGAGGAGGATGAGGCCATCGTCGATAGTGAGAAAATGAGTTGGAGCACCGAAGAGGAGAATGTGGAGACCAGCGTAGCTGCAAATATGGCCAATGGTCTTTTGAAAGTGCCACCAGGTTTCAAGGAGAAAGAGATCACCGGGAGTCTCAGAAACACCCCCTTACTCTCAATGCCTACTCAAGGTACCAAGTTACACGATTACACTGTCGTTTTTGTTTGTGAATTTGAAGAGAGTTACAACATATATGTTCCTTTTTTATGTTGTTTTATGCTCAAAATATTGACCATGTTAGTTTGCAATGGTTAATCTCTCGTGTACCCTTTTCGTATTGATTAATTCTTTTCTTGTTGCTTTCAACTAATAAGCAGAGAAGCAGCAGCAGCATCAGCAGCCGCCATCTTGCCAAGGGAACTATGATCCTTGTAATTAAACCAATTCACTTCTGCTGTGTAGTATATGTTTGTCGCTTTTGTTCAGTTCGACTGTGATGCAATGGTAGTTTTTATACTAGAGTTTGGTCCCCGTTTTGTTTCTCCTTTTTCGAAGAACTTTTTTGTCCCTAAAAGACTGTTTATATGCATCTGTTGCTGTCAATTGAATCAACAAACAATAATTCCTAACTACCACTACTAGTATTTCATTTGGCAATGCATTGCACCATATACTGTAAATTTGTTGTTAAAGATCAATTACTAATTTCATTATGAAATTGTTATTTCGTACCAAGTTATTCTCGCACAAATTACATAAATCAGCGTCTTTTGAAATATCATTTTAACAGGAATAACTTGTATTTACCAGGAATGTGTTAACAATTGGAAACTATCAGCTGCACGTGAAAATGATTGAAATAATTTTTTTCGTTTGAAAACTCATTTTATCTGGACGATGGTGATTGATTGAGTGATGAAAAGTCCTTTGTTCCAGAGTTAATGAGCTTTGCTTTTTGCAATCTGAACGAGAGTATTTTGGTTCAGGCTTTCAAAGGGAACCTGTGTTTCAGCATGGATACAAGAGAAAGCGGTTATCATCGGACAGTAGTGAGGACAACACAGATTTCGACAACAGTATTACCAAAGTGCTTAGGAGAAACAGTGAGATACTGAAAGCCCATCTTGGAGCTCAGAACATAAATTATGAATTGGCCAGGAACCAGCAGAAGCAGCAAACTGACATCTTAGTTGCAGCCCTTGGCAAGCTCACCGATGCTCTCACAAAGATTGCTGACAAGCTGTAAATGAATTCATATCACAAAGGATATGCATATTACTGCTAATTATTGCACTAGATTTAATCATCATTGTTTTACCCTCTTTTAATTGGTATTTCATTTACCTTTACCGATATGCTTTTTTGGAGAATTATTCTTCATATTTGTTTTCATGAAGTTGGAAGTTTATTCTTTCAACTCTATATGCTCTTAAGACAAAAAATAAAAAATAAAAGTAAAGACAAAATACAAACAAACATTATATAATTTTAATTGATTAGGTAAAAATTGTCGTTAAATGTGTGCATGTAAGAATTTTTTGCAAATACTGTTACTTTTTCCTTATTACTACTAAATAGTACGAAGATGTAATTTGCAATTTTAACTTAGACTATTATGTTTTCCATAAAGTCTATTATTTTTCATAAAATTAGACATTAATAAAACCTATAAATAGTCTACGCTGATGACATAGTTAATAAGAAATATACAATAACTCATGCTACGGGCAGTCAACTTATAAATTATGTTTATCAAAAGTTTAGCATGCGTCGTTAGATATGCATTTTTACTTAGTTTTGCAAAATTAATTTTAATTGAAATTGAATTTAAAATAATACGATTAATGTCTGAATTTCTATTTTAAATGCATGTTTACATGAAATTTAATATAAATTAACATCTTTATGCATAATATGGTTCGAGTCTTTGTTAAGGAGAGTAGTATGAGATCTCTATCAACAACTAAGACACTGTTAAAGACAGAATAAAAAAGGTGCGCTACTTGAATTTTTCTCCAACATGTCAGTTAATTGACTTACGTCCTAATTTTATTATTATTATTATTATTTTATTACCGAAAATGTAATACAGGATAAAACTACTCCCCTTGGGTGATAGTAGTTATTACTTCTGTATGGACAAAACATATGAGGAGCTTGCCTCCATTCTACCAACCCAATGGACCAGTAACTCACCAGTTGCACACAAATTTACAGTGAACCACTTCACTCTTTTTACCCCCAGAAAACAACATAGCCTCAATTCATCAGCATCTTCTACACTGTGAAGAAATATACATGATAGAATTATAGGTGGAGAATAATGGATATAAAATAACGACACAGAACGCCTTACAATTTACACTAAGAATTTCCTCTAATTATACAAAACATTTCAGACCTCTACACAGCTTTAATAATACAGTATGGTCTACATTGCTTTGGTCAAAACCATACCTTCTCATAGCGAGTTAAATCTTCCAAACAGAGTCCAATCCATATAATGCTTGCTATAACTTGCATACCACCTTGGTTCCGGAAGAGAACAGCTAACTCGGAACGATATCTGCAGAAGCATCTTCTTCCACATTTCCATGGTGAAATGCGTTCGGACAATCTAAATTTGTTGCAAGAGATATTAGGACTCTAATAGTATTTATTATAACAAATGTTAGCTTTCTATTTGTAAAATTTATGAATTGGATTCCTGTTATGTTTTCTGTTTCGATTTAGTACCAAAACAGCAGTATTAGTTGGGAAATCATTAAAGGTTTATGTTAGGACGAATCAAAGGCAGATTCCCTCCAGTAAGGCTTTATTCATTACTTAAATTGTTATTGGCAGCTTACGAATTTGGTGTGGTTATATGAGGGGGTTTTACTTGCTGTATGGCAGTTACTAACTTGCAGTGGCAGTTTTTGTGTAATACAGTTGGAAGATAAAGAATTGGTATACTGAAATGCAATACGGGATGAGCATCTGCTCACAACCTGTATTTATAGTGTTGAAGCTGTTATAGTGTCTTACATCAAGAAACTAACTGAAGCTACTAGGAAAGAGAAAACCCTGATTGGTATAGTTACAGAACACAGAAATATAAACTGAACACGAAACAGCTAACATTGAGAAGAGTATTATCTCGCATAAAAGTTCGAACATTTTTTTCTGTACAAGGTGACAATTTTTAAATAAAGAAAAGAACCAGAACACTGTATTCTTGACCAAAATTCTGTGCTACTCATAGTCTTTTGGCATCATATAAGAAGAAAACAAATAAGGCTTTAGTGCCCACAAGGGGAATAACAGTATTCTGTTAATTTAAATGAAAATGATTAAAAAATATTACCACCTTTTATGCATTTAACTGCAATTTTAGCTTGGTAAGGAAACAGTGGAGTTGAAATTATAACTACTGTAAAAAGTGTGACTAAATAGATTCAAAAGAAGAAAGCCAATCAAAACTACTCATGGTGAAATTATCAAGGTTCGATGATAAAGTGAAAATTCTTGACCCGAAGTTTGCTTTGGATATCTGATAACTCAATCGTATATTGCTGCCTCCATATGACTAGTATAGTTTTTATTTATTTTTATAATTCTAATGCTTAAAGCATTTTTGCAGAAAGCTCATAAGCTTGACACATCCTCCCTTGTATGACCCGGTCCTCATTTTCCTACTAAGGTTACAGTGTGGTCAACTCTGCATCCATAGATTTAAGGTAAAATGTGTTTTAAGTCTCTTAAGTTTAGTTCAAAATTAGTATTAGTCCCTATATTTTAAAAAAGGTGGTTTTGGTTCTTGTATTTTCTGAAATGTGGAGGAATTGCTCCCTCGCTAGGTCGAAATGAAGGATAGGAACGTCGATAAAATCACTATATCTCAGAAAAAACTGAAAAACCACTTATTTTAAAATGGAAGGACTAGAACCAAATATGACCAAACCGTGGGGGATCTATAAACATTTTATCATAGGTTTTGTTTCTGCTACGGGTTTATCTCTGAGATATACAATATACTAAACATAGCCTCAATTCATCAGCATCTTCTACACTAAGAAGAAATATACATGATAGAATTATATGCGCAGAATAATAGCATACAAAATCACGACATATAATGCCTTACATTTTACACTAAGACTTTGCTCCAATTATACAAAACTTACCTTTCAGTCCTCACTACATAGGAACAGCCTCAATAAGCCTGGCAAAGTAAAATTGAGTAGTGATTAAGCCTTTCTTCCTTATGGTCCAGCCAACCTTTTTCAATGCCCTTTCAACATCTGCTTCGGAGTGAAGATATGCTCTTGTTGCCTTTGAAGGACCAGGGAACAACTCTCCAATCCTCTTTAGTATATCATAATAAAACGTCTTCGGAGCAAAACTCAGAATCAATCGGTTGTTGGCCAATGAAGCAAGGTGGCCGATCATCCCATCAGCTTTACTTTGAGGGTAATGAATCAAAACATCAAGGCAGACCACCGTGTCATACTTTCCATCCAAACTCTCCAAATCCTTCACTGCAAACTTTGGCAACACAGGGGTAGATCCATTCTCACTGGCTACAAGTTGTTCTTTTGCCTGCACCAAAAGGAAAGTCATTGTTTTACGTCAGCAATGGCGTATTACTTGACCTCACCTCTCCTATGTGTTCATCGCGTCAGTGGGAAGGGGGTACCTCAGCTATTCATCTTACTAATGTTCATCGACTATTAATTTGTTAATTCCTTCACCAAACTCGTTTAGGTTTTCAAACAGGTAAATTTAAGCTTAATATCAAACTCAAGTACATAAATGAGTCAAACATGACACTAAGCTCGAGCTTATAATTTTAAGAGTTTGGTAGAATAGAGCACAATCCCGAACCTTATACGTGTCACGTGCTCAAACTCTTAATTAGAAGGCTGTTGTCTGTACCTAAGACCTGTATTATACCCATATGCTCATCCACTATACGGGTATTTATCAGATTTCACTGATTTATTAGATATTTATCAATTTTGAAAAAAAAATCAATGTCATGTTAATAAATGCCTTTAATTCTTCGCTGTGCACATGAAATACTAATAAGATGTTAAATTAACAGCTTCAAAATTAACAGATATAAAAATATTAAAGTATGAATAACTACTAATCAAACGAACTAAGCACCGCTATTTTGAAGAAGAAAACAGGAATGCAGGGCAACCTGTTTCTCAGCTTCAGCAACCATAGCTGCGGAGATATCACTGGCGAACACGACAGCCCCCTCTTTCGCGAGAGGAATCGAGAGCGAACCAGTCCCACACCCGGCGTCGCAAACCGTAACGCCCTGAAGCGATCCTTCGTCCTTCAACATGCTCAGCGTGTTCTCTACGGTCTTCGAGTGTCCCAACCGAATGTCGCGCTGAACCCGGTTCACCTCGTCTGTGTCGCCGTATATTTTCTTCCAGCGCTGGAACCCGGAGTTGTTGAAGTACTCCCTCACCACCTCCTTGTCTCCTCCCCCCACTTCCTCCGCCTGCAACTGTCGCCGCCGCTCGGGGTCCGTCAGCGACAGCACAGCAGCCAGCGCCGCCACGAACCCCCCGCTCACCACCGCCACTGTAGTCCCGTCGATAGCACCCGATACGTCGGCCGCGGTAGCCGTCGAGAGCGGCGGGATGGCAAATGCCGGCGACAGCGGCAATTTGTGCGGTTTGTGAGAGAATCGAGGGGAAATGGTGGCTCTGTTGGGGTTTGGAACAATGAGGGAAGACCATAGGGACGATGAGAACGCCATTTTGGGTTTGTGTGAGGCTACCGGGCGGTGACAGCGTGGAACATGAAGGACCGAAGAGTGGAGGAAGTAGCTGAAATGTTATCCAGGATAAGATAGCATTCGAGTTTCCATGTCTTGCGTTGATTCTCGTGGGTCCCTACTTCACCATTCCGGTTCTCTATCTACACCTGAACTTTCCACCGTTTATTTATTTATTAAAACAAATATCAACGGCTGAAATTAAAATCGGATAACAAAATAAATAACACGAGCTGACACACAAATTTAAGTTATTTTTTTAAATACAAGTTTTATAAGAAAATAATTCATATTAATATTAAAATATAATTTTAACTATACTTAATGGTAAGGTAACGATATCATAGTTACCTCATTGCATATAATGTTAGTAAAGTCGTCAAATTAACTATAATAATATCATCTTGGCGAGTTAGTTTATATGCATATGCATGGTTCTATACACTTATTAGAAACTAAAATACAATATTAAATTTATAAGGATTGAAATACGAAAAGTAACTTATTTCTAAAAATAAAAGTAAAAGGCTATGTATTTATGACGACTAAAATTAAAATAATATATTTCTAAGAATTAAACTAAGGAATGGTATATTTGTAAGAGCAAAAACTAAGGTAACACGTTTATATAATTAAGATAAAAGGACTTGTGTTGCAGAAGTAAATATCTGATAAATCTTCTCTAATCAATATTCAACAACTAAATTAATAATAAGACAATAATTATTTAACTTTATGATAAATACCCACACATCACCACCATTCGTCCATGGCTAGGATCTGATATCATCTATAACAATTTTTCAGAAGGTCACCCTTCCAGGCTAAGCACGCTTAACCATGGAGTTCTTATGGATTAGGCTACCGAAAAGTAAATGCATTTTGGTGATATGAGTAGTCAAATCAATTCTTTTAAGTTATCCTTCAACTGTATAGTACCTATAAAGTCTCCAGATCCCTCTCATTCCGGTGTATGTTCGATTCGTCCATGTGCCCCTTCCACTAGAAGCCTGCCAGGAGCCGCTCTTTGTCCATGCCTCTTGCACCAGCGATCACTTCCCGCCCTCTTAGTGCCCGGGCGTCACAGATAATATTTTAATTAGAGAAAAAAAATGATTCAATCGTAAGAAATATAAACAAAATTGCAATTTTAAAAGTTAAATTATCAAAATACATTTACCACTAAAAAGGAAAAAAATATTTTGGTTATTTTCTTAATAACACTAAAATTGTTATAGATAAATAATATAAATTTGAATGCTTTAACAACAATAATATCATTGAAACATTTTGTCTAAATCCAAACATTGAAACATGTTAAGTAAATCCAAAGCTTAAACTAAATATCAAAATGCACCAACCATAATCAGAAGTTAAAGAAAATCATAAGACTGAATGTCTAGACAGATAAATTCAAACTAAATGTCCGGACGAGTATGAATGAACTAAAGATTTTAAAAGAAACTTTCTTAGACTAAAGATCAAGACAAGTTGTTTTGAATCAAAATATGTCAGCTTGAAACAAAAATTAAGATGATTCAATTTGAGTGAAGGTTAAAATTAATATATTCAAGTTAAAGGTCGAGACAAAACAAGTTAGATTAAGATAAATTGTGTCATATATCAAGACACTTCTTCCCGAGTTAAAACTCAAATCAATAAAGTCTTTATAAAAGATATATAAAAACACAATTTTATAAAATTAAATTTTAAATAACTATTCAACCAATAATGTTTACTATACTAATACATTTATTTTTATTATTTAAATTTTGAATTCCGGATATAAATTACTTAGCATTCACATGTTAATATCCAACTTCGAATTTGTCAGGAGTATTTCTATTTTGAACTAGTTGGTATGACCATATTTCAAAACCCCATGTTTTCCCCGGATGTGACTGTCCTCAACATAAAGTTTTATATTTATATTAATGGTTTTCTATAATTTTAAGCACACATTTTTTAACATGACAATGATAATTACTACATTGTAGTATCCATGTTAACAAAAACCTCAAACATTTATTAAAATATTTTAAAATATGTAAATAACAAAAGCTTCGCAATTTTTATTTTTAACTTGGTTAAATATATTTTTGGTCCTTATATTTGTATTCAATTCTCGATCGGATTCTTATGATTTTTTTTGTCCCAATTATATCCAAATATTTATTAATTTGAGACAATAAAACTTTTTCCGTTAATTTTAAACTAATGTCGTCTAATTGTGATGACATGGATGTATGACATAGTAAAATTAAGGCTTAATACCGCTTTTGGTCCTTAATTTGGGAGGTTTTGTTCAATATGGTCCTACCTTTTTTTTTTTACTAACAATTGATCCCACTTTTTGAAAAAACTGTTCAATTGACTTCTTTTTGGTTACGACGTCGATTTTCTAATAGTGCTGGTTACGACGTCGATTTTCTAATAGTGCTGGTTACGACGTCAATAAGTTCTTTCATGCATTCACCTATCCAGATGTTATTTTAACAATCCTGACATAATGTTATGTTAAAAATCATGTCATCATCGTATACAATAAGGACTATAATAAACAATTTAAACTTGAATATGGGACCACTATGAACAAAAAGAACTCAATTGAACAGTTTTTTCAAAAAATGAGATCAATTGTTATGAAAAAATAAAGGTAGGACCATATTGAACAAACTCTCCCAAACTAGGGACCAAAAACGGTATTAAGCCTAAAATTAAAAAGAAAATTAGGGATTTGAAAATCACCACGCATTGTTCTTCCATTTCTTCACCCCAATGCAAGAAAACCCGGCGTGGATCATCAGATTTCATGGAAAAAGAGATATATTTTACTGGAATATTGAGTAATAAGGCTGAAGAAAATCCAGGTTTCTTTTCAGTTGAAAAATATGAGATGATCAAATTCTTCTCTTTTCTTTTCCTTGTCATATGCGTCAACCGTTCTGTTTATGTTATTGTTCCTCATTTTCGTAGATTTTTTCAACTGGAATAGAGTAAAATATTTAACAGTATCTATTTTTTTTTTCAAATAAAATTCCACGTATTTAAATAACTTAAACTGACCTATTCATCTTTGAGACATGTTATCACGGTGTTACAGAGAGGATTTTATCGTCTCAAATTGATAAATATTTGGATGTAATTGGGACAAAAAAAATATGAGGACCTAGTTGAGAATTTGACACAAATATAAAGATCAAAAGATATATTTAATCATGAATTAATTTAGGTTTAAGAGATTTTTTTTATTGATTTTGTTGTTGTACCATCTCATAAAGACGAGTATTAAAATTAATGAGTAAATATTATAATTATGATTTATTCATGAAAGATAAAATTTATTTAATCATCATTGTTCATATGATTAAGAATTTTCCTCTCAAATAAAACAATCATTACTGTTTCACCATAATCAAACAAATATATAATACAAGAACATATTAACTAAATTTAAAACAATAAATAACTAAAATAAGAACACATGAAATAAATAAAATAAAATAAAAACTTACAAAACCAGAATTCATTAAAAATAAATTAAAAAAACATAAAAAAATAATTAAAATTTTAAGTCAATAAATAAACAAAACAAAAACACAAACAAAATAAAATAGAAACTAACAAAACCATAAACCATTAAAAAAAATTAAAAGAATGAATTTTATTTATTTTTAAATAAGGATACTTTATAAACTCAAATATATATCACTAATCTTTTAATTCTAAAAAAAAATTATTTAAATAAAGTGTTGTTATAAAATATAAATATTTAAGAAAAAAAGAGTTATAATAAAGAGAAATAACACAAGTGCAGCTGCTTATGGGTGAGTCACTTTTGAAGCCGAGCCCATAAAGCTCCCAATTGGGACAGAGTTAAAACTTTATATTATTTCTCCAAATATCTCTTTGTCATATAACCCCTGTATTTCTCAATCGTCTAATCGTCTTCTGTAGGGTTCCAGTGTTCCAGTGGGTAGAAGAGAAGAATCGGTGCCTCCGACAAGGTTAGTGTTCGTTTCAACAACTTGAGAATTATATAGATCTATTATGCCTTATATGCTAGCAGCTTTGTCGTTTTTAGGGCTCACCAGATTAGGGTTTTCTGATTGACGAAGCTATTCTTCTTCGTTAGTCTCCTACGATTCACTCAGCACTGTGCTTTGTCTATGCGATTTAGTAGTTGTCTCCTCGCGTTTCGCCCTCGCTCGCGCTCGCCGTCGGCCGCAATCTCGCCGTCAGCGGTGGGTCGTGCCCCCTTCGGTGGTCGCACCGTTTCGCCTCTGTTCGTGTGATCTGTTTCGCACTCATCTACGTGGGCCTCTGTTTCACTCATCTGTTGACATCCCTTTGTTCGTGTCCTTCGTGTGGTATAATGTAATGAAATATTTTTTTTTCTGAAAAGTAGTAAGCCTTTGTTCTTATCCTTTTTTTCACTCAACTGCTGCAGTGTTTTTTAGTTTCTATGTTTTATAGTGAAAAAAACTTAGAGCATTATGTCTGGAATAATCCAAGTACATCTTCATCCTCTATCCATACATTTTCTCATCTCTCCCAAAACCAAAACTTTATTGTGTACCAACTTCTTAAGCTTGGTCTAGATAGCTCTCTATCAACAGGTGCCTAGAAGGATAAAGTTGTGGAGTATATATAAATGGTAATGGAGTGATTGTGTTAGAGTAATAGAGTGAGTAGTTGGTTAAACTTTGCAACTCAACCTGCTTTAGGAATTTTACCAAAATTGAAAATACTTTTATGTTTGTCAGATTAATAATAAGTAGATTAGTATTGAGTTCAAAAACTAACTTTTTCATTTTAAATTTAATGGGCTTAATGAGAAATTAAGGAAAAGTGTTCCCACCATGGACAAACCAATATTTCCATTTTGGTGAGTCTTTTTAAGTTTCATTTGTCATGTATCTTTATAGAACCCTCTTTTTTTGCCTAATCAAACTTTCCTTTGCCAAACACTCAGCTGCTTCTTGTGGATCCTCTGAGTCTTATGAGATTCACAGCCTCTTGGTTCTTCATCACCTCCAAAATATATATTGAAATTCATGATCCACTGTTTTCTAATGACCAAGCATTAGAAGTTACTTAATATTCTGGGACTTGACTCCCATATGTCATTGCTGGCCAGGATAAAAAATTCAGTATCACAAGCTTTTCTCCATTTATCACAAAACAGTTGTGCACAAAACAATTTTGCACATGTTACGATGTTTATCATCATAACAGCATACATAATAAATGATACCAAAATCCATTGATATATATAATTTTGCACATGTTTGTTTACCGTTTTAGAATTCCTATTTGATGGTGTTTTGGATTTTGGTGCATTCGGTTTGTTGCTGGAATGGAACGTGAGGTCTCGATTTCTAGCTGCAATTTTGTCTAGGTCCCGCAAGAGATGGTGTTTCTGGTTTGAATGAAGAATATTGGATTCCGGTTCCTGGTTTTCTGAATCTTATTTAGTATGATTAATTGTGGTAGAATGATGTAAGATGCTTTATTGTTTTAGTTTGATGTAGTTTGAGCTGTGACATTTGTCTAACATTCGCTTGTGCTGAAATTTGCTGGGTCTTTTTAATTACCCGGATATTTGATTTATGTTGTTTCAACCTTGGATCAGTTTAGTAGGGGATTTGAATTTTGTTAAACCATGCCATATGTATTCATTTCTTTCAATTGCTTTCTCCATTCCTAGTCTAAGGTGATAGTGGAGAGTGATGGCCGGAACTTCGTCTTCTGCAATTGACATCCCTGAATTTCCATCAAGTCTTAATGTCCTTGTCATTGATACTGATTCCGGAGTTCTTGAATTCATGGAGAAATCATGCAAAGAAAAGTCTCATCAAGGTTAGGTATATATAATATTCTATTCGTAATCATTCTTTGAGAGAAATATGTAATTCTTATGCTTGAATTGTGTGCAGCTGTAATATGCTCTGAATCTTCAATGGCTGTGGATGTTTTGCGGAAAGAAGAAATAGAGATTCATTTGATCGTCATGGAGCGTAATATGCCAATGATGAATGGCTTTGAATTTCTGCAATTTCTCGATGAAGAAGGATTTGATATTGCTTTTGTCAGTAAGTAATACTAGTCTTTTACATTTTTACTCAAATTTACAACTTTTGACTGTTTAACCATCAAGGAACTAGTCTTTTACATTTTTACTCAAGTTTTCAACTTTTGACTTTTAACCATCTGTAGTGATGTCTGATGATATTACTCGGTCTTCCATGAGAAAGGCTTTCCAATTTGGAGCTATCCACTATTTCATAAAACCCTTCGGTGATCGGTTGTTAGATATGTGGCCACCTTTCTTAAAGCATTATTACGACAGGCGTCACTTAGAAGATGATGAGACAGGTGATGGAGAAGCCAAAGCCAATGATACCCTCCACAAGAAAGATTAATTCCTTCGTTAATTCATTGCAATCTTTAGGGTGAATTCTTATTTATAATAATATATGATTATTTAAATAATAAAGAAAGCTAATTTTACAACAAAAAAAACATAATTTATACGATGAAGTTTTTTTAATATTCTCTTCATTTTATGACTTATAGAATGAAGAGATAAAATAGTTTTCTATACCGTATGTGATTTAATGTAGATTTAATTCGGTGATTCAGAATTGGAAATATCTTTACCTATTAAAAACTAAATGAGGTTGGAGGCGATGTGAGGTATTAGAATTGAGGAAAAATATTCCATATTTTATTTTAACTTGTACATAAATTAAATGAGGTTTTCTTTTTTTTTAAAATGAATATTTCGGAAAATTTTGTTTTTCTACCCAAATTCGGATTAAAATATTGTGTAATTAAAATATTAAAAAGTAAAATAAAGAAAATTCGATTTTAGGAAAAACCAAAACTACTACATAAAACTTTTTACATTAATAATATTACAGGATTTTAAATATAAAGTCATTTAAACAAATTTGAGTTCCAAAAATAGTATGAGAAATAATATTTTGAGCTGAAGAAACGATATAAAATGAAATTAATATTTCAAACTAAAAAAACATCTAAATTCTTATCTTATAAATTATTTTAAGAAACAAATTGACCAAACCACTGTTGTTCCTAAGTCGGATTGAATTATGATTCATTCAACATGTACAGTAGGAAGTGGGACGGACGACCATAAAGAGAATCAGGACGATCTGGATATGATGGAACTCCAAGGAAAAACCATAGCGAAGCCCGGTATCTGCGACCCGGCCCAACTCCTGTTTATAAGAAAAACTTTGAAGAATCCATACGGAGTTTTATCGTCACAAGATAACTCTGCATTCTCTATGCTCACAAAAAATGTTCTTCGAAAATATGCTGAAAGACGAAACATCTGGTATGACCATTGTGTCGAGCCTGTGTCACCATCAAAACCGTGCGGGTGGTCCGTCCAGGCTGGATACCCATGTGAAGGATTCGTGACGGACGGTCACATAGGGGAGCTAATCCGATCTCTAGATTGGACGGGTTCCTCACCAAAGCTCTAGCGTGACTGACGACACTTACGCCCGGCCGAGGATGAAAGTTAGAATTTAATAAGCTTTCAGGATTAAGGTAAAACCAAATTAACTGTAGCAGGCCTACAATTGGGCCGTAATTAAGATTTTGTTAATCATTGGCCCATGAAGAAAACTATAAATACGAGTCAAGGGTAAGAGGTAGGTGGTTCCATTGAATGCATATTTATTTCATTCTTTCTCTCTCAATCTCTAACCTTTAAATCTCAAGGTCAACTCTAACTTGAGCGTCGGAGTGCCTTTAGCAGGTACCCGGACGGACAAAATTGAGGAAGTGAACGAAGACCAAGAAGAACGAGGACGTAGGACCGGACGAGTAGCAGCGAAAATTGTGTAGTGGAAGCAGATCCGACCGAAACACAACATATATTCATCTTTATATAAAAAATGTAAGAAGACATTTTTATTTATATAAAAAATGTAAGAAGACATTTTTACCGTTTGTTCAGATAAATCAGTTTTTTATTTTATTTTTAATAATATTTTGTAATTTCTAAAAAATAGGTATTTCATTGTATATTTAATTATATATTGTTATATATATATATATATATATATATATATATATATATATATATATATATATATATATATATATATATATATTTATTGAACAAAAACTCACATGAAAAAAATAATATAGAGGGGAAAAGAAATAACATAAAGGAAAGTTTAGATATTAAAATCCCAATAAAATAAAATATTGAGATTTGATTATTTTAATAACAAAAGTTTAAAATATAAATAAAAGTTTTATAATCAAATTTTATTATTTTAAAAACACATAATTTTTTTAAACTTTTTTCTTTTAGAGGTTTTTTTTTTCTTTTCTTTGGATTTTTTAATAGTTAGCTTATATGTTTGGAGATTTTCTAATGAAGTTGTAGTATTTTATATGTTATCATTGCATTCTATAGAAAAACATAGAAAAACAATAGTATTTTATATGTTGTCGTCCTATTTTAAAGGATGTTGTTTTATTTTTATATGATGATTTGGTGTTACATACGAAGTTGTAGTATTTTTATATGATGTTGTGGTATTTTATTGGAAGCCGTAATATTTTTATACGATATTTTTGTACTGTATATGAAGTCATAGTATTTTATATATTGTCGTGGTGTTTTATAGGAAATCGTAGTATTTTTATATGATGTTTTGTTGTTGTGTATGAAGTCGTAATATTTTATATGGTGTTGTGGTGTTTTATATAAAGTCGCAATATTTTTATATGGTGCCGTGATATTTTATAGGAAGTCGTAATATTTTTATATGATGTTTTAGTGGTGTATATGAATTCGTGGTATTTTATATGTTGTCGTGATATTCCATAGGATGTTGTAGTATTATTATACGATGCTTTGGTTGAAATTGTGGTATTTTATAGAAAGTTGTAGTATATTTCTATGATGTTGTGATGTTTTCCCAATGCATGGTAGTGTTAGATACTTTGTGTGTATTTTAGAAATGTTCCTAGGAAATTAGTGATGATTGAGATGTTGTGAGCCTATGTATCATGATACATGTTGGTCGTAGGGACAATTATATGGTGAGTTGTAATGGTTAAATGCATGATCCGTAATGTTGTTCTTGTATGGTATAGTTGCAAAGTTAATTGGATCGTGTGTCAAGTGGAACATGGGTTGGTTGAGTTGTTGTTTTCTACAAGGTGATTGTAAATCTTATGTTTTCTTACGCAATCAATGACGGATGACGTGAAGAAGTCCTACATTGGTGCGTAGGTCCTATTTTAGTGAACAGGAAAGTTTCCGTTGGTCATGAGTTTTGAACAGGAAAGTCCTTATTAGTGTGTGAGTCCAATTTTGGTGAATCGAGAAGTCATGTATCGTTACTTTTTAAAGACTAAATATAAGAGTGTCAAAATTAAAAGGACTAAAATAAATAAATCATTCAAAGAGGACGAAAACTAAAATCACTTAATAATTTAGAGACTAAAAATATATTTAATTTAAGAAAGTAAAAATTCAGGTTACTTACCGGTCCAAACCCTACCTCAGGCTAACTGGGCCGGGCTTGGCGGGCCCAGCCCGGCCCTTTTAAACATACGGGCATACTACAGTTTTTGTTTACTGGCCGCGGTCTTCGCTTCTTTCCTTGCACCCACAGTTCTATTCATTTCGGAGTCTTTTCTTTTGTCACAGTGTATGCAAGTAACGTTCGCAGGGGCTCCTATCTGCTTCAACCTCAACCCTTTCACGACACCAGAAACCCTCGCGAGCCAGGTTTGTCTCATTCCCAGATATCCTTATTTCAAGATCTGTTGCAGCGTCCTCATTGTTCTTCGATCGAGCCTACAATTTTATTTTTCTCTCATTTGCTCACTGGTTGTGTGATCCATTTGAACTAATCAAGACTCGATGGGCAAGGAGAGCCAAGTGTCTGCTATGGAAATCGACACTCCGAAACCGGATAGTTCCGATCAGATCGTTCCCAAATTCTCCGTTAACGGTTTGTCTTTTACTTCGCTGTCCAATGCTGCTCCGTTCATTTTCCTTTGGTCTTTATTTTACCAAAGAAACGAAAATCCTGCGTTTAGTGGTGGAACTTTGACGATTCGTCTAATTGATATTTCTGTTTTAAAAATTTATCAGTGCTGCAATTGTTGAAATCGGCTCAAATGCAGCATGGCTTGCGCCACGGAGATTACACTCGTTATAGGTATGTATTTATGCACTTGCTACCACGATGTCAATCAAATAGCAATTTATTTATTTTCTGTCTCTAGATGTATTACAATCTGCATCAAAGGTTTTAAATTGAGTGCAGAGTTTCGTTGCTACTTGACATTTCATGTAAACGCGGTCAATGCGGCTGCAATTACTGTTACAGTAAGTCAAGGGTTGTGGATGCTTTTTTAAAACCTTGTTTGTATCCCTAAGAATGATTCATTTGGGAGACACAATGTCCGTTGATTTTTCAGCTTTGCTTTTATCCTGATTGTTATGTGTAACATATTTCCTTTATGGTTTGTGCTACTTGGTGCTCTAGACTTCGAGTGTTATAGCATTTGTGGATTTGCTATTTAGTTATGCAATCACCTTATCCATACCACGTATCCAATCTGTTGCCTTAGGTAAGATGCTGAAATATGTATAGATTGCTAACAAATTACTTTTTTGCTCAACATTGTAGGAGGTATTGCACAGCTCGTTTGAGGAGGTTGTATAAATCGCTGAAGTTTACCCATGGTCGTGGCAAATATGCTAAAAGGACCATAACTGAATCCACTGTCTCTGAAGTAAGGTATGCTTCAGTTGCGGTATTTTTCTTTTCTGACACAAGTTTTGGCACCTTTTTGTAGTTGATTTGAAATTTTTATGGAAGGCAAAGAATATTAAAAGGGCTCTGATTGGATGTTAGTTGTTAGGCTTTACTATCTTAATTGCTATTGATAATTCCCTGGGGTTGTTGTACTCTTGAATCGCATAGAATCTCTATTAGCTTTCTATTGCTAAGATTATATGCAAGTTGTTACCTGAGCCTAAAACAATCTGCAACAAGAATTGAATTTATTATAAAGATGTCTAGGAAACACCCAAGCAACCCTACTAATTGCCAAAATATCCTCTTCTCCTTTCTTCACTCACATTTACACTCCTGTGCCCCGTTGGGCATGTTTGTTAGAATCTAGTTTAATGGAAAATTCTCCACTGTTTTCCTTGTCACTTCCCATCCCCCCTCCCATCCCACCCCTGTCCCCCTTCTTTCGTTGTGATAGGTCCATGAGTGGAGCCATCACAAATACCTAAATATTTATACAAAACCAACCTTTTTTTTTGTCTTGCTGTTCTTAGAATGTTTTTCAGTAATTTATGGAAAAAATAAAGAAAATAAATCAATCTGTGGTTACATTTTTAATTGGACATTTATTTCTAACATTGGAGGTGTCATGGTTTCAAATCAGGTTTCTTCATCTAATTCTGTATACAGCAGAGAGAGCTTGGAGTCATGCCATGGAGAAAAGGCAGCTTCCAAATGGTCCAAATGCAAGTCAACGTATATATTTGATTGGTAGGTTGCGGAAAGCGGTAAAATGGGCCACTTTGTTTTCACAATTGTGTGCTGTCAAGGCAGATTCTAGAACATCTTTGGAAGCTGAGGTGTGTCTTCTATTTCCCCATTTGGTTATGATTAGTTTGCTGCAGTATTTTGTTCCCCTATCTTCTTGGTGCAGTTTTTTTATGATCAACTGCTTCTGAGGTGGTCAACATGCGGGCATTTTCAAATGTCTATATTTCATTTTATTTATGGAATTATATGCCTTTTCTTTATATTTTATTTATAAATTTTAAATGCTTCGTTTGATCTTAATAGGTAGTAGTAAGTAGAAAAAAATATAAGATATCAGCACATGGTCATAAAGAAAGAAAAATATTCCTTAAGTTTTTTTAACATGGGAAGTTTAACTCTTTTCATCATCCATCAATTACATTTATTTTTCAATGTTGTCCTTAAAATTTCAGTTTAGCATTTTTTTTTCTTCATTTTTTAACACTATAAAATTTTTCTCCCTTAAACAAATTGAACTTACACATTATTAAGGTATATGTTAGGGATTATCCTTAATAATATGCAATAAGCAGTGTTATAAACTGAAAAACAGTTAAGCCAGATGTTATTGGAATGAGTAAATAAATTTAAGTAATGCTAAAATGTATTGTACAATTTTGAATAGATAAGAAATTTGAAATCATTGGTTTTACATGAATTTAAAATCAAAAGAAGTATATTAGAAATTGTATTAATGCTAGTTTAGAAGTTTCATAATAATTTAAAATCAAAAGAAGTATATTAGAAATTGTATCAAAACCTACAGTAATTTACAGGGCATAAAATATATTTTATCCATCCAGACGTCTGCACTTTAATGGTTAGTTCCAATTTCATGTGTTTGTCCTATTCTGTTTTTTTATTATTATTATTTTTTTTATCATTATTAATCGTTTTTTAATTTTTTTGGGGACTTATGCTTTTTAAAATGTAAATATTATATTCCGTTGATAAAAAATAAACATTCTTTCTCTTTTTGTCCACTGAATTTTAGGCTTATGAGTCCTATATGAAAGGGAGTTTGTTGTTTGAGCAAGATCAGAATTGGGACGTGGCTTTAAAGAACTTCAAAAGTGCTAGGTACGTTGATTCTGCTTCCACGATTCATCCATATTGCCTTGAAGAAAAGATAAATAGATACTCTTTGGTAAACAAGATAAAAAAAAATGGAACAATCTTATATTTGCTGGAAGGAGACAATTTTGTTAATGATTTGATATTTTATGCTTTCTTTCAGCAGACACCTGTTTAATTTGTGACCAATTGATTTAGCATATTGGGATGCTTCTGTTTTCTAGCTCACACTACTTAAGATTTTAACCATCTCCTTATTTAATAGGGCTGTATATGAGGAATTAGGGAAATATGGAGATCTGGATAACCAAGTTTTGTGTCGTGAACGAGTTGAGGAGCTAGAACCTAGTATCCGATACTGCCTTCACAAAATTGGCCAGTCAAATCTACAGGCCTCTGAACTTTTACAAATTGGTGACGTGGAAGGTCCTGCACTAGACCTTTTTAAAGCAAAACTAGAGGTTGGTATAAGTTCCTTTTATATGAATGGGAAAAAGGAAACAAGTAATATATATGCAAATCAATACATTCATATGGAAATGTTGCACTGAGACAAGATAGACTTTTCAATTTTTTCTTGTTCAATGGAGGGACACAATCATGTTCAGATATGCTGATCTTTTAAGTTTTGATAAACTTTCTGAAATTATCTACCTTCACACTCAAGAACTTCTGAAGTCCTAATTTTTCACCAGAAAATTTAGCTTGATTCTTGGTGGCTTTACTTCAGGGTCCTTAGGTAGAAAGTTTTTGTATTTCCTGTGCATCATGCTTTCCTGTAATTGTTTGGTTGGAGGGTTAAAGTCACTCCCCACGGGTTCTGTCTCCAATATAAGTGTGATTTGGAGGGCACAGAAAGCAGTTTATACATGTTGAATCATGTAGACTAAATTTCTCTGGGATTTTATTTTAACCATCATCCATATTTTCTCTTCCCTCCCTTTGTGAACCAAACATGGTTTATCTTCTGTTTCTTGTGAACCAAACCAAACAAGGGGGCCTATCATTCCCTCGATTAAAACCCCTCTGTTCCCCTTCTTACCCATTCACACTTTAAATGTATCATAGTAGCCACTTTTTGCTATTATTTCATAGTACACCATTTTATGACTATCCAATTCTATTACTTGAATCAGGTAGGGTACTTTTTTGAATTCACTCATTTATTTCCTATTGATAAAAGTACTGAATGGAATAATGTTTGTTTCAGGCTGTAATGGCTGAGGCAAGATCTCAACAAGCTGCTTCCATGACAGAATTCCTGTGGCTTGGCCACAGATTTCCTATATCAAATGCCAAAACAAGGGTTTCCATCCTGAAAGGTTGGTTGCTTTCTTCCCCTACAGATAAGAGTCTTGTAATTTGGAAGCAAAATTACACGTTGCTTTGTCCCATCTCTTCTTCCATTCTACAAAATGGCATTACTACCCTGCGGGAGATTCTTTCCATTTTGTTGTGTTCTTTCATCTTGTGCTGTGGTGAAGTTATTGCACTGTTGCCCACACTAGATGGGCTTTCTCCCAATGTGAATACCAGTTATACCAATTTATTTGGGAATAAACATTGAATTGCAATCCTTTCTTCCAAGGCTTCATTTCACATTGCGAAAATTTTATTGGAATAACTATTGGGTTATTTTCATTCTCTTGTCCTTGATTTGATAAGTATATTTATCAATTCAAAAACATTACGTTTTGCATTATGGTGTGTATTTGGGGAGCTGAATTCATGATTTTTATTTTCATGTAAAATGCATTCGTTTCTATAATTATGATTCATAAATAATATGTAACATTTTTCATTTATTTAAAATGTAGCCGGTTGTTTGATTTAAAGTATGGTATTTTTTTTTTCCCTATTGATATACGATATCATGTAATGCTTCTATCTGAATATTTTTCTTAGCTATAAGCCTATATCAAGTAATTTTCCTATCTGCATATATTTCTCAGCTCAGGAGTTGGAGAAAGATATACATGGTCCATCGGCAGACTCAATTCCAGCAGACAAAAGACTAGTTATTTTTGACAAAATCTTTTCTGCATATCATGAAGCCCGAGGCTATATTCGGGCTGATTTGGTATGGGAAATTACTTGCTGTTAACTAAGAATTGTAATAAAAGTCGTTTTACTCGTTAGTATTGAATTTCTTTTCGTTTTAGGCCACTACAGGAAGTGCAGAAAGTGTGAAAGATGATTTGAATGGTCTGGATAAGGCTGTGAGTGCTGTACTTGGAGAAAGAACCATTGAACGCAACCTATTGTTGGTTAAGGTTGCAAAAAGCAAACTAGCAAAGCGGCATGATGATAAAAATGAAAAAGTCACCAAACCTGAAGAGCTTGTTCGCTTATATGATCTCTTGCTACAGGTTGATATCCATATTTTGTTGTAAACTTGCATGAATTGAACAAATACTTCTTTGAACATCGGCTTTCAGGCTGCTGCATTTTTATTTTATGTGCTCATCAATTTGAAATTCAATGCTAATATCAATCACCCATTTGGCAGAATACAGCTGATCTATCCGATTTAGTGAGTTCTGGAAGGGATAAAAAACCAGAAGAAGTTAGCTTTGCTGAAGTGTGTTCATGCAAAAGTTTGGCTTTTCGAGCTCAGAGGTTTCCTTCTTGGAGCAAATATTTTCATACCGCTTTAGTTAATTGCTTATTAAATGCACACACAATTTCATATTTTTTGGATACCTAGGATATTCAAGTATATATTTTTAGAATAAATACGTACCCCAAAGTATTTGGGATTCTTTAAAAAGATAACACACTAATTACTGTTCACCGAAAGATCCGTTTTGTTCATCCCTTTTAAATTTGTTCTGGGCTGAAATCGGTGGACCTAAGTTCATTTCTTCGGCAAGTGAGTTGAGCTTAACTCAATTCAATGTCAAGAGCTAGCTTAAGAGAGGAGGATTGCCTATATTTGACAACTGAGTATTTTGGCCACATTTGGTACCACTAACGGCTTCCCCCTTCCCTATCCCCAGAATTGGACGCATGAAGTACAATGTTTGTGAGACAGAGCATCTATAGGTAGTCCAATGTTAAAACTGAATAGCCTCTTATGCCGAATTACAAGCTTTTCCTATAAAGCAAAATTAACTTATCCAATAAATTTATTTTTAACTTACGGGAGATCAAATTCCATTTTTTCTTCAAATTTTTGTCTCCTTTGAGTTCTTATGGAAAAACTTATCCAAATAAGGTCTTGTTCAATCCTTAGCTACCTCAAGGGATGACGATTGCCCAAACTCAATAAGTATGTATTGTTTTGCCTATATTTGTACTTGATGTTGGATCTTAACAACCCCCTTGACAAATATACTTTTTGATGACCACCTATCTTCTTAATGCTTTTAACTTCTTGATGTATTAATATGTTCTCACAACTTAAATGCAGGTGCTTTTATGTTGCGAAGTCATACAGTGTGGCTGGGATGAGGGCTGAAGCATATGCATTGTACTGCCGTGCTCGCAATTTGGCTGATGATACTTTAAAAAAGTTTCAAATGTTAGATGGTGATAATAAGGTAATTTTAATCTTTTGTTTTTCCGGATCAGGATTGGGTAACTTGGACACCTCACTGATTAATGCTAGCATTATTGTTTGCGCTGCGATAATTTCTCAGGAGGACAATTTTTATCTAGTTGGGTGCTAAAGTTTTCCTTGGCTCATTTAATTCTTAACTTTCTTAACTTTTAAACACTTGGTAGACCATGAAGTTGAATGAAATCAAATATTATTAACGGGAGATAATTAATCATGTAAACATAGGTATCTTGTATAATGATCAAATCATTATACAAAAGGCCTGTGTTATTGTTGCCCCCCACATTTGATTTGAATGGCTGTGTATTTTCTTTATTTTTTTCATTGTTTGTTCGGTTTCACAGACTATGATTAAAGAGTTGGAGGACTTGTGCAACGAGTGCCGATCTAACACTTGTATTGAGCATGCGTTGGGGATCATAGAGGAAACAAAGACTCAAGAGAATCTATCTGAAAAGGTCTCCAATATATCATTGACCGGAACTGAGCGGGTACAGATGTTTCTACTTATACAATAGTCCCTTTGTTTTTTTCTGTTCATGCATTATTATACGACGAGGTTTTTTTATCCTATTGAATTTGTAATATCTCCGGAGTATCTGCTTGAGCATTTATCGATATATATGTTATGCTTGTTACAGTTGGAGAAATTCCTTCTTGAGAAACTTGAAGTTTATGAGTCTGCTGTGGGTGATTCAAATGTGAAGTGTACACCACGCATTACAGGCTTCCCTCCATCTTTCGAGGCAATTTCACGAAATCCTATTGTGCTGGATCTGGCTTATAACATGATTGAATTCCCATCTATTGAAAATAGGATGAAGAAGGATAGAAAAGCCAAAGGCGGCTTTATCAGTAGAATATTTGGATAGGTGTATTTGATTAGGTTTTTTGTTCTTGAAACTGAATAGTTATTGACAACTGATCTTGTGGATTCTTTTGTTAAATATTGTGAATTTTGAGATGTCTTGTACAAATTTTGGGAGGTCTAAACATTTTGAAGTGGAGACTTGACTCAAATTTTGAGGGAAACATTTAAACCTAAAATTTTCTTTACACTTCTTTTTTGAGAAATGCAAACATAAGATATCAGAGTTGCCTTCATATATTCAGCACAGCCTATTCGTGAGAGTGCAATGTTTTAGGAGGCAGGTCTTCTGGAATTGTATGTGAAACTGTTGATGAGGGGATAGCACAAGGTCAATAAAAGTCCCTTTCAACTAAGCTAGAAAATGGTGGCAAAATCTGTACTAGGTTGTTGACTTCTGAAAAGACAGTGACAACTCCTGTATATTTTGGCCACTTCTGTACCAATTTCTAAGAAATCTGAAAGTACTTACCTATTCCATACCGCATGCCATTGTTTTTGTATTATATATATATATATATATATATATATATATATATATATATATATATATATATATGGGTTTGCTAACACGCGTACGTCTGTACAAAAATACCCTTATTTATCATGGATTCTAAGTTTTAAGGTATATTTAAATAATTTTCATTCTCAAAACTAAAAAAAAAAAAGAAAATCCCAAACCCTTACTCAACCCTTTCTCTTTCGTCTCTCTCACTCCAACATTTTCTCTGTCATCCCTACTCTTGCCCCAATTGAAAAAAAAAAATCAGAAAACATTGCCTAACCCTAATCTACCTTCCTCACTTATTCAATTTGTTTCTCTCTCGTCTCCATACTTTCCCTCAGCCACACACAACAACCCGCGACATCCGTAATTTGTTGCTTTAATTTCATTTTTAAATTAAATCATGTAAATAAAACCTTCATAAATCAATTAAATTTTCATACATCATTTACACATCTACACCACATTTCATTATATTTTTAAAGAACAAGATATTTCTCTCTATTATTTTTAAAGAACAAGATATTTCTCTCTATTGTCCTTTTCCCTTTATATAAAGTGTTTCTTTTTCCTTTTGGTATGGTATACATGATGTAAGATTACAACCTATAATTGAAAGAATTGTTTTCCTAGGAAGCTATTCTATACCTATTTCTTTAATTTCCTTATGCCCCTTTTTTATCACTGAATCAACTTCTGCAGGCGTTTAGAATAAACTTTTAGCAAGAGTTTCTGATTTTTTTTTTCAATTGGGGCAACAGTAGAGAAAATGTTGGAGTAAGAGATGAAAGAGAAAGGGTTGAGAGGAATGAAGGAGATGAATAAGGGGTTGGGATTTTTTTTTTTTTAGTTTTGAGAATGAAAATTATTTATCATTGACCTTAAAACTTAGAATCTATGATAAATGCGGATATTTTTGTCTACTATAATTCCGGTACACATTGTTAAACATACCAACTGAAAAACAGGGATATACGTGTTAACAAACCTATATATATATATATATATATATATATATATATATATATATATATATATATATATATATATATATATATTAATGGCCTAATTTAGTTGGTGTCGGGCACGTAGTTTGGCTAAACGGGACATTGCGGCATATCCAAGTTGATTTTACATTTGCCGTACTTGTAGAACATTCGCGTACGCTCAGCGTATGTCAAACAGAAACGGAACCGTGTCGCATGCACGTTGCCTGTTTCAAGGAAAGGCTGTGCTGAATATATTTTTACCTCTAGTTTGAATGCTTAGAATTTCAGCCGTAAGTATGAGTGTTCTTTATTTATTATAGATACATGCAATATGTTCGGAGTGAATATGTTGTAGCTTTGTATGGAAAAACATACAAGTGGAACGAGTAGTAAATCTCACTTGCATAACTATGCATCATATACGGACGATTCATTTCTGATTTGTGAAATGGATTTCTAATCCACTACTGACACTTTAGGTCCCACGATGATTGATGATTGAGAATCATGACATGGCTTAACATCTTAAAAAAAAAGTAGGAAAATAAAGTTATTGTTTTAATGATCTTGGTTATAAAAGTAGTGTCGCTTGAACTCAAATCAAATGTAAGTAATTTTTAATGAATTTTAAAAAAAAATTATCAGTAATTTTGTTGACAATTTAGATTATTGTGATAATAACAATAAATATAACATTTTAACTACAACGACACAATGTACCATATAAAAGAAATTTATTATTGAGGAAAATTTGTTAAGAATAATAAAGTTAAATACCATATACAAAAGAAAATTGATAAGCTCGTTATCCTAATTTTGTAAATTAAAAATTATATTATTTTTTAAACTTATATATATACCGAGGAGAAAATATTTCAGTATTTTCTCATTAGTGTGGATGTATAATCAATAATAATGAGATGCAAAAAAGAAAAAAGAAACTAGTTTAAATATGATACAACGTTGACGCTTTGTCTAAATATGATGCAAATGTAACTTTTGTTTTGCAAATCTAATATATATATTGTTTTTCCGACAAAATAATTATTATTTTCAATCATATATTTCAATTATAATATATTTAAAATACGCATATTTTCCTAAATATATGGATGACGCTGAATGAAGTTAACTTAGGATATTACCATTTGTGTCCTCTTATTGCATTTTAATAAAATGTACTTTACTCGGATTTACACACTCGCCTCAGTGGTAACTATGAATATTTGAAAACAACTGAGAAAACATTAATTAAAAGTAAAGTTCGTAAAATTCCAATTATAAAATATATACCACTCTAATTATAAGTACTGTTTTTCAATTTTTTTCTTTTAATTTTCTTCTATAAGACTGTTTTCTAATTATTCCTTGCATTGATTTTTATTAAAATACTTGTATTTTAGTTTATAATAATAAATATTATTTTAATTTTGGTTTCGATCCATTAACCACTTTGTTTATAATTGAGATATACATATATATAAATAATAAGATAATAATTAGGCATAAGTGTAGTCTTCTTCCCCTCCCAATTTCACGTGCAGCATTAAAGAATAATGTTTATTGTGAAAGATGAAATGAATCCATTTTTAATGCAAGAGTAATCAGAGCAGACCAAAGTCATAAAAACGGTGGATGCATGCACGCACCACCAAAACCCATGGCTGAGAGCGACACGTGTCTCCTTGCCACGTCGTTTTGTAGCACTTCAATCCACACAAAAAAGACACATCGTTTTTGCAACAATCCATATAAGAAAACAAAAAAGGGCGCGTGAAATTTCAAGTGAACGACAGAGATGAAATATCGCAAAGCGTACCCTCTTAACCGTCTTCTTTCTTTCCCTCCAAATGTTAATATTAATAATATTCACTAATTTCTTTTTTCACTTTCGCGTTCTCTCTCATTCTCCTTTTTCTTTCTCTCTTGGAAACCAACCGTTATAGCGATCCCTTTCTCTGCCAAATTCGAGCACGATTTCTGAAAAAATGCATTTCGCGAATCTCGATGACACTCCGATGTTCCGTCAACAGGTTATTCTGTTATTCTCTCGTTCTTCCGTTTCGTCGATTGTTTTTGTTGTTTTTCGTGGCGTCTTCATTGGTTTGGTAGCTATTGCGCATTCTGCATCTCGCGATTTTTTATGTGACGGTTTTTGTTTAAATTAATGAAGACGTGTTCTGTTCATCGTTCAAAGTGTTAAGAACGTGTTTCGTTGTTGGTAGAGAAAAATAGGGTGGTTAATTGATAAATCGTGTGGCTGGTTGTGGATGCAGATGCAGTGTTTGGAGGAAAGTGCAGAATCGTTGCGTGCGAGATGCTGCAAGTTCTATAAAGGATGTCGAAAGTATATGTGAGTTTTATTCGCATTCTTCTGGCTGTTAATTTGAATTTGGACGTTTGTAAAATGTTTGGATAAACTTTTTATTTTCTTGTAGAAAAAAGTAGATAAGCTAAGATGAATTTAGCTTCTTCCATTGGCTAAAATTAACTATGCATTATGATGGTTGGAAGGTGTGGAGAAATAGTATTTTAATGGAGTGGTAACCATTTTCTTGTTTGGTGGGCAGAGAAGGAGTTTCAAAAACTAATTTACTTTAGTGTCTTTAATTTTAAAGTTCGAAATATAAATAAGAGTATTTTAATTACTATAGTCACAATATTTTAACTAACCTTCCTCACTTTTTAAAATTTCCCAATATCGAGAGGAAGAAGAATTAGACGAGAAGAAATTTTACTTTTCTTCCCTCTTCAAAATTATATCAAACAACACAAATTTTAAAAAAATATTTTTCATTCGTTCCATTTTTCTGCAACCATACATTATAATAAATTATCAGAGAAGTTTACTCATACATAACTTTAGTTCTCAAGGTTTTATCTTTGAATAACTTCTGAATAACGGTTATAAGTGAAGTTTCAGCACAACTAGGTAATCATTATACTCGTACACCTAATAAGGCATCTACCTCAATAAATTTAAAATTAAAATATAAATTAAGAAAGGGAAAACTACCCTCATCTGCTCTCATGATAAGCTTCCTTTAACTCATTTCCACTCTGGGAACTGCATGTTGAAACTTGAAACGTGCAAGGCCTCATGATAGTACAACGATTACTTCCCTTTTTCATCAGAGGCCCATAACGTTAAGTGTTGTAAGCCACTAAACAGTTTAACATAATTTAGAGAAAGGGTATGGTTGTTTAAATTCTGTCATGTTTCTATCTTTTATTTAATACATGCCGTACTAGTTTTTTTTTTTTTTTTTGTTTTGGTTGTTGAAGTTGTGATAAGTATGACAGTAATCAAGCAAATGTACCAAGAGCGAAGAATTACCTTATACTGAGAGTCTCATATCATGGTTCTATACTAAAAGTTTTCAAACAACCCAGTAGTTAAAATCTCTATCTTGTATTGATTGCTTCATGTTTTAACCAAGATATTTTAAAGAATATCTAAAAATATTTTGAGCTCAATATAACTACGGCAATTTTTCAACTTTTGGATGTACGTGTAAAAGTATTACCAAACAGAGTGACCGCATAAGGTCTTTAGTTCTCAAGTTGTATCAGAAAATAGAGCTGGAACTAGGAGAAAGAAAGTTAATGCCAAATGGTTTTCTTGCTTTGTGTGAACTGTGAGATTCTATAAAAATGTCCTTTTTTTTTGGATACTACCTACATTTATTGCAAGCTTTACAATTTGTTTTATGACACGATCTGATCAAGGAATAATTTTGGCACCAATGGCTGATTATATAGCCACAGTTCTTGCATTCTAAAACTTATTGCTTGGTATTCTTAACACTTTTTAGGGAAGGTCTTGGAGAGGCATATGATGGGGACATTGCATTTGCAAGTGCCATAGAAAACTTCGGAGGCGGGCAGAATGATCCTCATTTTATTGCTTTGGGAGGTAAGCCTTGTGGGTCTTTCCCTCCCACTTGCCTCGTCTTATAGAACCAAGTGAAAATCAGCCTGAGTACAACAAGTCATATCGTTGCTTTGTATGCTCTATTGCTTGCAAGATACTTCTAACTTTAAAACCAGCAAATGCTAGGAAATATAGTTGAAGTTGCTTAAGTATTCTAAAACATGTTTGATTAATTTACTCTTTGCCATGATTTTTTTAACTCATGTACTTCCTATGAAAATAGGTAAGTCTCATTGAATGTAATTTTATCTTTGACTATTGATTTTGATATATTTGTTTGGTATTCTCAGGACCTGTTTTGACCAAATATACTCTAGCATTGAGAGAAATCAGTACATACAAGGAACTGCTGCGGTTACAAGTAATGACTTATCTGTAATCGTCTTTCTTTTTCTTTAGCAGTGTATTGCATTGTGAGGGTTGGTTTTTATATTTTAACTGGAAGCACTGCTCCGAGAAACTCCTATTTGGAAATTTTATTCCAGAAGAGGACGTGTAATGGCATCTATGCCTTACAGTATTTAATTTAATAACAGTGAGTGGGCAGTTATAGTTTGTAGAATGACAATTACTTCATAGTGTTTAATTTAGGATAAGTATGCAAGTGGACAGCCGTGGTTATATATATATATATATATATATATATATATATATATATATATATATATATATGTATGTATATATATATATATGTATATATATATATATGTATATATAGATATATATGTATGTATACATACATATATATATATATATATATATATATATATATATATTTCAGAACAATATCATCACTCTAATGTGTTGTATCATTTTTTTTTTCTGTTTTTCAATATTCAACTGGTTATTGCTGTTCTATCATTTTATGATGTAACTTGTTAGATCAACAGTTTTAGAAAGGGGACTCTAAATCTAATTGAATCTTATGAAACTGATTTATAAGGTAAAGTTTGTACTTAATATAATATAATTTGATCATATTTTTAAACACCCTCTTACACCAAGGTTTGAATATCTTGAGTGTGAGGTTAGAGAGTTGTGGGAGGTCCTATGGTGGGTAGTGCGATAGAGATGTGAGATCTTCAATGCTCCCTTACATTGACGACAAGTGGTTTGATAGTGAGTGACATGATAGAGTTAAGAAACTTCAATAGGATAGATTCTGATACTATCTTTAGAAGATGAACTTTAAACCTAACTTAACTTTATGAAACCGACTTATAAGTAAAGTTTGCACTAATTTATATAATATAATTTGGTTATAATTCTAGACGATGTAGAGTTTTCAGCAAAAATAAAATGAATTTATTGAGGTCAGTGGTCTTATAATAGCTAAGATGTAAGGGTGAGTGGATACATGGGAAATAATTTTTAACCAACATGGGCCATATGGAGGAGAGAATGGGATGCAAAGAGAGGCTTCTGTCTGAGATGCATAGACTGTTGTTGGTGCAGGAAGATGAGAGTTTGAGCCACAAGGAAGGAAATTTTACAAATCATGTTAGTCAAGAAGATAAAATTGCTCAGGTTTAATAGAGAAGATCCCATAGCATGAATTACTCAGGCTGAACATTATTTTGAAGTTTGGAATATTTCAGATGTGAAGACCGTGTTCAGCCAAATTAATTATGAACAGGTCCTTAATACTTTGAAAATCTTTATCAAGAATTGGCAGAATTGGAACAAGAAGGAAGTGATGGTAGGACTGCATATAGATCAAATTTGGTTCCAATAAGATAAATGATTGTTTCATATTCACCCAAGGTAGGACCGCAAGAATTGGATCGAAATAATCTTGATAGGATATAAGGTCCACTAATGGCAACAAGCGATTGAATTAAGGCCTAAAAATGAAGAACATATTTAGGAATGATTTTACCTCCACTTTACCTCCTTTCTTTGCATTTCACATTCAACTTGTAATTGTCGTGCCTCTTGTCTTGGATGTAAGCATTGAAGAGGTTGTGCAATGCAAATAACCTACATTGGAGTCAAGAAAGAAAAGGAGTATCTTGTTTTTTCCTAGGTATTTATGTTGGTTTTTTAGTTCTAGCGTCTTGTTTAAATTCAAATAGAGATGTTCTTATTAGCTGTACTTTTTCCTCATTGAAGATAAAGAATTTACGGTACTCAGGTCTGAAGCGCATTTAAAAATTATGAGCAAAACTTGGTACACAGTTTATAACACCTATTACGTGCCCAAATCCTATGGTTTTGTAATAAAGTTTGACCAATGATGGTAAGATAAACAATTAACCTAGGAAACTTGTGCCTTAGTATTTTTATGCTTCTATTATTGCAAGTATTTTTGTTCAAAACTCTTTCTCTCCACCCCGCTCCCTCCCCCCCCCCCCCCCCCCCTTCTGTTATATTTAATGCATTACTGTATCTTATATTAATATACTGATTAAATTGATTTTTCTTCTCAGGTAGAGTACATTTTCAATCATCGGTTACAACCGATTGTCAATGTTGACATCCATGAAGTCAAGGTATAGTGCAAAAAAGATTCTAGTCCATTTAATTTAGCATTTTTTTTTGGGTTTATCTAAATGTTTCAATTTTTGTTCAAACAAGATAGACTAATAAGGTATTACAAGTACTAAAAGTAAAAAGAAAATACACAGATTAAAAGAACAAAATTTAGGCACAAAAACTATTGTTCAGTTATATATCATATTGTTGATTTATTTATTATTTTCAATATTTAGTTTTATATATTTGAACATGTAACCTTTTTATTTTTGTTCACGTATTCCTTTTATTTTCATTCTTGTAATCTGTTTTCATTCCTACCAATTCTTCTTTTTAATCCCTATGCATCATGAAATCATGACATTGTTGACATACATTATATTGATGTGGCATTTATAGTGACATGGTTTGTGATGATGTTATCTTTTGCTTATGTGGCACATGATGCCAATATCTTTTATGTTTTTTTGTAAGGAATGGTGACAAAAGAGAAAAAAGAGGATGAAACCTGTTGGAAGTCCTATATCGATTAAGCCAATTTAGAGTATATAAGCGAGTGCAAACCTCATCTTACAAGCTAGTTTTGTAAGGTTGAATTAGGTTTAAAGTTCATTTCTTAACATGGTATCAAAGTCATGGGTTAGAGTCTTTTTTAATGAAGTTCGTTATTTGTTGAGTCTATTGTTCCAACCTCTTTTGGGCCGCTATTGGACCATCCATTAATGTTTAGTCTCACACTCAAGATGTATATGCTTTGGCGTGAGAGGGTGTATTGAAAATCCCACATTAACTAGAAATAAGACCAATTTAGTATATAAGTAGTACAAACCTCACCTTTTAAACAGTTTTATAAGGTTGAGTTAGACCTAAAGTGGTTATCTTAACAAAAGGGTTAGGGATTAGAAATATAAAAGAAAAAATTATATAGACTAAAATCTTATTTAAACCCTAGGGAGTAATTAGGGTGGAATTAGAGCCTAACATAGAGCTTAATAATCATTTGCTAACTTGTATCCTAATATTGACTAATCATCATAGCTACATATGGTTATAAACTCTAACATGAATTATTGAATGATAACATTAATACTCCAACTCCTTTTCAATATGAATCTATTGAGCTTTCAATTTGTTACAAACACAACACACAAGTGTTGTTTTTTGTTAGGATATTTATCCTATTTATATCATGATTATATTGTGTCTAGGATTACTCTTAATTATCATGATTATATTGTGTCTAGAGTTACTCTAATTATCATGATTATATTGTGTTTAGGGTTACTTTAATAATCATGATTACATTGTGTCTAGGGTTACTTTAATTATCATGTATTCTTGTATCAATTTATTCTTATAAATAAAAGATTATGGGAGGGATCAATCAAGCCCTCTAGAATTATTTTACAGTTTATTAGATTTCTATTTTGTTTTTCGTTTGATTTGGTACCAAGACAGAATTTTTAGTCAGGAAATAATTAAAGGTGTATGTTAGGAGAAATCAATGGTAATTCAATCTTAGTAAGGCTTGATTCATTATTTAAAATGTTATGGATACTGTGCAATTGGTGTGTCAGTTAGAGTTTTTCTGTTGTAGGAGAGTTATTAGTTTGAGGTTGCTATGTGTAATATAGTTGAAAGAAAACGGAGTGGTACATTGATGTATAAAAATCTTCTGTGTTGAAATGCAATATTGGATAAGCTTATACTCATAACCAATATTTATAGTGTTGAAGCTCAACAAGACATAGTTATAGTGTCTTATATCAACAAACTAACTGAAGCTACAATGAAACAGAAAACACTTACTAGAATTTTTCTGTATTAATGTACTCTTGGATGAGCTTCTGATCACAACCAGTATTTATAGTGTTAAAGCTCAACAAAACAGATATAGTCTTACATCAACAAACTAACTAAGGCTACTAGGAAAGAGTAAACACTGATTAGGATAGCCACTGTCCAGAAAACAGAAATATAACTGATCACGAAAGAGATGACATTGAGAAAATTTTACTTTCACATGCAAGTTCAAACATTTCTATTATGTACCAGGTGTAGTGAAGAAAAGAACCAGAACACTGTATTCTTGACCAAACCTCAATTGGTACTCATAGTCTTTTAGCATAATATACAAAGACAACAAATAATGCTTTTGTTCATTTAAATGTAAATGGTTAAAAAAGTCACCTCTTTTTTTGCATCTAGCTGCAATTTTATTTGGTGTGGAAAAAATGGAGTTGAAACTATAACTACTACAAAATGTGTGATTAAATAACTTAATAAGAAGAATGCCAATCAAAACTATTCATGGTAAAATTATCAATATTCAATTTTAAAGTGAACACATTTTGACCTGAGGTTTGCTTTCTGTATGAGAATACATTCACATTTTGCTGCATCTACTTGACTACTAGTATAGTTTTTACTTGTTTATATAATACTAATGCTTCAAGCATTGCTTGCAGGAAGCTCGCAAACGTTTTGATAAATCCTCCCTTGTATATGATCAGGTCCTCATTTTCCTACTATGGTTACAGTGTAGTGAACTCTGCATCTATAGATTTTGGGTAAAATGTGTTTTAAGTCTGTTGAGTTTGGGTCAAAATTAGTTTTAAGCCCTACACTTAAAACTGGTGGGTTTGGTCCTTTAGTTTTTTGAAATGTGGAGGACTAAAACCATTATTTTAAAATGGAAGGACTAAAACGACATCTTGATGGATATAAAATACATTTTACCATATATTTTGTTTATGCCACGTGTCTATTTCTGATATATACAATATACTAAATAAGAAACCTAATTGCTTCTCTTTTTAACTGATCCAGGAGTATGATAATAATAAATATAATTTATTTTTTGCAATTCACAGAAATTTGTATTGTCTTGATGCTTCTTAGTAAGTGACCATCAGTGTTTAATAATTTTAAATTCTTTTTTACTTGTTGAAATTTTATCTCGATGCATCAACATTTGATTATTGAAAGAGAAAGCGTTCATATTGTAATGGGTATAATTAAATGATATTATGGAAATTGACCTTGCAGTTTCATATTAGAAGTTTTCATTTTTTTTCTTAAATCAATAGCCATTATATCAAGTGCTATCTTTTAGTAATTGCCATTTCATGGAACCTGGAAGTACTTTCATTTTAATTTTTTATTTTTGCTTGATCAATCTACACAATTCTCTGAGATACAACCCTCGGGAAGTACTTGTATTTTAACTGGAGAATTAAATCTCAAAAGTTCAAATAGATTTTGTAGTACTTTTGAAGAAGTATGTGAATTTGTCTTGGTCATAACCTAACCTGCAAACAATGTGGATGTGTTACAGGCACGTGAAAAATTTATGTCACTCAGAAAAAGTACTAAGATTGACATTGCCACTGTCATTGAAGAGGTATTTCCAACAGCTTTTCTTTGGAATGTTTGATTTGGAAATTAATCAAATTACATGTCGTGAGTTACTGTGATCCTTTTGAATCTAATTTGGTAGAGACATTCCAGGAACTGCAGGAGGCAAGAGCATCATTTGAGGAAGCCCGTTTCAATTTGGTAATTTAAGCAGCACTGGAGAGATGTTACTTAGAAAATGAAATATATATTGTTAGGTATTAACCACATGATATACTTAATTGTCTAGGTTGGCACTCTTAATAATGTTGAGGTGAAGAAGAGATTCGAGTTTTTAGAGGCTGTAACTGGAATTATGGATGCTCACCTTCGATATTTTCAACAGGTGTATGGCATAGTCACATATATGGAACTTTCTCCATTTGTATTAATATTGTACGTATACTGAAGCTGAAAGCACTTCTCTTGCAGGGGTATCAGCTATTGCATCAGATGGAACCTTTCATCACCGAGGTTTTGCTCAGTTCCCTATTTCTTATTCTAACTTGACTGCTAATTATATATGTAGTTCTTTTCCACAGTTAAATAGATGCCATTTTGTTTTTGATTTTTCTAGAACTGAAAGCCAATGAGGAGCAAGCAGGCCGAAAGACATAGTTGATGTATCTATCATTTGACTATTAGGTTAGCTTAACTCATGGAATTACTAGTATAATTTGTAGGGTCATCCAGACTTGAAATGCACCAGTTAACCAGGGTGACACATTTGCTTTCAAGTATAAAACAAAACTTTTTATTTGAATCATGATTAGTGTTCCTGAAATTTTTACTAAATGGTAGGTTTTTTGTCCTGTATCTGAGGTGTCTTTTTTTATTATTGAAATGATTTGGCTCAATTTAGTGGCTAGAATAAGAAACTGAGATCTAATAGTCCTTCTTGTGAGGCAAGATATTTTGCACAAAGGGTGCACATTGCTTATGGTTGCTGAAAAAACAGAACCTTTTTCTTAACTTTTTTGCTTAAGAGTGAGTGTTAAAATGCCAAAATATTTTACTTGCAGATTATGGATTATGTACATCAGTCAAGAGAAAATTTCAATAACGAGCAGATTCAACTTTATCAAAGAATGCAAGACTACAAGAAACATGCTTATGAAGAAAGCAGGTTGTCGTTGAGTGGTCCCTGTGGTTCTCTTCTTGGAGACTCTGCACATCCATTTTCGAGGATATCAAATGAGGCAGCAGATGTAGTAATGGAATCTGCTGCGAATGGAAAGGTATTTTAGAACATGACATTTCCTTTTCTAAGAATATTTTCTACTTCATTTTTCCGCTTCTCAATCTGTCTGTTACTGGCCAAAAGAAGCATTTCTGAGTCCAAGTCCTCTTCTTTTTTGTTTGTTCATCCCTTTCCAAATAAGTTCATGTTAAACATCTTTATAGCCTTTGACATCTCAGTTATACTGACTCCAAAGTCACAATGATAGATTCAAATCATTCGGCAAGGGCATCTTTCAAAACGATCCTCCAATTTGAGAGCTGATTGGAAAAGAAGGTATTTTGTTCTTGACAGTCGGGGAATGTTGTACTACTACCGCAAGCCATGGAGCGGGTCATATGTAAGTCACCAACTAGAACTGGACTTTTAGTACAGTAAACTAGGTAATGCTCATTCTTCTAAATAAATGCTGAGCATCCCGTTTCAGGGCAGCAATCAACCATCTCCAAAGAGGAATAGTGGCATTGAAAATGGTTCTGGGATTCTAAGTCGATGGCTTTCTTCTCATTACCATGGAGGCGTCCATGATGAAAGATCCATAGCACGTCATACAGTTAACCTGCTGACATCAACAATCAAGGTTGATGCTGATCAGTCAGATTTGAGATTCTGCTTCAGGATTATTTCGCCTACAAAGAACTATACGTTGCAGGTACTTATACCAAAGCTTTCGGTTTATAGTTTGGGCATTGATTATTACTTAAAATGATACTAAGGTGAACTGCAGGCAGAAAATGCAGTGGACCAGATGGATTGGATGCAAAAGATAAATGGAGTAATTGCTACCTTGTTGACTGTCCAGACACTGGGAACGGTACATAATAGATAGTTTCTTTAAATGCATCTTTTGATGCCCATTTCAATTTTAATACAATTGTAAAACAATTATGTGACAGCCTCCCTCAGCTGACTCAGAAAACGACGACTCTCACTCTGATGACAATATTGATAAGTCAGAAAGTTTTCCAGATGATGATCATGCTTTGAGAGCGAAATCTACATTGAATAAAACCACCCGTAATAAGCACTTACGTTCGTCTAGAAGTATGAACTTACATACACACACTGTGAGAATTGAAAAGCCAATTGATGTTCTTAGAAGTGTGAGCGGAAATGATAAATGTGCTGATTGTGGTAAACCTGAACCAGACTGGGCATCCTTAAACCTTGGCATCCTCATATGCATTGAGTGTTCTGGTGTTCATCGTAATCTTGGTGTACATATATCAAAAGTAAGTATTTGAGGCCGCACATTCAATCTTACAATTTAATGTTGTATATGGTTCATGTTTTGTCAAAATTCACTGAATAAAAGCTTGAGACAAGGTTAGAAGACCTACTTCCTCAGCCCTCACTTTAATTTCTATTATCTAAATATATGTGGAGATTGATCGTGTTAGTTAGTGAAGTTATTCTAGGAGAAAATAAGTGCCTGTACCAATGGCAGAATTTTTTGGGACTAAATTTATTACTCTAAGGTTAGCATCTAACAAGTTCCAAGAGAAATTGACAACACTGAGACAATCTAAACCAAGAATGCAGCATATATATTGGGTGTATTCTGTTTGGGCAAACTTCTATATATGGACTTTGAAAAGGGGGAAATTAGAAAAAGTGAAGTGAACTTCTCCATAAGCTAAAATTAGCTTGCGCACAACTTAAAAAAATAAAACTTTAGAGAAGTTATACACGACCTTCTACAAATTAGCTTATTAGCAAATTTTAATTTATGAAGAAATTCATTTCATTTTTTCTTTCTATTTCTGTCTGTTAGAAGTCTCTACGGAGTTACTTTTGTCAAATCAGACCCTATTTGCAAAGCAATCAACTTGTTCTAAGTGAACTGTTGAATCATGTGATATCTTGATAAGTATGCATGTCAAATTTTAGAAAAAAAAAATATCCATAGTTGGGGATCATAACGGGTAAGGATACTAGTACCTATGACATACCTTCCTGCCAAGAAAAACCCTGCCCAGTACACGGTAAAGAAAAAACCCACAAAAGTTTTCATATTTGTGGTAATCCTTTAATACTAGTAGATACCTTTTTAAAAGGATTATTTTATCTGTTTTTAAATAAATTTATAAAAGTTATCTAAAATTACTTTAAAAGTATAAACTCAAATAAATTGCACTCCAAAAATGTAAGTTCAAATAAAATTGTACTCTAAAGTATAATCCCAAATAAATAATACTTAAAAGATAAGTCTAAATAAATAGCACTTAAAATATTAGTCTAAATAAAATTAATCATTTTAGAAAGTGTAATAGGCACGTCTAAATAAAAATACCAATTCAATGAAATCACACTCTAAAGGAATAGAATAGGTTAACTTATTAGGGTATGTAGATTAAAATTTAATATAATTTAGCGTACCTACTGGTTGGTATCCATTTAAGGTATCATTACCTATCCATAACAAATTTTATTCATAGATATATGTGAATACGGATTTTTTTTTTCATCCTTACTCATGGCCATCTCAAAACAAAGTTAATTAGTGAAATATCAATCTGTTGTTAAATTTTACAATGTTTTGCGGTCTACTATTATAATCTCTCAAATCATATGTTGGATCAATGGTATCTAATCTTTAGAAGTTATTAAATGGAGTAAGTTTAAAAAGACTTTCTATTGACGTGGAGTAATGTTAGATTCAAATTTTAATATTAAACTACTACAGGTTTTGGATGATTAATCAATTTACACTCAATCCATAAATATTTAAATATTTGTTTTTAGCCTATAGATATATTTTGAACATCTGAATCTAAGATTACTTTCTTCTTTATCTGTAAAAGGGAAAAAAAGAAATCCTTTTGTTTTGATTCTCACTTTTGCAACTAAGTTGGGAAGTATTCTTGGCAGGTAAGATCGCTGACACTTGATGTTAAAGTTTGGGATTCCTCAGTCTTAAGTATGCTTAAATCACTAGGCAATCTTTTTTCAAACTCAGTTTGGGAGGAGTTGTTGCATTCACAGGGTAATTTGGAAACTGTTGACACCCTTGCTAGGTAAGTACTCCTAAAGTTGATGGGATTATCTGCGATTTGGTTTGTGCTAACTAGCACCTGCAATGTAGTTCATCCAAGGAAAATGAAGAGGAGATCTTCCATGCAAGAAAGCCAAAACATGATGATCCGATTTTAGTAAAGGAAAGGTTCATTCATGCAAAGGTATTTCAAGAAAATTTCTAGTTTCCTTTGCTATTTCATGTTGTTAGAAAGATGGATGGACCTCGAATCCCTCAACTTTAAGTAAAGGTTGTCTGGTTAATAAGCGTATTTTATTTTAGTACCTAAAAGGTTTCAAAGGACTTAAGAAATAGCTTAGTGATCTAGAAACATACCCTTCATATGTGAAGGTATTGACTTTTTTTGGAAGTTGAAAGTTGTGCATCCAGTACGAAGAATTGAGCATCATATTTCATCCGCAGATATCTAGTATTGTGACCTTTGTGATATGATGATATTGTTGGAAAGTCCTACATCGCCTTTCTCAATTCTTGGAGTGCGGCTTATATTTCTATTGGACAACTTCACCTAATGTGAATTTAGGATAATCATACTTAGACAATATTTTTTTGACAACATTTTAACATCATCTACGTGTCATTCTGTGATTGGTCTAAAATTATTCCACAATCAATAATAATAATCATAAACACCAGTATAGACCAATCACAGAATGACACGTAGATGATGTTCAAATGTTGTCAAAAAAAATGTTGTCCAAGTATCATTATCCTTAGTTTTAAGATGAAATCTGACATAGTACGAGAGCCTATAGCTTATCTCATTAATTGCCTATTCTAGGAACTTGCCTGATTAGGGAGGCATGTGTGGAAGGGGTGTTTCGAAGTCTCACATCAAATGTCCCTTTCCTCTTCTCTTTCACCAACTTCCGGATTGGTGAAGCCTCAAATTAAATCCAATATCTCTTTTTTTTCACTTAACCCATTCGTTCACTATTCTAGGAGTACAATATATCTTGATTAACTTATGAGTTCATTAATTAAATGAATCATTATGTGATTGTTAGAGATGCACTGGAATCATTCATGAACCTTCAACTCAAGCTTTTGGAAGTTTGAAGACATTGTTCTTGATCCTTGGTATCAAGGTCTCTATAACCAAGGGATCAAGATTTTGATCCTTGGCTTTCCTATTCTCCTAATTATAGTTGAATTTAGAACATGGTAGAACAGAGGTTTATTTTATTTTATTTTATTTTTAAAATAATTTTCAGAGGATAAATTGATAGTAGGAGTAATTTCAGGCTTAATGGCCTACACGGCTAAAATTGAGGTTGATCCTTGAACTAAGGGATTTGACAGCTGAACTTTGAAGTTAAGGTTCAGATTTTCTAGCGATTCTAATGACTGCCGCAAACACTTCTCTCTTGAAGTTGGTGCATAAATATCTTCAGTGCCCAATTTGTCATGAGAATCATAGAAGTCATTTCTAGAAACTGTATTCGTAAGGAATTTGTCAACTAGTCTTCCAACTCAACAAAATGAAATTGAATAATATTTTCCTTGAGATTCTGCTTGATGAAATGTCTATCTTTCTCTACATGTTTTGTTCAACCATATTGGACACATTTCAATTGCAGCTTTATTGTCACAAAAGAGGTTAATCCCCTTGTTGGGACCAAATCCCATTGTCATTAATAACCTTATAAGTCATGATAGTTCACGCTATTCATTTGTCATGCCCCTAAATTCAGCTTCAGCGCAAGAAAAAAGCCACTATCTTTTGCTTTTTGCTTCTTCATATAACTAAATTGCCTCCCACAAATTTAAATTAGTCAGAGGATTGCCTATGTAGAATATTCCCCCCAATCTGAAATTATATACCCTTCCACAGCCTGAGGGTTGCCTATCTAGAATGTTCCCTGCCCAATCTGCATTTTGTATTTCCTTAAACATTCAAGTGATTATTCTTAGAGAACATCAACCCCTTCCTGTTGTGAGGATTTTAAATACTGTAGTATTCCGTTCATTGCATCCATATGTTCCTCACTTAGATTATGCATTAATTGGCTCATTACCATAGGCAATATCTGGACTAGTACGTGACAAATAAATAAGTTCCTACTAACCTTTAGTACCTTCCTTTATCCGTGGACACTTGGTCTATGTATGTTGTGAATTTGTCATTTCAGGGTATTGGAGTATTTGTTGGTTAATAATCCAACAACCTCACCTCAGAAAATAGGTCCAACACATATTTTCTGAGACAAGAATATGCTTCTAACCATGTCACATTTATTCCCAGAAATTATTTCAATCCATCCAAATTCTTCATAGGCTTCCATTTGCTCTTGTAGAACGGTGATATTTTTATTATGTTTTACTTTTAAATATATACAGACTATACAAGTAGGAGGAATTTTGGGATCTTTACTAGCCTATACACACGACTAAAAATAAGGTTGAGCCTTGAACTAAGGGATTAGACAGCTGATCTTTGCAAGTTATTATATAATGACTCGCGCTAATAGAACATAGTAGAAATGGGTTTGTGCGTTGAATGTGCTTTAAGTTCTATGGAATCTTGTATGAACACGTATTGGAGACGTGAAAACACAATTAATGAACCTTTTCTTCGTAACTATACAAGATTTTACAGTCATAGATAGAGTAAATGGCCACATTGTGTTCTAGTTCAGACTACAGGTTTTGGTCTAGTTTACAAGTTTAGAGTTTCTTACTAACTTTCTCCATTTTGCATAATTCGAAAAAAGTGGGTGGATGATTTGGTACAATTACTTCTGAAAACATTTATTACTGGAAGAATGAGTTTTATGTTTAGACAGATAACTCAAGATTATTAATCTTTGGTTGGAAAGTAATTTTAAAATTGCTTATGATCGCGATATTAACAAAATGGATTTGGGTTTGTTGTTACATATGTACAAAACATACAGGAACAGTCTTAATGATTAACCAAGATGGGAAATGTTATAAAAAAACACTTTCTAACACACTTTATCCTATTTGTTAAAATTTATTGAATACTACAAAATTGGGAAGAGATCTATTAATTTTAACAATTGTTCAAGACTGTATTGGAGAGATTATTCCTACCTTTCTTTTGAATCTCTAACCATAAATAATCTCCATAAGTATTTTTAAGTTTAAAAAAAAACAAGAAAAATATAATACATAAATTGAAATTAACTTTGTTTAAAAGTTAAAATCAGCTTTTGCTGAAACTAATCCAAAATAACTTTTATAAATTGGTTTGTGATGGTCTATTTTAGAATAAAATATATACATTTCATTTTTTGTTCGTATTATCTTTTTTTAGCAGTGTTTGCAAAAGAACTTAATCCAAGCAACCTAACTATATTTAGCACTAAGACATTTAGCGTGGAGTTTTACCAAAACCCTTCGGAGATAGTTAATCTCGGATCAAATCAAATCCCAGTCAAGAAAACTTAACCATTCTTTATCCTAACATTTACCTTCCTACAATGCCAAATGACGTTTGAAACCTAAGCTTACTTTTTCTCCCTCCACAAATAACTTTTAGCATTTAGTGGCAATCTTATTCTTGAAGTATTACTTACTTGACTGAAGTTTAATATTGCAGTATTATGAGAAAATATTTATTCCCCGGATCACGGAAAGCCACCCTATCCATTCACTAGCGCAACAGTTGCAGGAAAGCATCTGTGCAAATGACAAAAAAGCAGTGTACCAGCTTATTGTTAAGTCGAATGTTGACATCAATGCCATCGGTTTGTCTGGTATGTCTTCTTGTTCAGAAGTCTCAACTCCAGCAAAGTTTTTCTAATGGAAAAAACAAGTAATGATCGAGGTGCTGTGCAGGTGACACTCTGGACATGGCTTCAAGTAATTCAAACATTGCATCTCAAAGTGAAAATCAGCTCGTTGAGGACGTAAAAGATGGCTCTAGCGCGCTTCACCTGGCTTGCCTAAATAGTGACATTGGCATGGTGGAGTTACTCCTACAGCTTGGGGCAGATATAAATGCTTCCGATTCTAGAGGTCGGACACCACTTCATTGTTCTATTATTGGACGGAAGAATGCAGCTGCAAAAGTGCTTATCTCGAGGTAATTAATTCGACGTTTTCTTATACAAACTTTGGCGATACTAAAAAAGCATTCTCTACCACATTATATCTTCTGCGTATCTTTATTTCATAAAATACGTAAATTTATTTATTGCATAGAAAGAACATTGTTTAAATATATAAACGGTTTCTATATTATATCTATATAATATTTTTTTTGTTATTTTATTTTCATAAAAATAATTTATTAGTTTTCATAATATAAAATTTTATTTTGTTTGTCCCCATCATTAGTATTATTTGTTAAAGACGATCTCACATTTCATTCGTCATGTCACTTTTTAATAATGGTGGAGAGACAACAGAACCAAAAAAAATCAAATATCAAATTGTAAGGGATAAAAACGGTCAAATAATAGGCATAGTTTACATATTTGGCCATAAAATTATTTTACATTAAATATTATATATATTTTATATGATTTTTTTTAAATATTATGTTATTTATCCAGTTATTTTATGAAATAGATAATTTTATAATTAAAAATTCAAATATATATTTTTTTTCTATCAGTCAGATTAAACTTAAAATGAAATAAAAAAAATTAAATGGTTTGTTCTAGTTGTCAAAATAAATATTTTAAAAGGAAAACAAAGATATGATTGTGATATTTGAATGTGCGGATGTAAAATTAAAGTGGGTTGGTACATAAATGACTTTTAGTTGTTTTTCGTATAAGCTAAACTCTTAACATTGTTTTTTACACTCTCTAAGGAAAAGTTACTCTAAACAAACGGTTGGCAATGTTCTTAAAGTTTGTACATGACGAAGTCTTTGGTAATCATTTGTATTTGAAGTAAACATTGCACTCAAATAAATAAGTAGTGAAAAGGTAATTAGCAAACACATCGATGAGTTCAACGAACTAATTCTTGATTTGGAGAATTTGATGTGTAATAAAAATTAACTAGTGAAAAGCAATTCGTGAACAACTAGATGAGTTCAACAAACTAATTTTTGTATAATATTGATCTGCGGACATTTGCAGGGGAGCCAATACATACGTTGCAGATAAAGAAGGCAACACTCCTATTAAGCTTGCATCAGAATCCAACTGCGTTGACAAAGAAATTATCAATCTTTTGACAAGCAGATAACATGCCCAAAATCTTACTAAAAGCAGTCATTACTAAACTATATGTTTCGGATAGAAAATCACTATTTTTGTGACTTCTCCAGAAGATAGAGGACCAACTGAGCAACGCTTACAAGCACAAAGGGGCCTCCTGGAGCAAGTGGTTTAGCTTTATTGGGCCATATTATAAGTAATTATCTTCTTGATTGAAGGATGTGATGGGCTCATATTGTGGGGTTTCAAGTCTATTCTAATGTTTTAACTTAAATTTTAGGAGCTGGAATCATTCTCATGTATTCTAACAGAGGACTGTATATAAGTTACTTAAATTATTATTAAACGAGATGTAAAAAAAAAAAAAAAAAAAAAAAAGGCAAAGAGACAAGAAAAAGAGGTTAATGCATGGATCTTAAATAAGTATGGCCCAGTTACACAAGAGAAATGGGAGGGACGACCTTCCCAAAACGTGAATCTTAATTAAGTGCTGATTATGACAGAATTGTTAGGTTCAATGTTCCATCAGGTAGCATAAAATTTAATCACTTTTTAATTACAAAATGCCTTTGCCATACTTAAAACAAATAAACTACCCAAACATAGCTTGTTTGGTCTAAAATATTTCAAATTATCTTCTTTCATTTTCAATTATGTGTTAACAGTTTGAGAGGTTCATGTGACCAGCGTTTTACATGTTTCATCCAAACAGCACCACGCGTAATTCCGGTAAATGTTTCTTCCATACAAATGTTTTTCCCAGCAATTTTTATCATCGGAGTACATTATGCAACGCTGTTTATATATGCAGAGGTACTTAATTAATAATTCTAGACAGTAAACGATATTTTTTAGGCCAAAGTAATTTTCATTGCAGAAAAAATGAAGACCAAAGTAAAATGTAGGATTTTCATTGTATTTAAAAAATAAAATAAAAAAAATCTTAATTCTCCGTTTATAAGTTGAAGTGAAAAATGAAAATGAAAAGGTCCAAATAAGTAATTCAAAAAGGAAAGCCCAATAGCTAAAATTCCCCAATGGTAATTAATAAGTAGAGAGAAAATTAAGTTCTTCAAAAAAAAAACAATTTTTTTATATATATGGTTTGAGTATGAATCTTTGCAAAGCAAAGAGGTCATGGTATGCCTATCCACTTTAACTTGAAATTCCTTTCTCAGTTTTGTTTCCTCCCAACCTATATTAAGAATTTAGGTGATAGATGCCCACACAAATGGATACAATATAAATCTGATGTGACCTGCTTCACCCTTCTTCAAAAATATCAACCTTAACTTCAAAAATTACTCTTTTTTTAAATCTATTTTCACACTATAACATTCAAACAATTTCTTCTTTTAAAATATAGGATAAGTTACTTTTAAATTATATTTCAACCTTTTTCTGACAACTACTCTTACAAAATTTTCTTATAATTATTCATTTAATCGAATAACACTGTAATTTTCCTGACCCAAAAACAAGAATTCTCAAATGGATGATGTGACTTTATGTGTGCATATGCATGAATAAATACATAGTTCCACGTAAATAGTTATCCTTATTTGATATATCTTGCTTATAAAATACCTATATTAAATACCTTGTTTGACTTTTAAGTTTTACCAAATATTTTTAATTTTCAACTCAAATGACGAATTAAATATATTTGGTTATCATATTCCTAACTATTTACTATGGAACGAAAAGAGAAAAAAAAATAACTATCATATGGACAATATAATGTTCTGCACTTGATTGAATGTAACACTATCCAGAGGAGAGTAATTGTCTAACTAACTATAGGAAATTTATATCTTCGTCTTATTCTCTTTCTAATCACTTAATTATTTTCAAGTTTCATTTTCCTGAAATTACACCCTAAACAATTATTAAAAATGCAATTTTAATTTCTCTTCAATGATGAAAACAAAATTTAGCCATGTTTAGTACTTACAACTAGCAAACCTATAATTTTATCATTCTTCCAAGTGATGAATAATTAAGTGAGCAATTATGAAGAAACCCTTCTCATTCCACATTATAAAACCACCATGACATAAGATAATGTGGAAAAACAATATAACAATGCATTGTGTATTCAACTTTGATTAACACCTTTAAAACTAATCTTTCCTTTTGGAATTATTAAGTTAGGCCATGTTTTCATAAATTTTTTATACATACAGTTGTGAGAATAAAAAAATACAAGTAATTTTTTTATGAGATAAAATTACTTTATGTATATATTAATTTGTAGAAACTTTATCGTTTAATTACCTTTTCTAAAATTTATTTTTTTTTTAATTATTTTTTTAACTAGTATAAATTAATTTTATCTTGTAAAAAGTTACTTTGTATTAAGTGTCCTTTTGTGTATCTTTTTTAAATATGTTATCGGAGAATATATGTTAATCATCAAGATTTAATGTTATACGGTCATGCCTTTTAAAAGGTTTAGTATATCAGTAGTTCTCTAATTTACTAGAAATAATTTAATTAGGCTTTTGAAAACAAGCTATATAATTAAATTATTGATTTTTATAATTTTGATATCTTGAGTTGAAAATGTCATAAAATGTTATTTTAATTTCTAGCCGTTTCAAGTCACTCTAAACTAACATTTAAGATTCAATTAATAAATTTATAAAAAAAAAATAAAGATCTAATTTTAAATTTCCAGAAAAAAAAAAGTCAATAACATGTATTAAATTTTCTCTTAAAATATCTCATAAATGTGTGTCGGTTATCTAGACGTATATAATAGTTATAATGCAACCAACAAATAATATCAATACTTTGAAATACTAATTATATATGTAGACACACACATTATATTAAGTGTATTCAATAATGAGTTTTTTTTTATGCTAATAAAGCTATGCACCTAATTAATTCATCTTTATTATTTGTTTATCCCAAAAATGTTTCTTTATTGATGATCATTTGTTGATAGGTAATGTTTCGATTAATGAGATTAGGTTAAGTTTGTTTCTTTTAAAAATTTAAGTCTTTTTAAGTTTAGATCACATTTATCTCTTCGCTCTTTCATTACTATTTGATCAAATTTCTTGTAAAAAATATTTTGATGTTAAAATTAGTGTTTGTGTGATAGTAATTAATGTATAATCAATATAATCTACAACCTAAATACAAAACCTATATTTATACATTTCCATATTAGTTTTGTATTAATGTTAACCTAATAACAATCCAAATAACAATAATTTAGTTTAAGATTAATATAATTATTTTAACATTAACTCTTTTTAATCTGATTGATCGAGTTATCAACCAACTCATACAAAATTACAGACTGATTCACCATCTAATTCTTGACTAACAAAAAAATCATACTACACGTATAATAATAATACAATCAAGACTTTCAAGAAGAGGAAATATCTTTGAAGAGTATATCAAATATAAAAAATTATCACCGATTCAATAAATTGTGAAACACAAATAATTAAACACGTTCTTCCAGTGGAAAAAAAAATTGTATGTTGTCAAAAAATATTATCTAAATATTTACGTGATCTCTTACTGATCTAAAAACCAACGATTTCTCAATCTTATGTGGAATTTGGTCTTTTATTTTATTTATGTATTTTTCTTGGAATGTGAGAAAAAAACGAAAGCCATATTTTCCTCAGTTTGAACTTTTCAACTTTTGAACAGTGAAGAGAAAGCATATATTAATAAGAAGAATTGTGGTGCAGTTCACATATGCAGAGTAATTAAAAACACGTGAAAAATGTGACACCAAGTGTGTATGCGTGGTCACAATGTGATATTACATTTGTTCCTGTACCGTCACAATCTATTTTTTAGGTGCCCACGTTAACTATTTTATTTTTCCATAAATTATTCAAATTCATACCATTCAACATTTTAAAAACACACGAATAATGCAAACTTATTTATAAATATGGATTTCTGAGTCCAAAAAAATACCCGTTCATCATAAACTTATATTATTTTTTCATGATTTAAAAATTTTTCACTTATAACAAATAACACAATAAAAGATATAAGAATAGATAGTGTATTTATCAAAATGATGAAGTTAGGACTCACAGTACTATTAGTATTTTGTTTAGAAAATGAATAGAACAAGTTTTTTATTACTAAATTTTTAATTTTGTTTTAGTTGTTTTAGTGTTAGTAGAGTTATATTTTGTGTTAATAGTTTTAGTTTTGATATATAATTTTTGTTGAAATTTTTTTGAACTGGAATATTTTTTGTTTTTCAAGTTTGAGTAGATTGTAAATATAAAAAAATTATTTAAAAAAAAAACATCATTTGAAATCTATTTATGTATTTCCAGACGTGAAATGTTGACCATTTTTAGTTAGAAATGGCACCAATTGGACATCGATTCTTAGATGTTTGTTTTCAACACCAACATCAATTTAATGCCTTCAAATAAAACATCAAAAATTTCTCTGAAATTAAAAATAAAAATAAAAGACATTAAAAATCGTTTTTGTAATAGTAATAATTTATTCAAAAATGTCAAAAGGGAAGTTATCATTCTTAATATAGATAATTAATACCAAATAGTCTAAGCTTCAAATACAATAAGAGAAACGAAATTTTATGATTAAGTCATTGAGAAAATAAAAAATTAATATGAAAATAATGATAAATAAAAAATATGAGTATAACAAGTTTGATGGAATACTTCCTAAAGATCATTTGATATATAGGATTGTTAAGTACATAAACATCAACTTAAGAAATAGTCAAAATAATAATAATAATAATAATAATAATAGTATATGATTAGATTGTTAAGTACATAATTTGATATTTCATAGTAGTTACTTTTGAATCCCTTGATTTAACCAACTAAATAAACTCAACAAATTATAGTAATTAGAAGTCAAAATATCTACAATGAGACATGCTTCTTTATCATTACCAAAATAAAAAAAAAAATATGGCCATATAATTCATGAACTCATTTCAATTCTTGTTATATATATATTTTTTTTTCAAATTTGACCATTCAATGTTGTTTGGTACCAAAACAAGCCATGTATGCATTAACAAAGAAGAAGAAAAAGTAGCATAGCAACCATACCTACACATTCTAGACTCCACTTTTTAAATAATATTATTATCATCTCATCAACATCTCATAATCACTTCTTTTTCTATGATTAAATAACCATAATCATCTTACTCTTTCTTATATCTTTATTTACGGCTCCTAATCAACTCCATCATAAGCATGATGTTAAAAAGAGGGACATTACTTTCCTTAATTTATATATTAAAAGTAAAACTAAATATTTATATATATGATTCAATAACAATAAATAATAAATCTTTTTATAATAAACTAGTAAATAATAATAAAATTATTTTGAGAAATAAATTAAACTTAATTCGATAATATATAAGATAGAGTTGTTCTCACTTATACTACACATTTGGTATAAGATTTCTAGCAATATATTAATTTCATTTAAATAAATATTTGAAGAAAGAGTTGAATGCAGGGTGATTAATGTTTGTGTTTTATATTTCTCTACTTTTATTTTTTAACATTTCATCACGTGTGGTCATCTTGCGTTGATTATGTGGATATTCTTATTTAAAAAATATAAAAGAAAAAAAAATGTGTTGTGGGCATCACATAGAAAGAGATAAGAGAAAGTTGAAGTCTGAAAAACTGATTCATCCCACAACATTTTATTTTTCAATTTATTTAATCTGATAACAAAGTTGAAAAAGTAGAGTTTCAGAAAGATAATGAACATGGTCACCAATAATCATGTCACTAACTATAAACAAATGATAATTAAAGTTTTTCTTTTTCTTTTTTTTTTTACTTTAGAGAAAAAAAAAATTTCACCTAAATAACTATTTTTTACTAGAGAAAAACAAATTCAAATATTAAAAAATAATGAGATAATTTATAAAAAAATGTTATTATTATCTATAATATTATATGAGGTGGATATAATTTTTAATCACTTTTAAGACATTTTCTAATTACAAAAATTTATCCTTTAGTATATATAAAAAGCATTTGATTTCTAAAGCATATAATTTATCTATATTGATTGAAAATACTAATATAGAATATATGAAATATTATCTATAAATAAACATATTACACAATTAAAAAATGGTTATATACTATACAATCAAAAGAAATTACTTTTAACCCTTTAGAAAAATTTATTCATATAAAATATTTTTATATATAATATTTTCTTATTTAGTCGGTAATCTAAGTGTTATTTTACAATATCGTTTATTTGTGAAGCACGTAAGGTCATGATAGTCAATAAACATACATATAAGAATAAGTTAATTCAATTCAAAACATGTAACATTTGATATTGCAAATAAATAAATAAATATATTCATCAGTTACATAATAAATAATAAACACATAACGAATTATATTAGTACATTATCGACAAAAAAAAAATCCATTAACAATATCTAGAAAAACATATACAGAAGGGAAGGGTGTTAAATCTAGTGTATCTATCATACAATATTTTTTGGAAGACACTTTTGATATTAAACATATTCCACAATATATTAACATCCTAAACCCTAAACATAACAGAAAAAGTATAATTCTTACACATTTAGAAAAGAAAGAACATGAGATTTAAAAAAATAAATAAATAAACGACGAAGCGAGTATTTTAATTTTAATAATAAATATAAAGAAAAAAAAGAAAATGATAGTAGGTGAGAGAAAGGGGGAAAGAGCGTAGTGGATGATGACGTAACGCTGCTCCATCTCTACCCAACCATCCTCACGCAACCTGCGTGATTCAATCGCCACGCAACACTTCTCCCAAAATAACTGCATTTACTCTCTTTTCTCAATTACTATTTTTAAATTAAATTAAATTAACTCTTTTCTAAACTTTAAAAAATAATTTATTAAATTTTAGAATTTAAAAATAAAAAATTCTAGAGAAAAATAAAATTTAATTTTTTAAGAAATAAAAACCTTTATTATTATAATTATATTTTAGTTTTGATGAGATGAATAATAAAAAGAATAATGGGTACGTAGGCGTAATAAATAATGAATGTGGAGTGAGATTAAAGAGGGATTAGAATGAAAATGGAATTAATTAATTAGTGGAAAGTTTGGTCTGTGGGTTAGGGGTCAAAGGGTGGAAGTTGGGGGATGCTTCAATTTGGCATTGCCAAGGAGAGAGGAGGCATAACCTAAATGGGCCCACATCTTAGATTAGGTGTAATCCAAATATGAGACAACCACTTTTCTTCTATCCACACCTACCTACCTTTCTTTTCTTTTCTTTTTTAATTAATTCTAAACAATCTTATTTACCTTTTATTCTATTTTACCCTAATCAATAAATTCTCATACAAAACGCGTTTCCCAACAATTAAAATAAGTTAAATAAATAACTATATACTTTTTAATTTCTATATTTGCTACCGTTCCTAGGAACAACTTATAAATGTTGACCCATTCCGAGGGTAAATACGTCAACCTATTTAATGCAATGTCCACTTCTTCTTTATGAACTCAATCAACTTCTAAAATATTATATAAAATAATAGCAGGTGTATTTATATCTCCAGAATTTCTAAAATATTAATTATTATTATTCTATAAAATTAGAACTCCATTATGTCATACCTTATAATTGGAGAAAAATCTAAAATTTATAAAATTAGAACTCCATTATGTAAGTTTAGCATTAAATTTAGGATGTAACAAATTCATTATGATTTATAATTCCATTTAATAAAAACAAATGTACATTTTAAAATTTAACAAAAATTAATAAGAAAAACTTGTATCTATTTAGGAATGTTACCAAAATATACAATATCATCATTTACGCATGTGCTAAATATAGTCAAAATAGAAAAACAAACAAAAAGACATTACAAAAAAGAGTTGGTTAACTAAAATTTAGTCAATCTACAGCTAAACATATTCATACTTGTTACAAGATCATGTAATTTTCATATAGAATATTATATCATATCATTATCATCTTCGTAAATTCCTCACAGAACTAAACATAGACAACAGGCATATAACAATACATAAATGTTATTCAAAATACTTTATTAAGTATGTATTATTAGCAAGTAATATCCAATTTAGTATAAAATCTGGATTATTTTAAATTAAAGTCAAAGTGTATTCAATATCATTTGTATAGGATTTCGAGTACATAAGGGACTTTTCTCTAACTTTCCACGACTTGATATCACAATTTACAAAAACCTAAGATTAATAGTGAAATAAGAAATATCTGTAACTACATATTCTTTTATTTGCTATCTAACAATCCAAAATTAAAGTCAATATATAATTATTAAATATCTGATTAACTAATTATTATTCAACAATATCATATTTATTGATATTTTAATCAGATATCTCGTTTAAATTCGTATATATGTCAACTATCATTCCTTCACATCACCTAACATTATCAACATCGACAACTAATAAATACATTTATATTTCATTTATACATGTTATCATCACATGTATGTCATGGAGGACAAAAAATCGCACTTGACACTTTAACACAAAACAATACATTAAAAATCTAATATCTTATTAAGATTTTCTTAAACTTTTAATATGATTTAATTAATATAGACGTGATTCGAGCATGCACATAAAAGAAGTAAAGTGTGATAAGAAGGAAAAGAAAATTAGGATTGATATAAACAAGAAATTGTATGGTAGTGTGTGGTTCTGTTTTTCTATGATTGTGATATAGTTTGCATGTGGTTTAATTCTTTGAATATGGTTTGGCTATTTGGCTGCTGTACATTTGACAAAACATAAATTTTCAATACCTTAAATCATGGGAACGCGACTACAATTGTATAAAACATGTCAAATAAATAACTATTCATGTCATTTTATCCATTTATTTTTAATAGTAAAAAAAAGTAGACAAGTAAATCTATTTTTAACAAGTTATAAAAATTGAATCCCCTTACATTACCACCTTTATAAATAACTTAATATTGTAAACTTCTGACCTAAAAAAAATAAAAATAAAAAATCATATTATCATTAAAAATTGGACTTTAAGTTTAATTCAACTTCACAAAAACCGGTTTGTAAGGTTCATGTTTGAGATGTCTATACATTGGCCTTGAAGGAGTGTGTTAAAAGTCTCACATTGACTAAAAATAAGGCCAAATTATAATATATAAATAGTTGCAAATCTCATCTTACAAACCGATTTTATCAAGAGTTGAGTTAGGCTTAAAATCTACTTTCTAGCAATTATTTTATCTAATATATTTTTCAATTTCAATCATTGTTGTTACGAACGGTTCAAAATATTAATTATATCACAAACACAATCGCACTTTACTCTTAGGCCTTGTTCACTTGAGTGGATTTGAGGAAGAATAATTGAGTGGATTTGAGAAGATTTGAAAATAATTTTTTTGTTGTTTATTTGAGTGAATTTGAAAGTAATGGAGAGTAGATTTGAAAGTAAATTTTTGTTAATCTCTCACGTAAATTAAATCATACACTAATTTTTACAAACTTTACTTCCAAATCCATTATCGTTTCCTTCCAAAATCACTCAAATAAACAACAACAAAAATTATCTTTAAATTTACTTAATTACTCTTCCTACCATCCACTAAAATGAATAAGATCTTATAATCGACCCATTATAAGTTAACAAAATATCATACCATACAACTAACATAATTGGATAATACCATAAAATCTTATTCAAATCCAAAAATATTAAATAAATAAATTAAAAAATGTATATTAAAATATAATAGAAGCTGATAGTGTCACATCTACCGTACAGATTATTTCCAAAAAAAAATCTAGTGAGACATGAATAGACACGACATGTTCGAGTTCCTTATTATTTTTATTGTGATTTAAGAAAAATCATAAGTGAGAGTAATGTTATTTGGATTAAAAAAAACCTGCATTAACTGAAATAATATATAGTCTGGAAATGGAATTAGAGTAGTGAGTGCAAAAATAGAAAGTTGTGAAGAGGATGGGAAAAGAAGAGAGAAAGAAAGAAGAAGAGTGATAACAATGTTGGAGCTAAGTAATAAAGAGTGTGTGACTTGAAATTCCCAAAATTGTATGTATCTGCTTTTAATTCGTTGCTCTAAAAATGCCTCTGCTGTTCTTTCTTTCTTCTTCCTTTCTCACACATTTCATTTTTCTTTTTCTATCTTCTCTTTCAGTCCACAAGTTTAAACACGTGCACCTTTCTGTCTTAGGTAAGTCACTTCATCCAGCTATCTCCACAATTGCAAATTGCAATTTCTACACTAATTTATTAGGATAAAGATACTTAGATAACATTTTTTTTACAACATTTGAACATCATCATACGTGTCATTGTGTGATTGGTCTATGGTGGTGTCATTGTGTCATTTGGACCAATTACACAATAACACGTATGATAATATTTAAATGTTGTCAAAAAAATATTGTCTATGTATCATTACCCAATTTATTATTATTTATCAGCATACATACACACTAAATAAAATAAAATAATATAATTAATCAAAATAAAACAAGTTTATCCTTAGACATCAAATTTCTCATTTGAAAATCAACATGTTATTTAGACACAATTCAACTCACGTTGTAACTAACATATAATATGTAACTTCTTTTTTTGATTAAGTAAAGTTAATGAATAATTAGTATTATGATTAAATAAAGTTAATGTCAAACTCAGCCAGACCAACTAAGAAGAGAACTCCTACCCTTATCCTAAACTTCGACTTGAAGGGATTATAAACCTACTAAGCACCAACTAATTCACTCATTTTCATACATTTTTCACTTTAAGAAATTTATGAGGAAGCAATTAACTAATAAAATTTTATCTTAACTCATAATTATGAGAGCCATGTTGAGGACTTTAGAATTATTATACTAATCATAACTTGGCATGATAGATATCCTAAGTAATCAAGCTTTGTGAGAGGAACCATGATTAACGTCATAATCTATCTCTCTCTCACATCACATAAATAATGGTAAATCTCGAATAGTTGGTATTATAGAGATTTGTTTTGCTTTCTTTTAGATGCTATATTACTAGTAATGTATGATATGATATAATAGTTAGTTACTAATATTTCGCGTTTACATTTAATGTCATAGTTAATTTGGTCTACTGTTTACTTTTTTTATATAAATAATAATCGCTATGACTTACTTCTAGGAAAAAGAAAAATAAAATCACCAACATATAAAAGCGAAGGAAAGTGATAAAGAATGGCAAAAGGCATTTTGCAATTTCTTTGATATTAATGTTTCGGGTACTCGTTTTCAAAGATTTAGAGTCAATTCATGGCTGGGGTAAAATAAAGTTAATATTAATTTTCTTCATTAAAGGAAAGTTGTTAAAAAAAGGATGTCTTACTCAAACAATATTTCACCGTTTTCAAAAATCTGTGTTTAATTCTTTAAATTTATGTGTTGTCGTGATAATGATGTTGTATAATTATTTTGATGGTATGATGTAAGTATATATAATGAATAAGTATAAATTAAGTTATATGATGATAAGCTTCGATAGAAATGGTAGTACACGAGATAATATGTATAGTGTTGTTTGTGTTTTGTTTTGGTGTGTTCAATATTAGAACTCATCAGTGAAATGATTATGTTATCTTGTGTGATAATATATATATACTAACTATGATACATACTCAAAATCATGAATTCTTGAATTTACTCATGTTTTACTTGTTATAATTGTATCCGGTACAAGAACAATTGGTATAAGATAGAAAAAACACCTTCACTCAAACTAAGGTAATTATTTTGCAAGTGTGATTCATGTACTTTTTTTCCCTCAAATAATAAAAGTGTTATATGTTTTTGAGAAATATATTTAATTTGGTTTTGCATTAAAAAATGAAGATACTATTTCAATTAATCAATTTTACATTATTCATGTATATGATATGAATTCTTAAACATGATTTTAGTTTCAAAACTTGTCGATAAAATAATTAAGTATCACTAAACAAAAAGTATATATCCTCACTCAAATAACCATTCTTAGCTTAATGATACTATTTAATTGTATAGTATTGTTATGTTTCAAGAAATAAAATGTTATAATTATCTGTGAAAAATATAGAATATGGTATAAAAGTAATTATATATAGGATAAAGATACTCTGATATCCAGAATGTGACAATTTTTTTACACCGTCACGTGTCACATTCTGGGTGGTCCACGTGTTTTAAAAAATGACAGAATGATGTGAATTCACTGTGGAGTTCAAAACAAGTATCAGATTAAAAAATGTCCTTCTCGTGCTAAAAGTTAGTTTAAAGTACCCACTTATTTGTACATTGATCTCAGGTCTGTTATTATATAGTGAATCTACGTCGTTCTGTCATTTTATTTTTTAAAACATGTGAACCGCCCAAAATCTAACACGTGACGATGTAAAAAATTTGTTACATTCTGGATGTCAAAATATAATTTCTCATATATATATATATATATATATATTACTTTACATTACTGGGAGAAGTAGTTAGATGAGAAGTAAAGTCATAACTTAAATCATAATTTAAAAATCTTAATCTAATTACATTTTATTTGAAAAGATAACCGAAGTGAAAAATTTATTAAGATCTAAAGACTAAAATATGAAAAGCTGTATGATATGTGTGATAGATAGAAATAGAGAGAATATGTGAAAAATGAAGAGGTCCACATTCTTCAATTCAGGAAGAACAACAGTGTTTTTAGCATGTGATATTCTCTGGAACTTCACCTTAGTAAAACAATAATATTTATGTTTGAAATGGAAGAAATTAGGGATTGAAAGGTAAAAAGTTAAGGAGGTTGGGAAATTTTGTAGTGGGTGCAGCTATGCTCTTTTGACATTTTGATATTTGAAAGTGTTTTTGAGACACGAAACGAAGGAATATTCGTCTCCTTGTTGGTTTGGACCATACAAATACAATACACTTCTGTTCCAATGGAGGTGGGCCCCGTCTCTACTCTCTCTAGTCTGTGTCTCCACGTGACATGCCTTTACCTTCACTTTCTTTTACTGTGTCTTGTATCGTATTCTGGCAGCATGCTCTCTTTTCTTCCCACAATTCTTCTTTTCTTTTTCAAATTCTTTTATTTTTTTTCATTTAAATTAAATAACAAAAATTAATATTCGTTTAACATTAACCACCTAATTTTTTGGAAGTTAAAATAAAAAAATATCCATATTGTCCCAAACCAACCTTTGTTTCTCCATCACTGTCCCTTTGTTCTGTCAGATTGGTCGGCCATCTAGCGGTTAAAAACAATCCAAAATTCAAATACTGTGTTCATGTTTTCACATCCCTCAACTCAACTGTTACTGCTTTTTACCTTTCTCTCATACCAGATGACATTAATTACTCACCTTTTTTATATTTTCTAACAATATTAAAAAGAGATATCAAGTTTTTCTTATTGTTTGGTTCTATTATCTATTTCTGTTTACTCTTAATTTTAAAAAAATGTACACATAAATAATCTTTTTAAATTCAACTAATAGATGGGACAATATGTCTTCTAAATGTTATGATATTTAAACAATAAAATAAAGAGCTACATGTAAACCAAAGTATGAGAATATTAACATTAAAAAAATATTTATGACATTACATATGATACGAGTGGAAATAAGAAGATATTTTATGTGTACACATTTCCTCCATCTTGTAATACAAATGACCACTTGTATTTATATTAATTTAATAGATATTTTTTAATCATTTCATGTATTTTATATATTTTTATGTCAGTCAAAGTTTATATGGTTTATGCTAATCTAATAACAGACATTATGAAAGCGAAATAAAACTTTATACTTAAACGAGTTTAGCATAAATCCGAAGTCAAGAGAAAGAAGAAATAACGTGTCCCAAAAGTAACACTATGCAAGCCTTAAAAGTTCAATGAAGAGGTTTTCATGAAGTTTTTATCTTGTTTATCATAAAAATAAAAAAGAATTATTCAGACAGACAGTAAAACAAATATTTCGTGTCTTTTTTATATATAAATAAATATTTAGAAAAAAACACTTCATACACAATACATTTAATTATTTTTAAAGAAAAGAAACTTAATTTTATACAAAGGGAGACTAGAAGTGATTTTATTTATAATTTGTATTTGCATATTTATTCTGTGTGTGTTGAAAGGTACATGTTTTACTAGCTTATTTTTTTTATGCATGATTTGAATAGAACATAACTAGACACTGATAGGAAATTTGCTAGCAAAAGGACACTTGTTCACTTAATATAAAATTACATATTGACCAAATTATATATTAATATCTGGGAACCGTGTACGTAGAAGAAACAAATATAGATTTGAATTGTATTACAAGTGAGAATTAACAAAATAAAATACAAGTTGTTTTTATAGGAGAGACAACACAAGGATGTCCCTGCAAAGAAACTATTAAACTATAAGAACAGTGCAAATATTTTCAACTTTGTCATACTGGCTAAACTCCACATTCCCACCCTAATTTAAGAAGAGTTAAGAAAGATTAAAAGGATTGGAAAGAAAGATGAATTTGGTAGGGTGTGAAGTGTTTGGCATGTAATGTAATATTGCAATAATCACTTGTCCCCCTAATATATACATGTCTCTCACGGTATTTATGTGTATTTAATACGTGTGTAATTGCAACAAGACGTGTCGTGTTGTAATTAGTTTATGCGAGAAATTCTATTCTCTACATGTATGAATCGTGGCTGGCATGAGTTCAGGAATTCTTTCTTCAACTCAGCGATAACAAGAACAACATCAAATGTCCTTTTGTACACATGTAATCTTTCATTCATTTCCTGTTTTCAACATCAGAAAAATAAACAAGGCTGTTTGGTTTGGTTTATTACTATCTCATCGGATGTATTTACATGTGTCGCTCACAAAGTCTGGTTCTGTTCGTGTGTGGTCCGGGGCTGTGGCGAAGCGAAGAAATTAATTTTTGAAGATTAGACACGTATCTATGAGTCGTGAAATAATTTGAAAAATAAAATATATATTAAATATCTTTTTGTGAGATGGTTAAAAATGGAAATGGTTGCGTATTAAAAAAGGAAATAAAATGGTTGAACTGTGTGCTGCTGAGGAGTATAGACAATTGTATGTGTTGATATTGTTCGTAGACTTGGTTGAAGTCGAGGAAGATTTATTAGGGTTTTGACTAGAGAGTTTGTGGACTAAATGAAAAGAGGTAAAATTAGTAAAAGGAAGAAATTTTAGAAAAGGAAGAGAGAATTTAAAAGGGATATTCTATTAGTGGGAGTTTCCTAGTTTGAATGAGAAAATGTAAAATTATAATAAAAAAGAAAATAGGAGATGAGTAAAATGAAAGAAGGAAGTTGAGTGGTTAACGCAAAATGGATAAAGAGAAAAATGGTAGATGGGAAAAGAGGGTTTGGATTGCGATATGAAAATGCATAAATGCAATGGGCATTAAGATGGATGGGATAAGAGAAAGATGAGAAAGACCCAAATGGGGGCGACAACTGCTGTTCAGTCTTCACAGTTGTGTGGTGCCCTACCGTCCTGCCGCATCAAACTTCTTATCACAATTCTATAAATAAATAAATAAATAATAATAAAACAGCTAATACCACTGCCAATTTATTCATTATTTAATTCAATGGCTAAAAAAAGAAAAGGAAACTATGGTTAAGTTGCGCGGGTGGTGTTAAATGCACCCTCGTTGCAAATGCATATCGCTGCCCGTTCACAGCAAGACAACGCCATTTCCCAATAAAAACAGTGCAACTTTCCCGCCACCGTCAAGACAAACGGCGTTACATGCCTCGTCCAATAACTCATCCGCGTCTGTTAACGTCGTTACAATAGACGTCTTTCACTGTCCCAGGAGCCGCCAAAGAGATCGCGCTGCCTTGCCAGGGAAAACAATCCCACCTGGTGTAGCCGGTTCCCAACGGGGTTCAACCGGTAAAAGCCGGTTGCTTAGAGTGGTTAACAATTGACCGCGGTTTAAATGATTGCACGCTGTTTTGACCACTCTGGTTAAGTCTCCCCTTCCGACACTGGTTCTGGTGCTGCAATGCGAGCCATTTATCATCTCAGAGAGAACAAATAAAATATAAAATAAAATATAAAAAGAGAGACAGAAGGAGATAGAGAGAGAAACAAAGAAAGAGAGAGAGATTGGTTGAAAGGGTCCTCAGAAGGTAGAGAGAGATACAGAGAGAGAGAGAGAGAGAAAAAAAGTTTCTGTGAATTCGTGTTTCTTCTTCGTGTGCGTTAATTTGCTCGCACGGTTTGAGGATTTTTTGCTTAGATTCTGCAACAGTGAAGAGAAGCGGAGGCTCCGATCTTGCCATGTGGTGTGCGAGAGATCTGTGAGGAGCTTCAACGGAAAAAAATGGCGTCGTCGGAGGTATCGATCAAGGGAAATTCGGTGAACGGTAAAGGAGAGAACAGTTCTGGTGTTTTCAACGGCTGCAACGATGTTAGGAACGCTGGAGGAGAGCTTCAGAATGCTTCTTCCTCATCATCAGCCAGAGGTAACGTGGTTTTTTCCTCGAAACCGTAACTTCGTGCCTTGTGTCGTGTTTGGCTTGACGATGACATGTTTTTGGTTTCAGACGCGGAAACAGCGCTTTACAGGGAGCTATGGCACGCGTGCGCAGGTCCGCTGGTGACGGTGCCTAGAGAAGGAGAGCGCGTGTTCTACTTTCCTCAAGGACATATTGAGCAGGTGAGTGTTCTTCCACCGGTTCGGTGAGAGGTAGTTCAGATGCGGCGCTACTCGTCGGAGTTCCGCTTCTGGCGCTGTCTCTCGCAAGCGGACTTGGTTTCTACAGTGAAATTTGGTGTACTTGTGTTTTCTATATTTGGTTTTGAACACGAGTGTTTGTTTTTATGGCGCACACGCACATTAGGTGGAAGCGTCGACAAATCAGGTAGCGGAACAGCATATGCCGGTTTACGATCTACCACCGAAGATCCTTTGTCGGGTCATCAACGTCATGCTCAAGGTAGCAATGGTTAATTTTTCGGCTTTTGAACTGAGTTGGTGGATGAAGTTATAAATAACATGGTACTTATTTCCTTTTTGGCGAAAATTTTCAGGCGGAGCCAGACACAGACGAGGTGTTTGCTCAAGTAACCTTACTTCCTGAGCCAAATGTAAGTTAATTTATTTTTAGTTTCTGAGTATGGAGTAATTCCGCAACGCCGTCGTCCTTATGTTTCTTTGTGGATCTGGATGATAGCAAGACGAGAATGCGGTGGAGAAGGAGGGTCCTCCGGCACCGCCTCCCCGGTTTCACGTCCATTCGTTTTGTAAAACGCTTACGGCTTCTGATACGAGTACGCACGGTGGATTTTCGGTGTTGAGACGACATGCTGATGAATGCCTTCCCCCGCTGGTTGGTTTACTTTTTTTTTTTACCATTTTACCCTTCCACGTGCTTTGTTTGTTTTGTGTGCTGAAGTTGGGGGTGTCTTCCCCTGTTTCGTGTTTGTTGGCAGGACATGTCAAAGCAGCCACCTACCCAGGAGTTGGTGGCCAAGGATCTGCACGGGAACGAGTGGCGATTCAGGCATATTTTTCGGGGTGATTATTAATTATTAACTACGGATCTTGTTTTTTAACTTCGTGTTCTTACGTTTTTTGTGTTTTTCCTATTATAATGAGTGGATTTAATTTCAGGTCAACCGCGTAGACACTTACTGCAAAGTGGTTGGAGTGTTTTTGTCAGCTCCAAGAGGCTGGTTGCTGGGGATGCGTTTATATTTTTAAGGTTTGTTAATTAATGAATAGGGTTTTAGATTCAGCTGGTTTAGTTTGCTTTCTCGGCAGACAGACTAATTTGGGAACTTTCAGGGGTGAGAATGGGGAACTTCGCGTTGGTGTTAGGCGTGCAATGAGGCAGCAGGGTAACGTTCCGTCCTCGGTTATCTCGAGCCACAGTATGCATCTTGGTGTTCTTGCAACTGCTTGGCATGCCATATTGACTGGAACCATGTTTACCGTGTATTACAAACCTAGGTTTGTACCTTGTTGTTCCTTGGACAACCGCATGGACATGAATGAATTTGAGTATTTTCTTTTCGTTGTTTCCGTACGCAGCATTTACAGTAATGTCCAACTTATTCACAGGACCAGTCCAGCCGAATTTATAGTTCCGTATGATCAATACATGGAGTCCCTAAAAAACAATTACACCATCGGGATGCGCTTCAAAATGAGGTTTGAAGGTGAAGAGGCTCCCGAGCAAAGGTATGAATGTGTAGCTTTTTTGTTTTCCTGATTAAGTTGTAATTGTCTATGTAACCTATCAGTGCTGTGTTATTATTGAAGATATAATTGTAACGAAAGAAATTACTAGACTTGAAATGACTACTTTGTAGGTTTACCGGCACCATTGTGGGAATAGAAGATGCTGATCAAAAAAGGTGGCCTAACTCGAAATGGAGAAGCCTTAAGGTTGCATTCCGGCTGTCAATTGTCACTATGTTATCCCTGTTGAATTGGACATGTTATAATGGAGTTTCCTTTATGTGATGTTTTTTCAGGTGAGGTGGGATGAAACTTCTAACGTACCTCGTCCTGAGAGAGTTTCCCAATGGAAAATAGAGCCGGCTCTCGCTCCTCCTGCTCTTAACCCTTTACCAATGCCCAGGCCTAAAAGGCCTCGATCTAATGTGGTTCCATCATCCCCTGATTCCTCTGTTCTTACCCGTGAAGGTACAGACAAGTTACTTTTGATATTTGGTATATACAAGATTTTAATCATTGCTATACATTTGAATTTGTAAAGCCTGATATTTGTTGGTGATTAACAGCATCATCTAAAGTGAGTGTGGACCCTTTGCCAGCAAGTGGATTTCAAAGGGTCTTGCAAGGTCAAGAATTATCGACCTTGAGAGTAAATTTTGCCGAAAGCAATGAATCTGATACGGCAGAGAAGTCTGCATGGTCATCTGCTGCAGACGATGAAAAGATTGATGTTGTTTCCACCTCTAGAAGGTATGGATCAGAGAGCTGGATGTCAATGGGAAGGCATGAACCAACATATCCAGATCTGCTTTCTGGCTTTGGGGTTCATGGAGATCAGACTTCCCATCCATCTTTGGTTGATCAAAATGGTCCTGTAGCTAACCTTAGTAGAAAACATTATTTCGACCGCGAAGGCAAACATAATGTTCTTAGTCCTTGGCCTGTAGTGCCATCTAGTCTATCACTCAATCTATTGGACTCTAATACAAAAGTCTCTGCTCAAGGTGGTGATACAACTTCTCAAGTTCGAGGGAATTTGAGATTTAGCAGTGCATTTTGTGACTATACTGTGCTTCATGGACACAAAGTTGATCATTCACACGGAAACTTTTTGATGCCACCACCACTGTCAACTCAATATGAGAGCCCTCGTTCTAGAGAACTGTTACCTAAACCAATATCAGGAAAACCTTCTGAGGTATCAAAACCGAAGGACAGTGACTGTAAGCTATTTGGCATCTCACTTCTTAGTAGCCCCATTGCTCTGGACCCTTCTGTATCACAAAGGAATGTTGCAATCGAGCCAGTTGGTCACATGCATACTACACATCAACAGCGCACATATGAAAATGACCCAAAGTTTGAGAATTCAAGGGGATTGAAACCCGCTGATGGTGTGCTGATTGACGACCATGAAAAGCCTACGCAAACTTCTCAGCCACATCTGAAAGATGTTCAACCCAAATCTAATACTGGTTCTGCTAGAAGTTGCACTAAAGTAAGGTCCCCCTTTCTAATTTCTGATTTAACTTGTGAGCATCAACAAATTTTACAGGAAAAGTTTAATTAAATGCTTTTTTATTTTAGGTTCACAAGAAAGGGATTGCACTTGGTAGGTCGGTGGACCTCACAAAATTCAGTGCATATGATGAATTAATTGCTGAATTGGATGAGCTATTTGAATTCGGAGGTGAATTAACCTCTCCCCAAAAAGATTGGCTTATTGTCTACACTGATAACGAAGGCGATATGATGCTTGTTGGTGATGATCCGTGGCAGTAAGAATCTCTGATTGCACTCTTAGGTTTATTCTATACTGGTGTATTTTTTTTTTCTTGAAAATGACGCGTCATGTTGCATAATTCTATTTAATTCAGGGAATTTGTTGCGATGGTACGAAAAATTTATATCTATCCAAAAGAGGAGATTCAGAAAATGAGCCCGGGTACCTTAAGTTCAAAGAACGAAGAGAATCAATCGGCTAGTGAAGGTGCAGACGCTCAACAAGAAAATAAATGTCAGCTGAATCATTCAGCATCAGAGGCCTGATAATTGGTATAGATTTTGATTTCCATAGCTTCCAGGTAACTTCATAATTTATGGTGTTCCCCATGTAAGAATTTTGAATCCAGTTTACCAGGAGAATCTCATGGTATAAAATGTGTTGTCTTCTTGATACAGATTCCGAACTGGAGTGAGTGGAAAGTAGTAGGTGACTGTCATAAAGCCATCCCCAGTTGGAGAATATGACCTGAAGAAGAAAATTCTAATTCTGGCCCTGACTGTTTTATAAAGTGACTGCTTGTGTTTGGAATCAGAATATGGATGGCATGAAGGAGTATCCATCCAATTTTGGACCTCGTCGTTGGAGTAGTAGTAGTAGTATATATATGCCTTCCCTGTTAGAAACTCCTAATATAGTAGTAGTATGTAATTTCCTACCCTGTACATAGTTTCACTCTTTGCTTCCTTAGAACCCGAACTCATTAATGTAATTAAGTTCATATACAAGGGCGGTGATCTGATTTTAAATATGATTGTCTCTTATTTTAGTGGGGTAGTTTGTGACCAGTATTGTGAACTCGTGGAAATCACTTGGATATTTAAATATTTGATTGATATGCTTTTGGGGATGTATAATTTAATTTTGCCTCAAAGTCTTAGTTTTTGTGCTCGGTGTTTTGGCGAGTGCGGCCATTACCGTCATGTCACGGGCGGTGTGGATTGAATTCGAAGTCATGTCAGGAGAGAAGAAAGTGGACACTTTGGGTCTGGAAATCTTTGATGGAGGATTTGAAAATTCTTTAGTGAAATGTATTTGTGGTTATTTGTGACGGCACTGCTACTTGTGCTGTGGTCCTATCTGGGATATGTGGAACGTGGTTACGTGATAAAACTTCATTCCTTGAAAGCACCATCATCCTTCAATATCCAATAATAATTTTTCAAAATTATAAAATTGGTTGTACTTTTCTGAACAAGAAACATACTCTGTATGCCCACGTTGTGGACCTCATTATTTTCCGTGGTTCTGTCCTTTATGTCTCTTAAACATTGGCCCAGGGAATTCATTATTTATCCACACTAAAAGTAGCCTACAGTGGGGACTGTGTTCGGCCGAACCTTTACTCTTTGCTTAGATGCATGAGACCCCATTAATCCAAGCCAGCATTCATTCAATTTTCAGTTTTGTCTCGTAAAAGTTCCTTTTTTCCCCCTTAATTTTCATCTTTTATCTCCTTTTCATTTTTTGATTATCCAGCATTATTAATTCAACATGAAAAAAAGAGAGAAAACATTGCATTAAAGTTTCCGTCCCTAATAATTGTACAAGGAAGAAAACGAAATCGTAGAAACAATCACCAACATGCATTTTCAGAATGTCCCTACACCTAGTGAAGACCATCATCAGATTTCGTTTCACCTTCAACAATCAAAAAGGTCCCAAATTTAGCAGTGCTTTTAATTAGTAAATAAATTTTCTCCTAGTTCAACTGAGCAAAAAGTTAGACGTGTCTGTAAAGTACATTTGAATTTTGAGCATAAAAAAAACACTAGGATTGCTAGATTGACCATTTTGAAAGGTAGTGCCTGTTGCTTGTTTCTTGCCACTAGATCATGCCATGGTAGCCAGCCGAATCTAATAGAACTGCTTTGATTTGCTCTGGACGGACATCTTGACCTTCGCTACATATCTGATTGAGAGAAAAAATAAAATAAAAAACTCATCAATTCATAATAGCCATCTGAATACAACTTACAACCTTAATTATAAAGCAAGGAATGTTCCTGGGAAGACATAAAATAAAATATGAACTATTTGTTCATCTTGTTTGTTGAATTTTATAAGAATATTCTATTAAGCATGATTTAAGATAACAGTATAAAAAAAGTTTGATATGAATAGAGAGTGAGTGAGTGCATTTTTAATGATGCACATGGTTTGATTTTACAATGAGGATTAAAGAATAGAAAAAGGTTGACCTGAGCTCGGAGAATATCCATGGCAAATCCATTGAAATAGGTGATGACTGCTTGGTGGATGTCTATGCCAAGGTTGTCGAGAGCCCTCATGGTACACAGCAAGAGACCAGGTTTCCTCTCACAACACATCTGAATCTTTACACCTCCTTCACTCAACCCAACCTCAACCTATATTTCCCGCCAAAACTTTTCTATTACTTTTCATCAACTCAATGCTAATTATTTCCCCTATCTATTTATCAAGGAATAAACTTTGACTTTTAATATGTTAAATGGTTTTATTCATTAACTAAAAAGATATTCATAAAAAGGCTTCGCTTTTATGAATTTGGCTTAAGAGTAACATTATACTATACTAAATTCAACTTTAGTAAAGATGAATCTTTGCAGACCTTTTTTAATGTATAATACTTCAAAATATATTAATACTGATATTTTAAAACATTAAAAAATTAATCTATCAAAATAAATATATTTTGAAGACACGAATAATCAACAAAGAACAATAAACAAAGTTCTTATACTTTTCTGAAAATGAACTCTACCTTCAATTTCCATTTTAAAACTCATATAAAGTTTGGGAAATTCCCAACTTCATAAGTTTTGGGATGAATTTAAACTCTTAAAACAAACATACTCTATCGTTTTCTCTAGTTTAGTTTTTAGATTAAAGAATATAAAAGGAAATGAGAAAGATACTCCTTTTCATGCAATCATGCACTTCCAAGAACAAGAAAAAGCTAACCTCCTCATTTTATTTTTCTTGTCGTGACATATATGATGTTCATACCAAATATAGGAACAGAAATTAAGAAAGGCATGTGAGTTGAAGAATATATATGGGAAAAAAAAAGAAGTTCCAGAAAAGGGCAAGCAATAGATTACCCTCACAGGTTGGCCATTAGGGCTTGGCAATGAGCTGAGACAAAGTTCTTCTTGCATACTTGTTGGTAATTTGGGCGTCAAGGGATTAAGAAAGCTTGAAGTCAATGAAGAACCAGCTGGTGTTGTTGACTCCAATTCATTGTGAAGGTCACCAATCCTTTGAAGAAGTTCCTTCAAATACTCTACTGCATCCCCCAGTATTGAAGCTCTGTCCATCTTAGTTTTAAACCAAACTTATCAAATAGTTCAACAAATCCATACATATCATATCCACCATAGAGAGCTATGGAACCATGATAAATGTTTGTTAGCTTCTTCTATAAACACTACCTTGCACAATCACTTGTTATGTATTTGTTGATTTATTAGTGAATATTATGAATCATGTATAGCCTATAACATGATTGAGTAACCCTAGTTCCTAAGAAAAAAGTAACAATAAAGTGGTGCTTAATCATTACATATCATATGAAACTGACATGTTTTTTTCTTATTTTCTGTGTGTTTTTAACTAGTGCTGTGCTACAATGTTTGGAATTGAAGTTTCTGCATATGGTATCTATCTTTAATTAGACAAGATTGTATTGAAGTAAAAGTCTGACATGAAAACTGAACGTAATTGGATAAATGCAGCAAGTTTGGTGTTAAATAAAATTAAGTCTTACTTTGCTGATATTTGGAACAACTGATCTCAGCATGTAGAGTCTGTCATTGAGCTTCTTTCTTCGGCGGCGTTCGGCCATCAAATTCTTCGCAGGTATCCCTGTCTTCTTCTTGCCCTTATGATCCACGCCGCCAGTGACGGTGCTATTCGCATTCGAGCTGTTTCCGCCGTTCCTTCCACTCTCTTCCATCTCACCACTCTCATCAGAATCAAGATTCAACCCGGACCCTTCATCACCTTCTCCATTATTACAAGTCTTCCTCTTGCTACTATCGCTATTCCCTTTACTCTTGCCTTTGCAGTTATCTTCCATGCTTTTCCTTAGTGCTGCTCGCTTCTGAAAAAGTGTAGGTTGTACACCTGATGGAGGGAAGGATTCAAGGGGTTTCAGTACGTTGGAAGTGCTCAGAAGCAAAGGCTTTCTTGAACCCTCCACATGATCAGAGTCAACGATATTCTTGAATCCGGGAAATCCAACACCCTCTAGTTGGGGAGGCAATGCACACATGGTTGCTAAATTTGGAAGGGCCAACTGGTTATTATCATTTGAGCTGGAGAAGACACCACCATGATGAACCTTGTTCAAATCATGAGGATCAAGAAACCCCACATCGGAACCCGCGCGAAAGGCGTGATCCAACGGGTAAAAGAAGGGTTTGGGGGTGAAGAAGTTGTGCCCTTGAGATAGGTGAAGGCTGGTGGAAGAAGAGAAAGAGTGTAACGGTTGGTGTTGATGGAGTAACATGTTATGAGCGAAGTTGGTGACATGTGAGTGAATCTGGGTGGTGTTGTTGGGCACGTGCCATTCTTCATGGATGTCGGAGAAGGGTTTGTAGAAGCAGCTTAGCTCGTTGGCGTTTGGGTTTGACCATGAAGCAGAGTTTTGTTCTTCTGTGTCTTGCATCCAACCAGACATCATTCGGTGTTGTTTTCTCTTGTTTTGACAAATGATGGCTTGTGTTTTGCTTGGATGCGAGTAGAAGAATTGAAGAAGAGAACTTTGCAGAAGGAAAAGGGCATCAATATTGGTGTACGTGTATCATCTCTCTTCTCAAATAAACACAATATATATATATATATATATATATATATATATATATATATATATATATATATAAAAAAAACATCAATTTTGTTTAGTATTTAACAGAAACCAATCCGAGGAAGAAGACTAAAATTGCAGAAATCATTCCAGTGTACGTAACTTTTCAAATTGAAAAATTGTTAATATTTTCTTTATATTTATATTATTGTGAGTACAAGGAACATTGTAGAAAAGAGAGGGAAATGGAATATATGGTGAAATTAATGTATGAACATCATATGCGTCTTGTGAATTGTTTTAATTCAACCCTATCCTTATCTATTATAAGTTAAAACCTCTTCAATGTCATTCAATTCTTTTTCTTCATTCAAAATTTATTCAACTCGAATAAACCAACTACTTCTGTTTATAGCCCTTAAAGTTAATCGACTGCCAATCCCTTTATGTAGTTGCTTAAGAATTATTGCTTTTCTTACACATTAAAGGAACCATTTTAGCTTCTTCTTAAAAAGGTTCATTTTTGTACAAAAAAAATAGTTACTTCGTCCTAAAAGGTTATTTCTTTAAGTGTAAATTTCTATCGAATTAAAAGAATAAAAATGTATATTTTTGACCAACTACATGATATAATTTTTAATGGAAAATGATACATTAATACAAACTTTTTAATAATATTTTGACACATACACATATAATTTTTTTATTAAGTTTAGAATACGTCAGTATTAATAATAAATAAACAATAAATTAGTAAAAAAATAACATTTATATTGTGTCAAAAAGTTACAAAATTTATGTCGAAAACTTAGATGGTATCCTAGAATTTTCTTAAAATAAAATAACTTAAATATATTTGTAGGTGCAATGAAATGAATGAATCTTGAATTTATTGTAAAGAAGTATGGTTTTTTTAGTATTTTTTGTTTTTTGATAGAATGAATGTAAAGTTTATTTGTATTTGATTATTTGAGTATGGTTGGAAAGTGAAGAATGGATGTAAGGCAAAGTATTAGGAGGCAACATGCATGTGTGATTGAGGGAGAAAATTGAATGCAATGAATAGAAAGCAAAGAGGGACAAGAATCTTAAATAAGTTAGAGTGAGTGAAGGTATGGAAAAGGAAGATACTCCTTACTTTATTGTTTCTCTACAAACCTCGTGAGTATGGGACATGCCTCTTAATTTCCCTTTCCCTTTCTCTTATGGGGTATGCCACCCCTAATTGTGGGACCTTCTTTCTTATTACAATATTTATAACCATTTTTTTATTTATTTTCTACACTCTTAAATTCTTCGTATTTTTAGTTTGGATAAAGTTCTTTTAACAATTTTTTTACAACCGTTTATGAGATAGTTTGTGATTGATCCATTTCAAATATATCAAATAAAAAAATAACAACACATAGTCTGTTGTTAAAAAGTTATTAAGATATTATAGTCCTTTTAGTTCATACTAAACTATCAATTCCATTGTTCAAATTCTAACACCTAATCAAATTTGTCATTTATAGATACTTTTTCAAACTCTACATCATCAATTAATACACTCATTCAAATTATATAATGTATATTCAAATAGACAAAACATATTTAAAAATTAAAATTACCAGTTATTTTTGTTTTCCTAGTCAAGTATACAAATATAGAGTTTTTTTATGGGAGATATACGAAACAAATCAAACGTAAACGTCAACAAGCTCATATAAAAAATATAATATTATATTCAACTTAAAATCTTAAAAATATTTGGTTTATCTTACTCATTTTTACATTAATAACACAATTGGACTTTTTAAAAAAAAATATTAATTAGGAGAAACAAAACAATCAAATATTTGAAATAAATGGTAATTTATTTTATTATTGCATTTTAAGGACTAAATTGATTAATAGTTTAATTTTTTTAACCATCTCGTCATTTTGTTTATTTTAAGATCCACTTTAATTAATCATTATAATTACTAAATAAATTTGTTAATAAAACTAAATTTAGTGATGAATTTTACTAACACGTTTTAATGTTTTAATTATTTACCAACAAAAATTGGTAAAATCTATTGATTATTGATTTTTTTTAAAAATGTATCGGTAATAGATTTTTTAAAAAAAAATTTGTCATAGATTCGTTGAGAATATAATTTTTTTTATTACCAACACTTATAGATCTATCCATGAAATGGTTACCAAATTATCAATGATTTTTTTTCAATAATTACTGACAATTTTTTTATTCATTGATAATATTTATTAATAAATATTTCATTAAAAAAAATTATTATCAATAATTCGTTGATAAATTTGATTTATCGGTTTTGTTTGATGATAATTATCGATTTTCTTGTATTGTATCTATGTATCAATCCTGGAAAATGATTCGTATACTAACAAAATCATAATTTCATAGTTTACATAAAGTAAAAGTACATTAACAATACAAAAAGATTTCTTTTCAATTTAATCAGTTTTTAATTTTTTAAATTGATTTAATGGCTTCTAACCCCCTTTTATAAAAAGTTTATTGGATTCATGTTACACAATGTAACGATGATGGAAGGCATATTTTCTATGCACATTGATAAATGGATATCTTTCAAAAAATTTACACACTTTATATTCATTATTTTAGCATTCAATTTTTTTTTATAAATACAAAAAAATTACTTTTCAATTATTAAAATATTTCTAAAAGTGAGTTATTAAAGTGGTGCATTGGTGTCAAAGAAAATATTTTCCATTTTTTATATTTCAAGGAAAATAAAATAAAATTTGTAAAAAGAAATGGATGAAGTAAGACCTCCTAAGGTAGGAGTCCTACCCATAATAAAGAGAAAAATGGGTGATCTAGCTTAAGATTGGACACATACATTAGAATTGGACACATATATTAGTATTGGGCCTTTTCTTTCTACACCTCCATAGTTTTAATGTGCATCTAATGAGGTGGTTAAAAGACCAAATTATTCTTCACATCCCTCTTCTTATATGCTGTGTTATGCATGAATTCAAAATAAAATGTTATGAATCATACAATTTTGAAAATATTTTAAAATTGTATAATTTAAAAATATTTTTTTTTATGAAAAAATGTTTTTGAATGGTGTAATTTGAAAAATATTTAAAATTGCATGATGCATAATATTTTATGGAAAAAAAATTCAAATATATAAAAGATATAATTCTCAAATTAACATTGTAAAAGTCACCTGAATGAAGGAAAGCTTAAAAAAAAAATAAAAATTAGAAACGAACTTGTTTATTAATATCAACCATTACTAACTACTAATAAAATCAAACAAATTTCTCAAGAATAAAAAAACCGGAAATTAGTAAAATGTTTTAGGGAATGTAAACATACTTTTCATGTCCTAAATCATATTAAATAAGAAAATTTTGGAATTAAAGTTTTCATTTTAATTACACTTGTATGCTTTTTTTTTAACAAAGGTTTGCTTAATTAATTTAAATAACAAAGGTTTGCTTAATTAATTTAAATAATGAAGATAAATTAATGGGTTAAATATGTTTTTAGTCCCTATACTTTGGGACGATTTTGGTTTTAGTCCATTTTTCAAATTAAGGTACAATTTAGTCCTTCAACTTTAGAAAACTATGGTTTTAGTCTTTTTTACCAAATTTTTTTAACTTTATTTGCTGTTTCAAACATATTTCTCAGTTAACATTGAAGCAAAAATGTGTCAAACAATGTAAACAATCCGAATGCTACAATGAAACGTGTTTGAAACATCAAATAAATTTAAAAAAATATGGGAAAAAAAACTAAAACCAGAGTTTTCTAAAGTTGAAGAACTAAATTATACCTCTTAATTTAAAAGAGGGACTAAAATCAAAATCGTCGGAAAGTATTAAAAACATATTTAACCCTAAATTAATTTCAAACAAATAGCCATATTTCACTTCATTTACTCTATAAACTTGTTCTTTTCATTCTCATTCCCAGGGTTTATGCTTTCTTCAATTTCTTCAACCAGCGTTTCGTGCCTACGTGAGTGCCAACCCAGTCATCAATTGGTAAGATTACGCCCTTCTCCTTCGTTCAAGTTACAGTTTTTTTCCTTCAAATTAATCTTTTTCTTGCTCCTCATTTCTGCTGCTACTGCTGTTCGTGTTTTCTTCTACTTCTTGCTTCTTCTGTCTGTTTTTCTTTTCTTTTCTTTTTTTAAAATTAATTCCCTTTTCTGCAAAATAAAGGGTAACCCTTATATTGGCCAATTAGACTGTGATATTTGAGAAGTTGATCACACTTGTAAGTGAGGTTTTCCACTATGGGTGCGCGTTTTTCTTTGGGATTCTTGTTGTTGTAGAAAATTGTGGAGAAATACGGTTGTTGTTGTGATTGCAATTGCAGTCCAAAAACCTTGACGTTGTGGCGGAAATCGCATTCACAATGACGATCACATGCCATTGTTTCAAAATCTTGCACGTCAGGTAAACTTGTGCACAAATTCTGCTGTAATAATGATGTAATACACCATGGCAAATTTAGCACCGATAATGCTTCCATAAACTATGCCTATACACTGCCACCTGGCTTGACAAGCGGTGGTTATTTGCTGTTGATATGTGTAATGATTGATACATGTCAAATGATGACCTCATTTGGACTGTTAGAACAAAATACATAATATATACTTTTGGTTAGGTTAATCCCTTTGCCCGATGGAATCAGTTTCCCATATTTTAGATAATACATCCTTTTTTCTGGTCAAACAAAACTGGGAAGAGCCTGTGGTTCACTGTACGTGTCCGTTACAATTTATCCTACAGTGCATGGCATTTGTACAATTCAATTATTTTGATTCACTTTTCTTTCTTGACTTTGATTGTAACTGACATGGGGTTGGATTCTACCAATTTTATTTTGAGATGCTGTAGTGAGTTCACTTATAAAAAAAGTGATGAATATTATTCCAGTTGGTGAAACGCATAGACTGCGAATACGATGTGTGCCAATTTTGTCATTCTAAAAATGTATGCCAGACTGCAAGCAATGGAGTGAAAAAATTGCAAATTCCTCATTTCAAGATGTGCTCTACCGGTTCTGCCATATTGCCAGATTGTAAGCAATGGAGTGAACAAATTGCATATTCCTCAGTTTAACATGTGCTGTCCCGGTTCTGCCATTTTGATCAGCTTTGGTTACCCACACAATTAAGAACTTAACAACTACTAAGCTTGAAATATTAATAACTTGTTCATGCTATCCTGCTACACTACGTGAATGCACAGGCTGCAATGTCATAATGATTGGCACTGTCCAACTGCCTTTTTGTAGTTATGAATTATGTTCTCGTTCCAACCTTTTATTTCTATTTTCTGCAGTTTCAATCTGAGATATTTCTATCTTCATGTAATCTGTGTTGTGATCAGTATATAAAGACACAAATGAGCAGTGGTGGAAGAGCTGGTAAACCCAAAGAGGAGGAACAAGATGGCATGTCCGTCCACTCTCCTTGCAAACCTCCCCCTTCCTCTGCTTCCTCTCTACCCAAGGTCTCTGTCCCTCTGTCTCTCTTTGAAATTTTGAATTTGGTTTGGAATTGACATCTGGTTATGGTGACAGGAGCACTCACAGGTTGAATTGGAGCTGAGATTGTTGGAAGCTCTTGAGATTTACCCTCCAATGAGGCTACAAGGTAGTACACATGCATGTGTGCATACATGCACATGCACACACAATTCTTTGAGGATTGTGGATGATTTTGATATAAAAATTTTGGTATTGATTAGTGAAAAGGAAAAATGATGTTTTGCTTTTCCAAACCGAAATGTGGGTGCAAAATTATGTGTAATTAAATGAGTGTAATGACTATGGACTGTCAGTATAAATGTTTTACACTGTCAGCCAACCAATCATAAATCATTGTTGGTATGGCTTTTAAGGTAGTTATTGTAAAAGTCAACAAACTTACCATACATGGTGGTTTGTCAATTGAATGTTAGTATAAATATGCTTTACATTATCAGTACATAGCCTATTTTCTCTAATTAAATATGAAAGTGAATGTAAAATACAATTTGTTGTTTTGAACTGAAAAAATACCAATGCATAATTAGTAATGTTGTCTGACTAGAAAGAAAACAATCGAAGTTGCAACGAGTTTGATATCTACACTTTCGTGTTCCCAATTGAAGTTGGCACTTTTACAGTTTGTGGAATATAGTACCAACTGCCGAATCATGGAATTTGGCATTATGTCACTTCCTAGTAAGTGGGATTTTAGTTAGAATTGTTTTTTCCTTTGGGGAGAGGGTTATTTTCTCTATTTAAGCCCTTATAAATAATTCCTAAAATTGATTAAGATATATTTTGGTACATATAGTTTTTACAAGAACTGCAGAAGTTTCAATTTGGTTTCACAATTTTCAGTTTATCTAAGTAATAGATTAATGAGATCAAGGGTAATGGCCTTATTTTCGATTACTCCTTTTATAATTTATTTTTTATTCAGTATAAATCTATAGCACGTGACGTTATTTTAAACAATAAAAAGTTATTTCAGTGATATTGCAACTTCAAACTGTCTTTCTGTGCTGTTCCAGGATAAGATACTTATGTATTTGTTTTTAATTACAGAATGCATATATTTGGAATGCTTGACAGTTGATTTACAATATATTTTTATATGCATGAAATCCTTTTTAATAATACTGATACTAGTTTTAAATTAAATAATGAGTGATTTCTGTATCTTGAGCATGATTCCTTTACTAAGACATTTATTATCTGGAAAGGGGATCGCAAAGAAAAGATGCTGTGTTAATAGAATTGAGGCCAAGTATACTGCATTAAGCTCCGTGGTGGTACTGTTTACTTTGACATTTCGTAATTGAGAAAATGTAAAATTTTGTCCGTTTCTGCAGTAAGTGATATCTGGTTTAGATTTGAACGCTATGTAACAAGTAATATGGTTAAAAATAAATTGTTTTCTAGCATTGATTGAGAAACTTTTGTCAAGTATTTGCACTAACCTTTCAAGTAAAAAGTAAGCATTTGTAGCGATAACTGAGTTGCACTTTCTTGAGTTTCATTTATGAACCCATTATATGTAATTGTTGCTTGTTTAGATGTTATTTGATACTTTTCATTTCTTATTTTTATCAAGGTTTATGCTAAGGTGGGTCTTGGATGCGCTCTTTATCCTTATATAGTTTTCCCTTGTTAAATAGTTAAGTCTAGTTGGATCAAGATTCATCAAATTTAATGCTAACAATTCATGTTGCTTTCACGAAGGAATACATCGCCACTTTGTCCTTTATGGTCTGATGGAATTTCTAAAGAGGAAGTTTGACAGACACTTTTCTGCCGAGGAGGTTCTTCAATTGTTGGATCGATTCTACAACATAGAAATGCTGGTACGTTATCGTTAAGTTGTAGTTCTTCCCATTCATCTCGCTACCCCTCAAATAAGATGTGGGTTTGTGGTATGGATTTTGAGAGCTCATAAAATATAGTGGTTTGTCTTTTTTCCTCAGAAAACAGATGATGACGAGATTGATTTGCTTAATCACGAAGAAGAATTTTCCTTGCCTCAGAGTTACTTTGTGAAGGAAGAACCCTGAACAACAACTTTTGGAGTATACACATTTTTTGCTTCAACCATTGTTCATCTTTAGATATGTACAGCTGGTTATCTATTCCTTTCCCTTCTTCCCGTTTTGGGATATTATGTTCACGTAGACCCCGTTAAGTGGGGGTTCTTATTGCGTGTCTGTTAAGTTCCACCGGTAGTTCTGGGAACTCTGATCCAGTTGGATACCTTCTGTCATAATGTATTTAGCTAGCTAGACTGATTTGGATATAATGCACTTAGACTCGAGAACATTAGATCGATGATAGACCCACCATGCAACCTCAATCTGTTTATTTTTATTTTTTAAATCCTACTGCTAAATCATACCAATTTAGTGGGAGGAATTTTCACTACCCGAGTGGCAATGAGTGAGATAAGGAAAATGTAGAAAGTGTACAAGTTAATTGATAGAAAAATACTGTTGTAGAAAATTCCTACCTATAAATTGAAATGATTTAACTGAATTGATGCTGTGATGCTGCTAACATGTTTTGGTTGAATAGAGGAAATATGGTCTGATATGGGAGTGTAAACCCAATTGTTATAGATAGTGTACTGATGGCTACTTTTTGTGAGGATGGGGAGTGCAGCCAAGTTGTTGGAAGACCTGAGATAAACCCAAAAGGTCTTTTTCCTGTAAGGAGATGATGCATTGTTTTTACCAAATAATTTTTTTTTTAAATTATTTTCTTTGCCCTTTATCTCTCTGCATTTGGTTCATTATCCCTTGGGCACCCAGAGTGGTGCTAATGCGCCCCCAACCTAGTGCTCCCCTATCTCTCAGCATCTCCAAGGATAAGATGCTTAGGCTATACTATTGTTGCTTCAAACAACTTGTATGCTGGAGCATTCTTACACATGACAGTTTGAGTTGTTTAAATTTTTTCCCACTTTTCTGCAATCAATTGTTTCTTAAGAATAAAGGACGATTCTTTATCCTTCTGTCTCACCACCATCAAATATTATGTACCATAATCTAAATGAAATATATATATATATATATATATATATATATATATATATATATATATATATATATATATATATATATATATATATATATATATATATATATATATATATATATATATATATGAGTTGCTTTGAGTTTTTTAAAGTTCTTTCATTGAAACAAATGTGAGCATAAAGTACTTAAACAATAGTGTGATAGTAGGGATAAAAAATCACATTCCAATATAAGAAGCAATTCCTGAGTTGCTTCCATTGAAAATTCTCCAATACCACCTTTGATGCTAGACTTGTTCCTCTGACCACAACCTCAGCATTTAGAATTGATTCTACCAGTTTAAGCACTTTCCCCTTCTCTGGCTTAACACGGTTAACCATTCTCTTGTCTTCCTTTTACTCAAAGACACTCGTCTCATTGAGAAAGAGATACACCACATACAATATTCCTTAGCTGACATTTTGAAATTGTCGGAATTCTTCCTTTTAGGATATTGAAAATTTGCATATACTTAGTTTTCCTTCAGTGTGTTAGTGCAAGTAATTGATCATCAAAAACAACTTCTAGAATGGATGGTTATAAAAATTGGCTCGGTCAAACTATAACTTATTAAATTTATTCATTGTGTAGTGAATTCGATTATGTAATTATTAAAGCAGTGCTATATCAGATTAATTTTTCTAGTCAAACCATATATTAGCAATGTTTTACTCTAAATTATTTGTCACTTGCACAAGTTCCAATGCTAATCACTTGGGGATAATGTTATTATTGTGCTATTATGGTTGTCTTTATTCTCATTTATTACGATATGATCAATTAGAAGTGTTTCGGTAAAATTTAGGATTTCAAATAGTGGGATACAAGCAAATCAAAGATTAGTTTTACGAAAAAATGTAAAACAAAATTCAGACCAAAGGTTTAATTTGAACCGAGAAGATCCCAAAGTTATTAAAGGAAATCATTGGTAATTTAAATTTAATATACTTAAACTCCTTGTCTCTATAATTTTCCTCTTTTTGTGACGAATAGACAATTTTAAGTTTGATGACTCAGGAGCAAAATATATATATATATATATATATATATATATATATATATATATATTCTCCTCCTGAATCATCAAACTTAAAATTATCTATGCATCATCTTAAAAAGTGTTATTTTTTTTTTGAAAATTTGTTAGTATTTTATCGTTATAAATATGTAAAAGCTCAAGTGTTAATTTCAGTTTAACGCAACAAATTACTCAAATTATCAACTAGAAAAATCTTTAGTTAATAGAATTAGGTCTTTAAATAAACTAAGAATTAAATATTGCAAATAATAATCTTTTACAAAAAAAAAATATTGTACTGCTGATATTAGAGACTTTAAATGTTCCACTTCTTCTCCTACTTGTTTATCAACTTAAAAACGATAAATGGACAGGTAAAATTGATTGAAAGAAAAAAAAAATATACAGGAAAATAATGGGAAAAGTGTATTCTGCATTAAAAGAGCAAAATAACTAATAAAACAGCCTCTTTAAACATAAAAAAAAAAGTATCAGAGAAATCAAGATGATAAAATAAATAGTGAGAGATACATTTGGAATTCATCTGACATCAATACAAAAAATAACTTAAAAGTCAAAAAATTACAATAAGGTAAGGTGTATTTGCATTTTTTTTTTATTAAAACACAAATATATATATTATATATACATACGTAAATACTCACAAACCCAATTTCACCAAAAGTCCAAAAGACAGATACAAAGGAGAGATAAAACACAAATAACGATTTTTTTCTCATATAACATTTTTTTTTTTAATTTAGATAGCATACATATTGTAACTAATATTTACACGTTAAAATTTGATTTCCAAAAAATTCGAATTCTAACTTTTTATTTCAATTTTTTTTTTAAAAAAAGATATTTAGAATTCAGTTCCAGAAAACTGAATTTTGATTTTTTTAATAATTTTTGTAAAAGTATATATTAAAAATCTTCAACCGTTTTTTAAAAATCGTTAAAAACCTAAACTATTTTAAAAAAATATTAAAGATTTGATCGATTTTCGAAAATTGAAAATTGGTTAAAATCGTTAAAAACTTAAATAGTTTTCGAAAATCATTCAAGACTTAAACAATTTTAAAATATTATTAAAAGCTTAAATGATTTTAAATTTTTTTGAAGACTTAAACTATTTTTTGAAAATTGTCAAAGACTTATTTTTCGAAAACACTTTTAATATATTTTTTAAAATTTTATTTTAAATTTAAAAGTAATAAATAATCATTTTATTTTAACATTTTAATAAGATTTAATATGTTAAAATATATTAAATCAATTTTTATATTATTATTATACTTTCAATATATTTTTTTATTGATATATTATTTTATTACGTTGAAATAAATAATTTATTTATTTTGATATTTTAATATAACTTTTTAAAATTTAACTTTTCTTTTAAGTTCTGTTTTTAATATAAATTTTAATAAATAATTAATTTATTATAATATTTTAAATATACTTTTTTTTTGAATTTAACAAACATTTGAAATTAATTTTACTATAAAATTTAAAAAATATTTAGTTTATTTTGATGAAATTTAATATATTTTATTATTTTAATAATTATTATGAAATTTATAATAATAAAATAATAATAATATAAAATTTTATTTAATATGTTATAATTAAATCATATTACAATATTGAAATAAATTAGTTATTTATTAATTTTAATTGAAAAAGAAAATTAAAAAATGTTGAACGGTTTTCAAAAACATTTAACATATTTTTTTTTAAGTCATTCAAGCTTTCAACGTCAAAAACCTTTAAAAAATTTTAATACACATTTTCATAAAAATCATTAAAAAATAAAATAAAAATTCAATTTTTTGAAAATCAAATTCTAACATATTTTTTTAGTAGAAATTATTAAAATAAAAAAATAAAATTTATTTTCTCCAAAACCATGACTTTTTACAAAAACTTGTTATCCATGTAAATATTAACTATAATATGTGATCTTTGTAAACTAAAAAAAATTAAAAAGAATCCACAAATGGCTGGTGCTGCATTCGAACAACCAAAACGATATCATACAAAACAGATCCGTTTAGCCGAAGGAGCTAAGAATACTTTAACATCATCATCGTATAAATAAATATGTTTATATATATATATATATATATATATATATATATATATATATATATATAAAGATTTTATTAAATTTTTATAAGAAAAGTAAACAAATATATTTATGTGTTCTAACCAATTATAAATAGTTATCTTATACTACAAGATTTTTATTTTTCATGTACACTTTTCAATTTGATCTTTAATCGTTATTTTAAATTAAAATAATTACATTTATATTTTTACTTTTTAAATAAATAACTGTTAATTTAAATATAATTATTTTTCAAATTAAAATAATTATTTTAAATCACTATTTATTTTAAGAAAAGCTGTCAAATTAAAAAAAAAGGTTAATTTTGATGTGAAAATGGATTTTTTCATTACCTTAAATTTTAATCATTTTAATCTCACAACTTTAAAATTTGATATATAATATTTTTAATTTAATAATATTAATTTCTTTTCATGTTTTAAATGACATTTCGAGTTGATTTGAAATGTTGGGACGATATATATAATTTCGATATTAATATAAAACAATATTTAACATGACAAGAAAGAAAAATTAATAATAAAATTAAATTATAGAAATTATATCTTTTTTATTAAATTAGAAATCAAAATATTTAAATTTTTTGAAAAGTATAAATTTTAATTTCACATCATACCAAAAAGTATATTTAACTCATTTAAAAAATAAAAAATTGTAAAATATTATTTAAATATGAAAAAGTAATTATCACAAGAATAAAATAAAAAGAAAATGTAAAAAAAGGGAAATCCTTTATAATGATGATACAAATAATTATATATAAGTTTTTTAAATTTATTATAAATAATTTTTATTTATTTTATAGATAATTTATTATTATAAATAATCATTTTAGTTTTAAAAAAAATACTTAAATTAAAAAAACAACAACTTAAAGAACAGAATTAATAAAGTATTATTTGAGTTTAAATAGAAATTAAGAAAATATGTATACCGAAACACGACATTTATATATATATATATATATATGTCATTCTATCTCTCAGTTCTTTTTTCCTCCCTCTTCGCCCTACCACGCCTTCTCTCTATATCTCTAAACTTCCTCTATCTTCTTTAATCTTCCAAAAATTCCCCCTTTTTCCCTTTCTCTTCTATTCGTATTTTTCTGAAGTCAATTGTTTTCGCTTCCGGTGAGTTTATCACTTTTCTTTATGTTTGTTGTTCTGTTTCTGCAAAAGTCTGTTTCAATTAGGTTTTGGAACTGCCAAGTTCTGTCACTGCCGGTTTCTTTTGTCGTTCAGTTTTTCTTCCCTTATGGCTTAGCGCTGCTTGCTGAATTTCTTTTAATCTTAAATGATTAACTTGTATTCTAAAGAAGTAGCGCCCATGTGTTTGCTCAAATGTTTTTCTTTTCCATTCTTCTTATTCAATATGTTTTTTCTTTTATTTGTGACTTGCTGTTTTTCATTTCATTATCTTGGTTGGTTTATTTCATTCCCAATGATAACCAGTCCGCATGTTTCTATCTGCTGATTTGTTTTGTTGATAAATGTAGGCAACAATAAAGGAATAATGGCTAGGGTTTTGGCTCAGTCTATTGGTATGCCTGGCCTACTGAGCGGGCAGAGGCATGGGCAGCACAAGGCATCAGGAAAATCAAGAAGATCTGTCAAAATGATGACTAACTTACGAATGCCTACATCATCAAGGATGTCGAGTTTCTCTGGACTGCGTACTTTTAACACTTTGGATCTTCTTTCGAAACCTCGACAAAATTTTCCTTCTAAGATGTTGACTTCAACTTCTTCCCGTCGTGAAAGGGCTAAAAGATGCGTACCTAAAGCCATGTTTGAGCGCTTCACGGAGAAAGCCATCAAAGTAATTATGCTAGCCCAGGAGGAAGCCAGACGTCTGGGACATAATTTTGTTGGAACTGAACAACTTTTATTGGGTCTTATTGGGGAAGGCACTGGCATTGCTGCCAAGGTGCTGAAGTCAATGGGAATGAACCTGAAGGATACTCGTGTGGAAGTGGAAAAGATAATTGGAAGGGGCAGTGGATTTGTTGCAGTTGAGATTCCATTTACTCCCCGTGCAAAACGTGTTTTGGAGCTCTCACTGGAAGAAGCTCGCCAACTTGGTAAATGCGGTTTTTCCCTTTGATTATTATTACTTAATTGCAATAAAAATATTTGTATTGCCTAGAGTTTTCTTATTTTTTCCAATCTGTTTATTTATCTCTAGTTTTCCATTTTTTCGTTTGCCGTTTATTTTATTAAAGAAGATAGAAGTGATTTGATACGGTTATATTTATTCCTGTGCCTTTATCAGTGGAGTCTACTACATTTTAATTATTTATAATAAAAGAACAAACTTAGAAATGCCCAATCATAGAGCGTTTTACAAAGAGAAGGAAAGGATCCTGAACTAGATTCAGTTTTGAATGGACTCCAATCTGCAATTTAGCTCATTCCTTGAAATTTTTAGGTCACAATTATATTGGATCTGAGCACTTGCTTCTTGGTCTTCTTCGAGAGGGTGAGGGTGTAGCAGCACGTGTTCTTGAAAATTTGGGTGCTGACCCAAATAATATTCGTGCTCAGGTTAGTATTGTATTATAATTTATTTTTAACTTGTTTATATTGGGTATGGAATACGTTTTTATCTTAATTCGTGTGTAAAATCATTCTTGTATTCTCACTGGATGTTACAGGTTATCCGCATGGTTGGTGAGGGTGCTGACAGTGTTGGTGCTACTGTTGGCCCTGGAAGTGGTAATAGCAATAAGATGCCAACTTTGGAGGAGTATGGCACTAATCTGACCAAGCTAGCCGAAGAGGTAATTGCCAGTTCCTAGTTTTCTTCATGCCAATGGAAGATCAGCTTTCATTCTGTGTTATGGTATGATTATTTCTTACTGATCTCTCCCTCTCAACCTAAATTATAGGGAAAATTGGATCCTGTTGTGGGTAGGCAGCAACAAATTGAGCGTGTCACTCAAATTTTGGGTCGCCGTACCAAAAATAATCCTTGTCTTATTGGAGAACCTGGGGTTGGGAAGACCGCTATTGCTGAAGGGCTTGCCCAAAGGATTGCAAATGGTGATGTTCCTGAAACCATAGAGGGAAAGAAGGTTAGTAGTAATTATTTGATCCCTATGATCTATAAAATCTTGTTTGTAATTCAGTAGATTTACTATTTCATTTTCAATGCTATACTGTTGTAAAGTATATCAACATGTTTATTGTGCTGAGTCTATGTAAAGTGATTCATCCTAAAACAATGTCTTATTTCTTTACTTTTAGTATTTCACATGTTAACTGCTGAAGACTTTTCTTACTTCTATATAGTCTTATTCGATGCCTCAGTTTTTATCATTCATTGTTGACTAGTGTTCTTGAATTTTGGGTGTTTAAATACTTCTGGGAGTTCTGAATGATATGAAACCTTTGGTCTGCATGATTTAGGTTATAACCCTTGATATGGGTCTACTGGTAGCTGGAACTAAATATCGTGGAGAATTTGAGGAGAGATTGAAGAAACTAATGGAGGAAATCAAACAAAGTGATGAGATAATACTTTTTATTGATGAAGTACACACTCTAATTGGAGCTGGAGCAGCTGAGGGGGCAATTGATGCTGCCAACATACTAAAACCTGCTCTTGCCAGAGGTGAACTACAGGTAATATTTTCGCATCATGTTCAAAACGTATTTTGATTTGATTTAGACTTCAAAAACAATTTATGTAATTTGTTAAGGAGGGGTGTGAATGAGTCTGTGTTTCCGTTGATATTTTTATTGAAGCAAAAAAAAAAAAAATACAAAAAGAAAAAGTAATACTTGTTCTCTTCTGTGTTGCTACCTGCTGGTCAATAATCATATATTTAGGCTATTTTTGCAAATATGTTTTAGAGAAAAGAATACCTGGTGTATGTATTGCCATTTTGATTTTGACATCAAAATGAATTTCTGTAATTTGTTTAGGGGGTGAGACAAACAATCGAGTTTGTGTTACCATTGAAACATAAATACTAAAGGATAAAATGACTTGTTCTATTTTGTGTTGCCAACTTGCTTGTCAATAATCATTCATTTAGGCTATATTTGCAAGTCTATGTTTTAGATACAGGAATACCCAGTCTTTTGGTTGTTCAGTATTTTTGTTTTAAATTGTAAATAGTTAAAAACTGACTGTATCTAACAGATCTGGTAAGTTCTTATATCAATTAGCAATTCTGATAAATGATCATTTGCTTTTGGCGTGTTAGTTGAATTAAATAATGTGGACTTCTAATATTTAGTATTGGAATCTTGTCTTCAAAAAATTCCGTTTGCTGGGTCAGCAGCTCAATTTTGGTTAAATGGTATAAGAATTAAGAATAATATTGTATTTGTAGACTGTTGTGAAATTTGAAGGCACCTGGTTGTGCTTATACTAAACTTACTGTCACTTAGTGGAATTATTGTAAGGAAGTGTGTGAAAATTTTTGTGCAGTGTATTGGAGCCACAACGCTGGATGAATATAGGAAGCACATTGAAAAGGACCCAGCACTGGAGAGGCGATTCCAGCCAGTTAAGGTGCCGGAACCTACAGTTGATGAAACCATACAGATACTGAAAGGGCTTAGGGAACGCTATGAGATTCATCACAAGCTCCAATATACAGATGATGCACTTGTAGCTGCTGCCCAGCTGTCACACCAGTATATTAGGTTTGTCATATTAGTTTTTTTTTTTATTCATTTTATCTTTTTGGTTGCGCTGGAACAGATATGTTTTTTTTATTAGATCACTGGAAAATTTTCATATTTATATTAATCTTTCTAATCTATATTAGTTTATCTCTTTAAAATGTATTACAATATTTATATTTATATTTAAATGTATGTTGGAATGAATTTACTAAAATCCTTCTTATATCTCGAATGTTAAGTATCATCTACCTTTTATAAATAATTGAATCTCTTGCAGTGATCGATTTTTGCCCGACAAAGCTATAGATTTAATTGATGAAGCAGGTTCCCGGGTTCGGCTTCAACATGCACAGGTATATTGTTCATCTACCTGTCTCCTAACCAGGAGTTCTTTTGTCTGTTACAGAGCTAATTTTGCTAATTTTGCATCTGTCTAGTTACCTGAAGAAGCGAGAGAGCTTGACAAGGAGGTCAGACAGATTGTGAAAGATAAAGAAGAAGCTGTTCGCAATCAAGACTTTGAAAAGGTAACATACTTTTACCCCAGATTTGACTTCTAAAATTTTATGGTCAACTAACAAGTCCAACACGACAATGTTATTTTAGTATTTTTAAAGTAAGTTGTTTTACCTTAAGTAAACTTCGAATGCATTTGTTTGTTTTTTCTTCAACTGAACTTGATTATATCTCTGCAAATTATTGTGTTATTGTGCTGATAAATTTTGTAATAGGCTGGAGAGCTACGAGATAAAGAAATGGATCTGAAGACCCAGATATCATCACTTATAGAAAAAGGCAAGGAGATGAGCAAGGCAGAAAGTGAGGCAGGAGATGGAGGTCCCATGGTGACTGAAGTTGACATACAACATATTGTCTCCTCCTGGACTGGTATCCCGGTAGAGAAAGTCTCAACTGATGAATCTGATCGCCTCCTCAAGATGGAAGAGACTTTACACACACGAGTCATAGGTCAGGATGAAGCAGTAAAAGCAATTAGCCGGGCCATCCGCCGAGCTAGGGTGGGATTGAAGAATCCTAATCGACCAATTGCCAGCTTCATCTTTTCTGGTCCAACTGGTGTGGGAAAGTCTGAATTGGCCAAAGCATTGGCTGCATACTATTTTGGTTCTGAAGAAGCCATGATTAGGCTTGACATGAGTGAATTTATGGAAAGACACACAGTCTCCAAACTCATTGGTTCACCCCCTGGATATGTTGGTTACACTGAAGGTGGTCAACTGACTGAGGCAGTTCGCCGTCGACCCTACACTGTTGTACTATTTGATGAGATTGAGAAAGCACATCCTGATGTATTCAACATGATGCTTCAGATTCTAGAAGATGGAAGACTAACAGACAGCAAGGGAAGAACTGTGGACTTCAAGAACACTCTTCTAATAATGACATCAAATGTTGGAAGTAGTGTGATTGAGAAAGGAGGACGTAAAATGGGATTTGACATCGATTATGACGAGAAGGATAGCAGTTACAATCGAATCAAGAGCTTGGTGACTGAAGAGCTGAAACAATACTTTAGGCCAGAGTTCTTGAATAGGTTGGACGAAATGATTGTTTTCAGGCAACTTACAAAGCTGGAGGTAAAGGAGATAGCTGATATAATGTTGAAGGAGGTGTTTGAAAGACTGAAGGTCAAAGAGATTGATCTCTCAGTGACAGAAAGATTTAGGGAAAGGGTGGTTGAGGAAGGATATAATCCTAGTTATGGGGCTAGGCCTCTAAGAAGAGCCATCATGCGACTTTTGGAGGACAGTATGGCCGAGAAGATGCTTGCTAGAGAGATTAAAGAGGGTGACTCAGTTATAGTGGATGCTGATTCTGATGGTAATGTGATTGTGCTCAACGGGAGTAGTGGTGCCTCAGAGTCACTAGCAGAAGCTCTTCCCGTGTAACGTTATTGCCTTTACTGTGAGCGGTTGTCTTTTTTTTTTTTTTTAAAAAAAAAAGAAACATAGTCATAGTTTGCTCTAGTTATCATTGGACAAAGCTTTTAATTGAATTCTGGTAGTCTAAATGTCTGTCGATTAACATTGGATAGCTCCGTTAGTGATCATTTTTATTTATAGAAAGAAATTTTAAGGTTAAACATTCAAGGTCTTACAGCTTAATTTAAAATAATTGTATGACAACAAAGGATCAATTATCAAATGTATGTTTTTTAAATATGAGAGTACAAATTCTCCCAATGGGATATGCTTGATTCTGATTTACGAGCTGGTTAAGAACTTGTACGTCGTACCCTTTGGGAGATACTCTCTAACCTGCTGATAATTGGCAGCGTATGGATTTACAGTTTCTATTGATCTATTATTGGATGAGATTGTCTGTGTGGGGGCTGAGACTCCCTCCACGGCTAATCTTCAAAGCTTTCTCGATTTCCATAGTCATGGCACTGTCTACACTTCCAGAGGACAGACTTTCATCATTGTTTTTCGCTGATGGCATTCCATCAAAACCTTTCCATATAGTTTCTGATCTAAGTCCAATAAGGTCTTTGCAAAACCGTCGTTGGGTTGTGCTCGACAGTGAACTCGCTTCAAAGCTTGCCATGCTTTTAATAAAGTATACTTCCTGCACAATAAAAAAATCAGTTTAAAACATGTTGCAACTGTCACTCAAAGATCATTATGCTTGTAGGTGTCAAATTAGATTCTTTTATACCATTTAACCATAGAAGAGTAGCAGTGCATGCAAAAGAGAAAGCGAGGACAGTATCTTCGGCTTTTCCCCTCAAAGTAGCGAACTAAAACTTTTTGACCTGTGTCTGTTCAACCTGATCTATCAAATCACATGCTTTTATCAAATAACATTGTCCACAATGCTAATCACTACTTGTGGATAATGTCATTATTGTGCTATTATGGTTGTGTTTATGTCATTTATTACAGGTAAAGATCAATTAGAAGTTTATCGGTAAAATTTAGGATTTCAAACAGTGGGGATAGAAGCAAACCAAAGATTAGTTTTACCAAAAATGTAAATTTTTTTTAAGGAAATCATTGGTAATTTAATTTTAATGTACTTAAACTCCATAGTATGATGATTCCGAAGAAGAAAATAATATAAAGGTTTAATATCTATTTTGGTTCCGTCTTATATTTTGTAAAAACGGTTCAAGTTGGTGTTTTTTTCTTTTAGTGTTAAAAAATTAATGGTTTAATGTATGCTTTAGTCAAATTGACGTGGCGTTTTCTTATCTTTTCGTTGAGTGTTTCACAAAAAGGGGAGACGAGTGGAAGATGCGACTTCCATCTTCGCAGTACTGTAGGCATCAGTAGTGACGATATAAAAGCTTTGTTCTTCGCCATCTTTACGGTGATGAGGATTTCCGTTTTGCATTGTCTTCTCGCAATTCACACGGGTTGAGCTGTGAAGAGGACGTTCTTGGTGATTGCAGCATTTTGGAGTTTTCTTTTTTTGTCTTTCAGATCTTGCAAATTTTAAGGATTTCATATTAGATTTTGAATCAAGGTTGATTTTACGTTTTGAGATTTTTTTCTTTGTTTGCGAATTGAGTTTCGTTTTCTTGGACTAATTTCGTGTTTTTGGACCGGGTGTTCTTGATCTTGCAATTTTGGGATTTTCTATTTTTGCTTTCTCGATTTTTGAATTTGAGATTTGTGGTTTACAGGATATTGAATTAGATTTTTGAGTTTCTATTTTTGTTTCTTGATTACAACAATATCACTTACATTTTACATGAACTCCAATCCTTTTCTTTTATCTAATCACTTCAACTTTTAATATTTTCACATAGCATGTCATGCAATCAATAAGTGAAAAACTCATTCACTTTTGGCCGCCAGAGGCAATTACAACAAAGGATCAATTATCAAATATATGTTTTTTAATTATGAGTACAAATTCTCCCAATGGCATATGCTTGATTCTGATTTACGAGCTGGTTAAGAACTTGTACGTCGTACCCTTTGGGAGATGCTATAAGCTGCTGATAATTGGCAGCGTAAGATCTATGGATTTACAGTTTCTATTGATCTATTATTGGATGAGATTGTCTTTGTGTGGGGCTGACGCTCCCTCCACGGCTAATCTTCAAAGCTGTCAAAGCTTTCTCGATTTCCATAGTCATGGCGCTATCAACGCTTCCAGATGACAGCTTTCTATGTGATTTCTGCAGATGGAGCTTGAGTGAGCTACTGCTTAGCCCAGCATTCTTCCCACATATTGGGCAAACTTTCATCATTGGTTTTCGCTGATGCCATTCCATCGAAACCTTTCCATGTAGTTTCTGATCTAAGTCCAATAAGGTCTTTGCAAAACCGTCGTTGGGTTGTGCTCGACAGTGAACTCGCTTCAAAGCTTGCCATGCTTCTAATAAAGTATACTTCCTGCCAAATTAGATTGTTTCATACCATTTAACCATAGAAGAGTAGCAGTGCATGCAGAAGAGAAAGCGAGGACAGTATCATTTTGCACTATTAGATGTATAATTTCAATTTTTACTTACTTCCTGAGCATTAAGTATGCGAGGACCAATGTAACACTTCGGCTTTTCCCCTCAAAGCAGTGAACTAAGACTTTTTGACCTGTTTGTTCAACATGATCTATCAAATCACATGCTTCTTCAAATATGCCGCTGATGTTGTAATCATCACTATCACATACCTGCTCAAAGAACAATGAACAAAATAAATATCAATACATTCCTAAAACGAAGATAAAGTTAAATCATAGTGCATCACATCGTATTGGTGACAAATCATACTTCTAATCAAGAAAATTTTGAGACCTATTTCTTTAGAGCTATCAGCCAAGGGAGATCAGAAGAAACTAACAATTTAAAGAGAAAAAAATAAAAGAGAATTGCAAAGCAAGATATACCCTATCGATTTCTCGACTCCATCATTTGTTGATCAGAAGGCTTCATTGTAAATTCACTTGATTAATCTTGTCTTAGATTGCATGAATAATAAATTAAGGGAAGTAGAGAAAGACATCAAGGACAAACTCAACTATGTAAGATAAAGAAAATAATAATTTGACACCCTAAAAAAAACACCCACTTAGGTTAAAAATAAAATATTAATATTTTGATTTGTCAAGTGGAGTTTTTTTTTTTTTTTTTCTGGGTGTAAAAATATCATCATCCATAAAATAAATCTTAGAAAATGAGACATTAGAGTGAGTGAAGGTAAAAAGTACAAGTAAATATCACTTACAGAGAAATTCTTATACTCAAATAGATCAGGATACTGAGTTTCTGACTGTCCAATTTCATTGGTACACAAACATAAAATATTTGTGATTCCCAAGTACTGCAGTGTGTAAACAGATCTTGCAGCCAATGCTCCACCAATGAACAGACTACTTGTCACTGCTGAAGGTTTCTCAGTACTTGCAGCATCTGATATCAATGCAATTCTCTCGATAATATGCTCAAGTCGTACCTGAAAGTTAAAAGAGTAATGCATCATGAATGCAAATCCTTCAGAAATGAAAGGAGCCTTCTATATTTCAGATTTGAAAGCAATAAGTGAAGATAACCTTAAGTTCATATGCGTCAACAGCACAGTTATTATCACTACCCTCAAAAAATCCTGGATTGAAATTGTTATCCTGGCATAGTTTGATGGCATCGCTTTTAAGCATTTCATTCCATTGTTCCAATTCTCTACTGGATTCAGCATCAACCTGGAAAGCATGATACAATTTCAAAAAAGTGAAAAAATAAGGAACAGACATGGTAAAGCACTGTTTTATATGGTAAAGAAACATCAAATTACGTTGCTTTTAGTCTTATATTCCTATTTGCCAGTCAACCTTGAGACCCTGGATTACTTTAGTATGAGATCAGAACATGCAGAGAGAGGGAATGGAGCTGTTGGCATGATTTGAAAACCCACATTTTGGTCGCAAAGAACAACCTGCGCAATATCTACACTCTCGCTCATGGAAGCAATAAGAGCACATTGTATTGAAATTATAAGCATTGTCCAGATTGGTCACTTTTATGTACAGACATATACTAAAGTCCTATAGTTTTGCATTTTAAAGCAATATGCCACTGGCTGATTGTTTATTAACTATCCAATATGTAAATAGAAAAATTGCACAAAACAATTTTTCTTACTGGAAAAGCTGCATTGAAATCAAGTGACTAGGAGACAAACCTTGGCAAATTTATGGAAGTCACGGAGCTTAGTAGTCAAACGGAGACTACGCAGTGGTTCCCCATTTCCTCTATAGAACTTTCCATGGCAAGATTCTTTTGGGGTTGGAGTAAAGTCACTGCAATCTCTGTTGCCTGAAGGTGATGCTTTTGAAGCAGTTCTCTGTGGTTCTGAATCAATCAAATCATGATGGTTATCATTACCAAGCCTCTCCTTAGATGATGGCGAGTAAAAATGCCCACCAACTGCTAGTGAAGGTGAGTCAGGAACTACAGCATCTTCTTTGTCAAATTCTCCCAAAGATATTTTGCTCATAATGTTCATAAATGATCGTAATAAGGTATCAAGTCTTTGGTGAAGTGTGAGTAGGAATATGTGAAATCCCTGCAGATCCCTGAGAGCAGCGCGGAAACCAGCGCGAAACGCATGAACTACAGACATTACGTCGTTCGCATATATATCAGTTTTGTCCATGTCTTCTGATGGAGGACATCCTAATTTCCCTCCAGTTACATCATATATCAGGTTTGAGGCAAATTCAGAACTGTTGAGTAACAACTCAATCAACTTAGGGTAATTAACCTGATCATTTGCACGTTTTCCAGCAGGGGGTCGCCGAGGTACACCAGAATCAATGGCTATTATGTTAATGTCGGGAGACAGTGATTCTTCAGATGTTTGACTTATATGGTTGATGACAAGAGATAGTGGAGATTCTGAGATATCTGAAAGATCAGGGGAATGTGATATCAAACCAGGATCGTGAGAATCGAGTCTGCAATCTACTGAAGTTGACCTTCTTTCTTTCTGAAAAGCACATATCATCTTTGGTCTATATCGGTCAATTGCAGAATCAACAGCGGCTTCTAGCACATCTATATTTGCACAGATAGTCTTTCCAGCCAACAACAAATTCGCTGGATTCCCACGCCATCTAAGCTCACGGCAAGGCAACCTATCTTCATTTCTGATGACTAGGTCCAGCATCAGCACCCTGCCAAGAGCTTCTGATGTTCTTTCTGCTGATTCCTTTGACTTGAATGCAGTAGAGCTTTCAAGCAAGGGTGAACCGTGTACATAACTGCAAGAACATGCTCAATATTCAGAAATAATAATCAAAATTTATTTTTTACAACAGTCAAGTGTTTTTTTTTTTCTCCAGTTGTACCGTAGATATCCTCTTTTCCTATTTTAAACAACACTAAGACGAACAAAATTTACTTCTATTTAGTATGCTTCAAAAATTGGACAAATCAAGAACAACTTAAGCATCAAGAATGACACTTGCTTTGTCACAAAGTGGTGGGATTTTTGTGTAAGATAAAGAACAATAACCTATTTTAAATATTTTCTTTAGGCGTGTCAAGCTAAGTCAACAGTCCAATAAGGATATCAAAATTCAATGAAAGACATCAGAAGCAGCACAGCTGCAATGTCTGCATTTAAATATAGTTGTTGGAAGTGACAAAGCAAGCAAAGGTATTCCGTGTTTCCATGCTAAACCTGAACCAAGTGAAATCAGATGGATCATACCTCATAAAAAAGAGACACCGGCTGAGCTCAAGTGCTTCCAAAAGTTCAAAACATGTCACCTCGCCAATTTCATCACCCTCAGAATTTGCTGCTTCTCTAGCTCTTTCCGCAGCTTCCTTTATTTGTTGCCATTCAAGACTGGTATTGTGAATGACTCTACCCTGCATCTTCCAATTAATAGAGGAAAATGAATACGGAAGAAGTATACTCTACTAGGCCATGCTTGAAGATGTGGTGCTTGTGTTATGAAAGCTTAGGGAACAACCTGTGGAGTTTGGACTCCCAACCACTTGGCAAATTCGTAGCCAAGGCGTTCAGACTGTGTTGCCATTCTTGATGGTGATATCTTTATAACTGCTGCTGCTTCTTTTGGATAAATATCGGCATTCCCAGGCAGATTGAAAAAGGCAAAGAAGACAACTCCTCCAGAATTTACAGTTACCTATGTGCACACAACTGAGGAGACATCAATCCAGAAATTAAGAAAATACACATCTGATGTAGCCATACCAGCAAAACAATCACTGTTATCAACATGCTCAGAACCACATTTACTTTATCCATCATATCTGACTAAGCAAAAACAAAAATTATAGGATCAAGTTTATATTCATACATATAAGGGGCACAAATAAAACAACCAAAAAGGATATCCATACACGAGCTCTGTGAATTGGTTTACATGTGCAACTTATGTTAACAATCCACCACACACAAGTGGCATCTACAATATCAACCCTGTTTGGTATTTGATCCTTAAGAATTAACCACAAAAAAAGAATTTAGTGTACTAGTGTTGAATTATAGAAAGCAATTAACCTCGAGAGCTTTGTTCATCTCATCTTCGGATTGTTCATTGCTACTATCGTGTTCAGTGTGGTGCAGTGAAGAGAGCATGTCCCAAGAAAAAGAGCTCGACTCAATGTCCAACATTGCAGCCTTCCCAAGTCTCTCCCACAATCTAATTTCTGTCTGATCAGGGTGCAGCTCCAATTTTGGATCCTCCAACCGTTCCCTAACGCTGAGCCACAAATGATGAACATTAGCAACAGTCACAAACTTCACTTCTTAACCACGCCCAACCAAAAGGTAAAGAAAATAACAAAACTTAGATTAAGTTCCCTAGATATATTTTGGGTGTTGTCTTCCACAAAAAGTGAAGAGATTTACTTTGGTAATTTGGTAATCAGCCCAATAAAGGTTTGTATTAAAAGTTAACACAGATTACCAAGATGAACACCAAAAACACCTAAAGAATTGTATCTAAATTTTACCAAAAAGAGAAACCTCGAAAGTAGCAATAACTAACCAAGAAGTAGATGACATGGTGATGGAAGTACGGTGAGGGAAGCCAGAAGGACGATGTTTTGCAGTGCGCTTACGAACCAATTGGAGCCATTGCGTGAACTTAAACGCAGGCCCTGCAGTGATATCTCCCAACATATACAAAGCCTGCATTACAAAATAATCGATCCATGCTGTTGCACTTGCAGTTTCAAAAATCATAATGACACAAATTTAATACACCCACAAAAAGAAAAAAAAAATGAATAAATATCATACCCGAGAGGTCACAGTTAGAGGCAATGGGGCCTCAATCTCAGCCTCAGACTCGTCACTTTCGAGTTCCAATTCCCTCTCTTGGCCTTTTCCCTACAATGTCCACTCCCACATGCAAAATGTTAACAATGTTCATGTACAACACCAATCAGATCCAATCAAGGATCTACCGCCACCGATCGGTGCAGATCACAATCACAATGAAATGCATTGCAAAACATGCATGTGATGTAATCATGTAATGTAACGTAAGATCTAGAGCAAAGCCATGATGAAGAATAAATCACATTATATCAAATTTGGTTATAACATTTTTCATTTTTCCAAAAATATTATGTTTGTATTGTTAATGAAGATGTTGCGTAGATGAAAGAGGGTATTAACCTGGTTTTGCTGTTTTGCCATATGGTATTGGTATAGGGTATTAAAAGATGGTTTTTGTGGGAATGTAAAGTCAAATTAGAAGTGAAAAATTGCACGAAATAGCAGGCAAAGTAATCTGCTTTTTTTAAGGAGAGAGAGACAGAGAGAGAGAGAGAGAGAAATGGGAGATTAATGATGATGGACACTTCATGTACATAGCTTTTTGCGTTGAGACAGAACAGAACACAACACAACACAACACACTTGACAAAGTTGTTCTACAACAAACTTTGAATGACAAGAAGTAAGAAATTAAGACGAGTATAGAGTTGAAAAGTTTGAGTTGGGTGTGGTGGTGGGTCAGTTAATTCAACACAGAAAAAGGTGAGTTTGGTTGGGATTGATAATGGAAGATTAAAGTTTCAGCAACCAGATCATGTGCTACTCCACTCTGCACTCTCTACTCAGCAGAGCAGGGATCTCTTTTTATATATATTTTCCTCTTTCTTTTTAAAATAAAGTATTTTTTCGAAATAAAAATTTAAAACACACGTATGTTGAAATAATTCTCATAATAAAAATCAACAATTTAACATACTGATGAAGTTTTATCAGTGTTCAGATCTTCCAAGGGTCCTCTTTGTCCCCCCACTCGGTGCTGCAGGGACCAATTCTCTTTTTAGTATGGATTTTATTATTATCTAAATCATTATAAATTAAAATCTGTGTTGGTGTAGTTTCATTTCAAAGTATACATCAAAAGTGTGATTTTTCTCTTTTGTGTCGTGGGGAGCCAACATATTCAAAAATCCTAACTTTACCAATTTAGCACAGAATGCTCTTCTGCTGTTTGCACCACCCTTTTATTAAGGAAAGTTATGAATTACACAGTCTTTCCTTTAGATTTTCTTTCACCGCTACCTATAGTACGAATTTAGATATTATTTTGAGTGTTCTTATGTTTTTATTTTACTTTATTTTTAAAATATACTGATATACGCCCATTTTTAATGTTTTAAAATATATTAATTTTTTAATATATTAATGTATTTTAAAGGTTTAATATCAAATAAGTATACTCATAATATATTTATTTTGTATTTTTGAAAAGTCCATTGTGATGGTTTTATATTTCATAAAGGAGGGAGAAATTATGAACATGACATTAAGTCTTCCTTTATATAAGATATTTAACATAATTTTTAACTCAAAATTTTTAAACAATGTATTTATATGTTTTTGTTATTTATTTTATGTAATGTTTAATTTTGTCTTTTTAACTTAATGTTTCACTTTTGAATTATTAATATTATTAAAATGTTTATGATATTGAATAAGTTGCTTCATTGATCTCAATCGTCAAATTTTCAGTTTAATTATTTTAAAATTGAAAGGGGGAGGAATGTCCCTCATTTGAAAAACTTAATAAGACGACATTTTAAAATGAAATTAATGCTATGGAAATAAATTATTGTTTTAAAAAAATAACTAAATGAAAATAATTACTATAACTTATTTAATAAACAAAGCCTGAAAGATCAACTCCAAATAATATTACAATATCGTATTTTTGTTAATTTTAAAATATCACACTCAGAACAATTTTCTCAGCCTAAACATACATTTATTTGCAACCTCTATCCATGTGGTCACTCCAGCAACATTTTTTAGCAAGAAAATGTAATTTTTTCTCTCAATCTTGTCGGAAATATGATCCAAGCAAAAAATATTCAGGTGATTTTTCGTTCAAAATGTAATCTTTCACTATTTTTAGAATTTTTTTCTCTTTTTTTTTTTGAATGTAGCAAAAAATATTCAAATTAAAGGACTAAAGAAACCATCAATACAAGCTATACCTATAAAGGATGAGAGGCAGGAACAAGACACCCACTTTGCTGCTATCTCAGCATACAACAACATCAAATTCGAATACTAAATTGATAGGTCTTACTTTTTTGACATCTTTGTACGATAAAGCAAACCATTTCAGCGCACGTTTCTTGCACATAAGAGAGAAATAGGATCAGAATCAGAAGTGAGGCCAATGAATTTGTACAAACTCTCTTCAAGAAATGATTTTGTCTTTAGCTGAACCAACAATTCACATATGACATGCAAGGGAAACAACAAAGCATGGTTTCAAGCTTACAGGTTATCATATTTTTACGACTCTGATGCTCCATACAACTAAGAACAGTATAATAGTTCAGAAAAAGAAGGTTGTCAAAAGATAATTTTGCTACATCGTTATAAAATTTATGTGACAGTCAAAGGTAGATGGAATAAAAGTCAACGCCTGAGAGCCTATAGATAGATCCCTAGTTTAGGGTCATCACCATGCTGATGCTATTTGGCACTGTTAAGGGCCATTATTAAAGTATGGACAGTTGGAAAGCTTCTTATCACACATAGGGGGAGGCACCCCATTTTGTCTTCATTCTTGAAAATCACACTGTTGAAAAAAATAAGATTACATGGTATAATAGGAATTGCTTCATTAGAATGATCATTCAAAAACATTTGTAAAATGAATTACTGGATAAAATATATGTACATTTTATTCAAAAATAGTGATTTACCATGATGAAATTATCAATATGCTGTTACATTTATGAGTGACTATTGTTCATTATAAAGCAGAACAGCAGAAGTTTGTTAAGCCAAACTTTAAAAGTTTTGCTACTTGGTAAAAATACTATCAGAACACATGTATTCTACAAAATAAGGACTGAAATAGTATTTAAGGAAAAAAGAAACATTTTGCACTAAGCCAAGGATCCATTTTACATTTGACAGTCCAATGAACAAACAAGCACCCAATCATGGAAATAAATTCACATTTGACTCATATTTCCCCCTCTCCCCTTAAATTTTCTTTTACCAGCTTTTTCTTTTGAAATTACAGTAAATTTAATAGTTATATAGTACAAATTTAGCCTTACTTACAATCTCTCAACTAGATTAGAGAAAAAACTTAGTCTTGTCAAAAGATTTCAGGCAGAGGCCTATCTTCCAAGAATGACTTGAACAAAACAAATGATCGTTCAGGCTGAGAGAAAGGGGCTTCATGAGAAGCACCTCTGACAGTAGCAAATGAGAGGATGCTGCCATAAACTTGAGTCCATCCACCAACCTAAACAAAAAATTTGTAAACTCACATCAGTTCATGATGTATATATATTAAATAAGTTGGATTATATTTTATAGTGTTTTACTTCCAAGAGAAAAGAAAATGCTTCCTACCATTATCGTGTGCAATCAGATATAACATAACAAGCTTTAAGCAAGATGTTAAATACTATTAGTATGTACCTGCTGGCCTTCAAACCATACTCTGTAGGGGACTGTTGTATTCAGTCCTAGTTGTCTAGCCAGTTTTTGAACTAAGGTGCGGCTTCCAGTCAGTGGAATTACTGAATCTTGATCTCCACTATAGTGAAACAGAACATGCATATGTTAATTTGTAGATGGTATTTGAAAAGCATACATATGAACTTTCAAGTTCAAGTAACTGAAGTAAATACAATCAACACGGAGAAGGAAATAGTTTTGGTCTAGTTATACCTGTAAATTAAGACCCGAACTCCAGCTTTTATGAGTGATCCAACAACAGGGAGTGTAGGTTTCTCCAGGTTGAGCATATCATAGTTCAAAATGCTGTTGCTAACACAATGTAAGAATAATACATGTTATTGGGATTGGTAATATTTTCAAAGTAATTTTACTATGATTACTTATCTTTCATGACCAATTAAGCAAATCCATTAGGGTAACCAACTAGAATGATGAATGATAAACTTTCTTTTTCCATTTTGTTGAGTTTTGAAGAAATTACTTGCTGCAGACATCCCATTTTCGGACTCCGACAAGCTTGGCATGGAGCGCCTCTTGTACATCTTTTCGGTTCAAGTAATTAGTAACTTTGTCATCTACACATACATCTATGCTATCATCTGTTTTCTGTTTCGCAAGAGGTATCAAGTTCTTTAAGATATGATGAAACAAGTGAATTTGAAAAACGAAATAACCACAAGTATAATAGGTAAAAGGTGATATAAGAAACATCCATAGGGAAAGAAAAATGAGAAAAAACTCACTTGGCCTTGAGGGCAAATAGCTTTGGATTGTGAAAGCACTGATGAAATGCAAACATCAAGGGTGACATCATATTTGTCCACAAACTTACTTGTTTCTTTGGCTACTCGCCTCAAAACCTTTGAACAAAGCGGAGAAATCGAGTCTCTGTAGTACTCACTGACGTACCGGGAATAGTTACAGCCTGTAGTGAACAATTTGTACGTTGAATCAGATATCAAACCGTGAGACCAGAAGAACTCGGCCCTTGAATTCAAGTCAGTGGCATATTCTAGAACTGGGTTACCCAACTGCAATAAAAGAGACCAGCTTGGCATTATGCATTGTTAGAAATGTCCTGAAAGAGAACCATGGTTGATAAGTAAATGGTGTGTTTGTTACTTACGGCTATGCCTTTCAGATTGAATAACTTCTCCTTTTCGTTTATTTCAATCATGAGCTTTGCAAGTTGTGGAACATAATGCCCTGATGTTTTTTGATAAAGAAAAGTGTTTAATAACAGATAATGGCGATTGTTTCATGTGTAACTGGCATTTCGAAATTTGAGTTCTTCTAGAAATGATGATTGAACAGTGACGTGGCATGCATACCTGCATAGCTTTCACCTGCTAGAAACAAATCTCTGTGCCTGAATTGAGGGAACTTGTTGAACCAGCGTTGCAAGAATACAAGATTGTCCCTGGCTTGAGAAATGAAAATTACTGTATTCAAGGACTGTGATGTTGAAATCAGAACAATAGCATTCTAATGTAAGGACAAGGGATGAATAATCAAAGAGAGTACATCGTATCATGCAAAAGTTGTGTCGCATTTTTAGCACTAATTGCTGTTTTGTCTAAACTTTTTAAAAGCCTAAACATAGAGTACGTTCCTTTTTTGACAGAAGATATGATTTAAAGAAGCTTTCTAAAGAAGAGCTTATTTGTCTCAAAAGATTAAAAAAATAATAAAATGAACAAAGTTCCAAAGCAATTGATAATGGAAGGTAGATTACCTGTTGTCTCATCATTCACAGTCTCATAGGAAGAGGCACCTTTAGCATAAGAGAACCCCACTCCAACTGGTGTCTCCAAATACAAAATGTTTGTCTCTGCATTACAATGTAACTCTTATCATATTGGAGCAATTCTTGCACTTATAATGGAATGATCAGTGTCTCCATGGATTACCTCTGTTCCAACTGTACTCGTTTTTAATCAGAACTTCTCCATTTGGTCTAAAAGGTCCATTTTCAGAGAATGCACCCACTCCAAGAGAAGAACAGCCAGGTCCTGTAGAAAACAGAAATTAGCTGATACATTTGAAGTCTTTCTAGAAAATTTTAAAAGCATATTCTGAAACTAAATGCTCTACATTCTACACTGATTCTGCATATACTTTTTATCCAAAGTCTTAAACTTATTCTGATTTGCCAGGTAGTGTTACATAAATATAGTTGTACCAAGATAGAGATTGCAGACCTCCATTGAGCCAGAGAACAAGAGGCTTTGAAGCTGGATGAGTTTCTGATTCAACAAAATAGTAAAAGAGAGCTTTGTGTTTGAGATCATCCACTGTAACATATCCTGAGAACTGTTGGAAGCGTGTGTTGGGTTGCCCGGGAAGCCGAACAATTCTATCTGCATGATTAGAGAGACAGAAAATCTCCAAGGAAAAGCTCAATTGAAGCAACACCACAGTCACCGCCATGGTTTTCCATGTTGGCAAGTTCGTCATTTTTCACAAAAATGGAGAGAGAGAGAGAGAGAGAGAGAGAGAGAGAGAGAGAGAGAGAGAGTAGGACTAAGGCAAAGCAGTACCAGAAAGAGAGAGAGGTGTGTGCTGCTTTTAAACTGGTACAGTGTTACTGAGTATTTACTGCATGAGGTTAATTGTGGGCCACTTAGTGATTGGGAGCTGCTTTTAAATTCATTCTATGATTACAGTTCTAGCTTTATCATGTTTTTTGCTTGCAGGCTTGCTAGAAAACGGTGTTGAAAGTGATGTATGAGGGGTATAAATCTTAGTGTATCGAGTTTGTCTATACTGTGAAGCAAAAAGAAAGTTGTATACATTGTTGGGCCTCCAAATGCTATAAGAGTCTGTTTATAAAGCTTGCTGCTATGAAAAAGAAATTAGATATTGGAATGTGGGCTACCTTGAGAATTACAGTCTGTGAATCTTCTTTTAGACTTGTAGTTCTACTTTTAGTGTTGATGCATCAAGCATAAATACCTTGTAAGTTGTAACCTTTTTTGTTTTTTGTTTTACCTCACACCAAGAGGGTGGTGTCCCTTTCATTCTTTAAAATTTGAGTTAAAATTACTAATGTTTTATATTTTATGATTACAAAAAAAAAAGGTAACTCATTTTTTCTGCATTCTGAGTCACCAGAGAATATGAGTACGTAGCACCTTGGGGATATTGCAGGTTGTATGCAGAGAGATACACGGTTTGTTTTTGGTTTTCCCGAAAGCTTGTTTGATTGATGAACTTTTCTTGATCAACAAGTACGGGCAGGATTTTGCACAGCTACAAAGTGGTTACAGAATGGAGATTCCAAGAAAAATTTAACAATCCTACTCTTGTAATTGACCACTATATCGTAGGATGTCAGAGAAGCTAGTGATATAATGTTCTCAAATACATCATTGGCCATCAATTTTTTCTTTAAGGATGAATCATATACTTCCCACTTATTTTCTTTTCTACTTGTCTTCCATGCACAAAGAGTTTGGTGGCATATTTGAGGACTTAGTAATAATAAGCTTAATGATGAGATTTCCCTGAGAACCATATATACTGTTGAAACTTGAATGGAATGGATTTGAAATGAAATGAGGTGGTTAAGGACTTTTCTTTATGTTTTATGTGGGGATGAACTGGTTTCCTTTGACCAGTTGTGAAAAGGCTTTTCTCATAATGATAGGGTTTACCTTGATTCTTTTCTTTTCCTTTTCTTCCAAACCTTTTTGTCCTGCTGATACAAAGCAACTACCCTCCAACATAAATAAATCACTTCTCTTTTTCTTTTCATATACAAACTCACATGCCAACTTTTTCATTCTTGAGGGGGGCCTCCCTCAGTTCATTACTTCACCAGCTGTGTTAAATCAATTTATGGATCTTTATGATATCATTGGACCCTCTATATATATATATATATATATATATATATATATATACACACACACACACACACAAGTACACTTAGAACTTAGGAAAAAAAAGATGGTCTGATCATAATGTAATTGCAACCAAGTCTAGTCACTGAAGCACTGTATTTACCAAACTAAGGAAGAAAAACCATAAGAAAAGTGGTATAAGCATTAGAACAAACAAGCTATAAAAAGACAAATATGATATACATATATGGTGGGGTTGTGTTATGTCTATGCATGCAGCTCAAAGAACTGGTAAAGGAGAAAAAAATGGTCCCTACCTTCATAGCTTTTGCAGATGTCTTCAGATTTTTCATCATTAGCTGCACTATAGTTTCACTGGTGTATGTGTATTGACAACTTTCTATCAATTCTCAAACACGAATTCTACTCCCAGCTAACACCCACCCGCTTCATTTTTCGTTCTCCATGCCAAGGGAAATTTATGTGACATCAACATGGCTTAATATTATAGTAACGTGAAACGGTGGAAGTGGTTAGGTAGAGTTTTGGAGCATGATAATGTGTTGCAGAGTAGAAAAGGAACTGCTCTTACTTTGTTCAATCTTTTGGTTTTCTAAGCGTAAAAGATAGAGAGTGAAGAAAAAAGCTTATCCACTTTTACTATTTAATTACAATTTCCTTCTTTTTATGATCTGGGGTGCTATCACCCTCCACCATGATAAAAATGTTCATTCTATCAGAGGAGGACTCTCTTCCACATTCACTAATACCTCTTTTTTTACGATTCGGTCTCCAAAACTAACCATTAACTCAACAAGAAGACATAATACTAATGGGATCAGAATCCAATCACATAAAAGATTAACACTATTTTTAATCCAAAATTTTAAGGCAATAAGTTTTCATTCAATCTTTCTACCACCCATAGGAGACTTAAACTTGCTTGGATTTCTAACTATTGTGGCTTGGGAACAAGTTTTTTTATGGGACTTTGTTTCCTCCTAGGTTGCAACTATGGACTCTTGAGAACGTATTGGAAATAGAAATCAAAATCAAACACACTAAAATTAAGTTTTAAGTTTATGAAAAAAGTTATTAACCCTTAATTTTTATAACAAGTCTTTCAGTTTTAACCACCATTTCCATTGTAGTTTTAGTTTGATAAAAATATGTTAATAAGTTAGAAAGAGGAGGAGAGATATAAAACTGTCTTTTAAGGTTTTTAATTGAATAGGATAGGAAATAGTTTGTGGTTTGGCATATTAAGTTTTTAGTTGGTAGGCACAAAAGAAAAATTACATTAAATCCTAAAAAAATGAACTGAGGTGTGAAAAATTCTTACTTCCTTTTGCATTCGACCAGAGAAAGAATGGTGTGAAAAAAGAAAAACGGATTGGGAAAAGGAAAATTATATAATTGAAGTTCGATACATAAATTAACGTTAAAATTCATTCAAAGCAATAGCTTCACCTTTTACCTAATGTCTCAAACAGCACTTAAACATCATCGTATAAGTTATGCATTTCCCAAACTGAAATGTGACACTTATAAAAAGATGATCCATTTATATTTTGATACATAACATATTTAGATTTCGTTACAAAAGACATTTAACATCAAAAAATAAAATTCAATTAAGTCTTTTTTTAAAATTACGAAAGTAAGAAAGAAATAATAACCAAATTGAATTATAAGTCTAGCCCATTTCTAATCAAACAAATTAAACCTAAATATGTTACATGAATGTTGATGGAAACTATAGAAATGTGATGGTTGAATATCACCTCATAATTTCTCTACAAACAATACCACACAATACTGTTTGTTGAACTATTAAAAAACCTATAATAATGAAATAATTCAAGGTTTCATCGGTTCAACGGTACAAATTTGGTTGAATAATTATAATTACATTACTTTATTTCTAATGTGATATTCTGAATAACAATATTCAGAGAAAAAAAACAACACAATAATTATAATTTCATTACAAAGAATGTTGTTGACTGAAGAATTTAAGTAAGAGCATGCTGCTGTTTAATTTCCAATTTGAAAGAGCAGAAAGAAAATTAAGCACTTGAGTATGAGAAAAAGGTAACATCACCTAAGATCATTCTCTACAAAACCAAATGAGACGCTTATGATTTGAAACAAAAATAAAAGGCTTTTGGGCAAACCAATTCTACGAAATATGAAGTTGAAGAAAATAACAAAGGAAAAATAAACAAATGATTAAGCTGATTCAGCTGATTTAGCTGATTCAGTTGATTTAGCTGATTCAGCTGATTCAGTTGCATTGTTTTGGTCAACTTTTTTCTCTTTAACCAGTTTCTCTATTAAATCAGCTGCTTCTTGAACTGTTGAGATGTTCTGAGACCCATCCTCCTCAACATTGATGCCAAACTCGTCCTCCAAACCCATCACTATTTCCACCTGCCACAACATTACAACAACATGAATTATTTATAATTCAACTCTTTCACTCACACAACAAATTTCCCTACAAATAACTAACACAAAATGTTGTTTTTCATGCTAAATATTATAAGTAAAGCCTCTGAATCAAATGTAGCAGAAAACAATGTTTTATGAAAGTTTTGTATCTTACAGTGTCAAGGGAATCGGCACCAAGATCTGAAAATTTGGTGTCTGGGGTAAGCTCGGATTCTGTGGACAGAGCAAGTTGTTTCCTCACAATTTCACACACCTTATCTACTGTTTCTGGTTGTGCCTGCACCTGCCCAATTCACAAAACTCAAACTTTAAGTTCTGTAATTGCAAGTTTTGAGGGAAAGAATACTCAGAAGGGACCAAATCTCACTGCACAAATGCGGAAACGGGAGGATCTCAAAGAAGGGAAGCTTCTCCTGTTCCATCCCACGCAAACTGCGCCCAAAGTTGAAGTTTTGTAACACCCCTGCATGTTGATTTCCACACCCAAATCAAATCATGTTCCTTTATACACCTTTCAAACTTTCACTTGCATTGATATTCAAAAATTCGAATTGGGTTTTTGAAAAATCACCAAAAGGGTAAGTTGAAGCAGGTACAAGAATAATCAAATGAAAGATGAAAGAAGTGAGTTGAAAAGAGTGAGATAGAACTATAATGTTATAACTTTTGTTGTTAGCAGTTGTAAGAAATAGAAGTTTTGGAAAGAGAGAGTGTGGGATTTGGAACCTGTGTAGAGGCTGTAGAGAAGTTGAGAGAGGGTTGGAAGGTGAGAGAAGTGGCTGAAAGAGATGCCATTGCCATTGTGATTGAAGGTAAGGTTTTGGGTGCAGAGAGAGGGAAATGATAAGAGATAGGGTTTGGGTTTATGAAGTGAGAGTGTTGAATATTTGAGGCAACTTGTGTGTATTTTGTGCTTAGTTGGAAAGTAAAACATGTTTTTTGGTGTATAGTGGATGAAATCAGAGAAGGGAACGAAGGAGTGGTTGAGGTTGCTCTTTAATGTAAGATTCTATCCATAACTGAGGTGGCAGTTATCAGTTACTGGATACTGTCTGAATCATCATCTTCCCAATTTAGCGGCAACATGAAAACAAGTAGCATGTTGGAATCAGGTTCCATGCTAAATGTCTTATAAGAGAACAACTTATTTCATACCAAAAATGAATTAATAAATTTATACAAATACATTATGTTTATCTGAGAGTGTTGAATATTTAGCAAGTAAGAGATTGTTCTTGTATAATATGATGAATAATACATAACATCACTGTAGTTATAAAAAAAAAAAAACACAATTTTTAAGAGTCTTTTTGTTTAAAACGAGTATTTACTAGTCACTCTTTAAAAACTTTTTTTTTTTATCAAAACTCTATGCATTAATATCATTTATCAAGTAGAAGTTATTTTCTTGAAAGGCAATTAATAAATAAATTTATATTTAGGATGGCCCTGAAGCCAATGCTTTCTTTGGCCTTACCCTTAGGTCAACTGTATGCATATTTCGAAACCAAATTTATTACCTTATGTTTGGGAACAGAAGGAGCTAACAAATATAATTAAGTTTATAAGATAAACTCATTTGATGAAGTGTGTACATCAGTGGCAAAGTATAATTTATTTTATTTATTTTTAATGCTTAAGTTTCCTTAATGAAAACATAAAGTGGATTGTAAGCTGTGTAAAAAAAAAAGAAAAAAAGATTTTCCATATAATAACTGTGAAGAGTGAAACTGTTGCATGAAAAATGGAAAGCTTACAGAGTCAAAAGCTAACAGAAATAGCCTCTGTATAAAAAGACTGCGAAAATAAGGGAAATGAAAGGATCGCACTCACATTATTCACGTTTTCTGTTCTTCATTTTCACCCTTCATACACACTTTCTAACCACAAACACTCCCACTTTGTCGCCCATCTTAGACAACAACATTCTATTTTCCCACTTCTGTTTACGATTGACAGAAACATAGTCACACAAAAACACAAAAAAAAAACTCTCTTTGTCAGGTCTCAATGGCTCCCTCAGACCAATCTCGCCACTCTCTTGTTCCTGGATTCTTATACTCATCAAAAATACAGTCCCATTTGAGTAATAACACTAATCATGGGTTGCCATTGCTACCATCATCATCCTCCATTGCATCGCATTCATCATCCTCATCGTTACCAGTGCAGAGTGGGGCCAAGAGTCCTGTGATCCTTTCACCACAAGAGAAAATCCGCTTGTTTTCTCCTTCCTACTATGCAGCATGCAGTGCCGGTGGGGTCTTCAGTTGTGGACTCACCCACATGGCCGTCACTCCTCTCGATCTTGTCAAGTGCAACATGCAGGTTATTTTCTTTCCTTTTCAGGATCTCTCTTTCATTCAACTGTTTTCTCCATCATATCATTCCAATGGTATTTCAAAAGATGTCATCACACGGATGAAAACAAAAATATTGGTCCAAGTGATAAGAAGCTTGTATTTTCTTAAACAGCGTCAAGAGAAATTTCTTGGTAAATAAAATCTGTGAAACATTGGTCTTTAACCAAGTTAGGACTGTGTGATCCATGTAGCAATTTTCATCTACACTGGCTTTGTTGTTGTACTCTCGGGTATTTGAGTCAGATGAACAATGTTATTATTATTAACGAAGAAAAAGAAAGAAATAGGCTGGAAGAGTTTTAGCTTAAATGAATTCCTTTAGGTCCAGAAGGGTTTGGTCTACCTGAAAGGACTAGTCTCTCTACAAAGATTGAATTGTGCGTAGAATACACGGGAGAAACCAAAACATGTTCTTAGAATGGTGTTTCAGATTAACTATAATTGTTTTCCAACATTTTTCTACCTCAATTATACATCACTTACATCTTCAACGTTCTGCAATAAGTTGCTTAAATTTTGTTCCAAAGATTTTGTGCTTTCCAAGTAATGCAGAAAGAAAGTACAAATTAATGTTAGATGTTATTTTCAGATTGATCCTGTAAAGTACAAGAACATCACATCGGGATTTGGAGTGTTACTGAAGGAGCAGGGTGCTAAAGGTTTCTTCAGGGGATGGGTGCCTACTCTGCTGGGGTACAGTGCTCAAGGAGCATGCAAGTTTGGGTTTTATGAATTCTTCAAGAAGTATTACTCAGACCTTGCAGGACCCGAGAATGCAGTGAAGTACAAAACGATCATATATCTAGCTGGTTCTGCTTCAGCTGAAGTTATTGCTGATATTGCCCTTTGCCCTATGGAGGCTGTCAAAGTTCGTGTACAAACTCAGCCTGGCTTTGCTCGAGGTTTATCAGATGGGTTGCCCAAGTTTATCAAGGCCGAGGGTGCTTCTGGGTATGCTTTTTGGTCTTTTAACTATGGTTTTTGAATAATACGTATATATCAAATTTGACACCTGCGTAGGATGTGTCCAGCGTAGCTATTCTGTATCAGTAGTTTTAGGTTTTGGAATCCAAATCTGATGAGTTTGTCTTCATATCCAGGTTGTATAAAGGTATAGTTCCTCTTTGGGGGCGTCAAATTCCATGTAAGTTTTAATAATTCCATATTTGTGTTAGCAGTTTATTAGTCTATAACATTGGCATTAATTTTGTATGGGACGCAAGAGTTTGAAGCTAGCATTACGGAATTCCAAGTTGCATTCTGCCAATAGGCTATGCTCATCTTTATTTGATTTTATTCTCATTTATATTACCCTTTGTTTCGTGTCAGACACGATGATGAAATTTGCTTCTTTTGAGACCGTTGTGGAGATGATCTACAAAAACGTCATCCCAGTCCCGAAGGAGAAGTGCAGCAAAAATAAACAGCTTGGAGTGAGTTTTGCAGCTGGATACATAGCAGGTGTGCTGTGTGCAGTTGTCTCACATCCTGCTGACAACCTCGTTTCTTTTCTCAACAATGCCAAGGGAGCCACTATTGGTGATGTGAGTCCCTAAATAGCACGTACATAGGAACAGAATCACACACCACATTCTGTGATGTAATGCTTCGTTGTCTTTTAACTGTTGCTGGATTTACAGGCTGTGAAGAAAATTGGGGTGGTAGGTCTTTTCACTCGTGGCCTTCCTCTTCGTATAGTTATGATTGGAACACTAACTGGAGCACAGTGGGGACTCTATGATTCATTTAAAGTATTTGTAGGACTGTAAGTAGCTACTATCCTACTATTTCATCACATCATATGTCCTTAGTTTCTATCACATCCTTCTCTGCCATGTCAAATGACATTTTTTGTTGTTTGCCCTTTCAGGCCTACTACTGGAGGAAGTGCTCCTGCACCTGTTAAGTAGAAAGCAGAGATACTAAAGATATGCGAAAGGAGATTTTTTTTGTCAAAAATAATCCATGTTTAGATTTTGTCTTTCATTTCATTTTCTTCAAATTGTATTGGATTCTAAGTTCGATTGTCAAAACGAGAGAGACAATCTTGTTTCTACGGGCATGACAATTAGTGTTTTATGGAATGTAGAACTATTTTTCCTAATTTAAACTTCCGATCATACTTGTCCAATACAAAAGCTCTACTCAAATATCTCAAGGAATGAAGGAAGCTTTAATGGGTTTCCGTTTTATGAAAAGAAGAAAAAAGTAAAGTTGTCTTGATGTAGAGGCTATGATTATCTCAGTTGAGTCCATCATAGAATATTCTACGGGGCAATGCTATTTACAAAGCCGAGCCCCTCCTTTTTACTCCACAGTATCTAAACTTCTTATAATATGAAAGCTGGTTTCCATAAAAGGATTTGCAAAAACAATTACAATAAAAATAAATGGAAGGTAGCAAAAGAAAAAGACGGTGTCTTGAACATTTGCCCGTAAACTACATGATCGATCATCTTTGTTTCCTCTTTAATCCAAAATAAATAAATAAAACCACCAGCACATAGATAACAATATTAACTAATAATAATATATAGACAGATTGATGTATAGTGAAAATGATATAAAGAAAATTTTACACCTAAGTTCAAGAATTCTCACTTCAATCCAAAATATGCCTAAAACTTCAAAAATCAATCAGAAAAAAATCACTCAACCCCAAATTTCGTGGTATTGGCTTGCATTTAGAGCTAAAAAGGGGATGACAACAATTTTGTTTTTCAGGACAAGACACGTATAACAATTTAATGAATAAATTCAACATTACTGAATTTTTGGCAACTGAATAATTTGGCAATCTAAAATTGTCATATATATACATCACAAGAAGACAACTAAATGCAAGGTTGATATTTGTTAAACTAAAAAATAATTAGACACTTGGGAACAAAAAGAAAAGGGCAAAAATCTTTTTGCGGGTGGAAACTGTTTGTCACTCTTCCATCCGCTGCCTATTTAGCCTGCCACTTGCTCATGACAAAGTCAATGATGATAATTCCTGCAAGTACCCTGTCAAATGCACCTTCACCACACACTATTCCAACTTTCAACGATTATTACTTGAGGCAATGAATGCCTACTCCGGCATCAAATTTCTCAAAACTTCAAACTAGCCTCATGAAAATCCAGTGCCTTATTTGGACTGATTTTGGTCTAGGTGTAGTGGATATACTGTATCAAATACAATCCTTGCAAACACATGCCTGACTTCTTGTAGGTCTCCACGAGCTAAGTACTCATAATTAATTTCTCTACCTTTCTTTGACAAAAAATTCTCACCAGCACTTACTTTCACACAGTCAAAAAAGTCGACAGCCTTTAGGTACATTGCTAATGGGATAAGCGCCTGTCAAAATGTGAACGATTAACAGTATAATTTAATGATGATAACCAGGATTAATAAGACAAAATATAAATAGAGAAAGCCTTAAATTGCTGAGCAATAATCCAATTAGCATCCAATATCTGGTTTACGTGTTTAATTGACTTGTCTACCATCGTCATCAATTGCCAATCAAGGAATTACAAACAAAATAGTTTAATTTTCCAAGTATATAATTCGATTTCTTACTCGTTAAGTTAACAACTACATTGATGTCAATTGTGCTATACAAGGATTTGTGTGTGTACTATTTTAGGGAATTAGTGAGTTTCTTTTTTATGGATGATGAACGAATTGCTAATTATACTAGTTCAGTTCATCTACTGAGTAGCATATATATATGCTTACCAGATCTGAATGAGGAGCTTGAGGATAGCCAGCCAAAGCCCCAGAAATCAAATGCTCATTTGTCATCTGAAACAATGACCCTTTAACAGACTCAGCAAGATCCAGAATCTCCCCTTCCAAATCCTCTTCATCCAGACCTGAAGGATCTAACAACTCATGAAATCTGGTATCATGTGGTTTGTTTATCCTCCTTGCTATGTTTATTGCTTCAGAAAAATTTCCACCATTATGGAGTGCCAGGCTAAATGCAGCAACGACAGAGCAATCTCTTGGTTTATCACTCAACGCCTTGTGTAATGCTAGGACAGAAACCCTGAAGCACAGATTCCTTATGAGTCTTGCTTTGGTGACACAAGTAGCTAGCCTATAAAGATTTCTAATCATACTATCAGATAGTTTTCAGAACCTACTCTAACAATTGAAGAAATATGAATGAAGAAAAAACCCAATAATTATAAGAGACATGTCAAAGTGATCAAACAGTTTATATATAAAGCTGAGTTCAATCAAAAGCTCTCAAAGTATCAGTTTTAAAATAAATTTCTGAAGAACCAAAACCTCCATAAGAAAGAAAAATGAAAAAGATTCATCAACGACGAGAAGACATTTCCCAGGTATAGGTGCAAATCCATTCATCATGTACTTAATCTAATGGCATTAAGAAATAATCTCAATATAAGAGTCCGATAATAGCTGAATGGTTCACCTGAGCAAAAGATGGAATAGATGATTATGGGCATGGTCAAAGATGATCTCTTTGAACATGGTAGTGTTTGAGATATTGGGTTTGGACCTACTTGGGACATCCTTTTAGGAGGTAAAAAAACTGTGTTCCTATGGCTCTAGAACTCTCTCCAAGTTATAAGCCCCATTGACACATGCCAAAAATAATCTTGGGCAAAGATATTATAGAGGATTCATGACAACCATAGGCACTGGAAATATTTAACAAAGCAATGGGATAGTTACATAACTTGAAAAGCTTTCATAAAACAAGAAAACTGATGCAGCTTACGAGCTTAACTCTGGAAAAAGAGTCAGGAGAATAACATTCTTTCTGAGAAAATTCCCCTGAAATAGAAAAGGAGAAAAGACTTCTAAATTTGATATTTATGTCTTCAAGGCCACACCCTCCTAAGACATCAAAATAGAAAATTCATTTATAGGTATGATGTTGTCATTCCCTTGTTTTTTCAGCATTAAACATTACGTTTATCACATGACTAACAAAGTAAAGCAATAAATAGACCACACTGTTGACAGATCTTACCATAAACTGCTATGACATGGCCGGTTTGGTGCCAAAAGTTTATCCACATTGTAGAAGAAAGACTGCAGAAAATATTTCAAGAAGATCCAATAAAAAATGTGCAAATGCGATGCTAAGATTCTATAAACTCAAATTAATACTCAAGTAACATATGGAACTATCCTGAGATAATCTAATAAACCACATTCAAATTGAAAACAAAAATCCAACCCCTTCCATTAGTTGTTCAGAACTTGAAAGTCTTTTTTCTTTTTAGTAGAAGGGAATGGGATGTCTTTAACGTTCATACCCTAAAAATATTTGAATAAGAATGAACGTCTGGTGATGAGAATACACAAGTTTTGATACAAATAAACATTTTTAACGAGTAGAAACAAGGAATTCTGCATGCTAGAGTTTAATTGTTATTTGCAAGTATGCACGAAAACAAAGAAGAAAGATTATTAGTTTCCAATCAAAGATATACGTTTTAATGCACAACTTGATAAATATGATACATGTTCTAAGTTTAGCAAAGTTATATTCTGTATACTATTCCCACTAGACTAAGGCCAGGAAAATATTCTAAATTGTTGCATGTGATAAAGTCTGAAGTTCCTAAAGAAGGATAGAGTTACCAAAAGCAAATTGGTTCTTTTGTCCCGTCTTCGAAATCCACCGCGGACAAAATAAGCAGCCTGTAATATCAAACCTGAATTAGGCTAGCATTCCATGACTCAATTTCTGAAAATAAAATAGAGAATCATCATCTGCCTGAAACGGAAGAAGTAAATCTAGAAGTCCAAATCTCCATAATAGCCTCAAAGAAGCTTCACCAGATCCATAAGCCAACATATAATTGATTTCCATCAGAAGTCTGCTCTACAACAATTAACAGGGTTAAGTAAGCCAGAATATTCTTACATGTTCATATAATAATGCAGACATGAAAATAACTTTAAATACCTTATCTAGTCTTAACACTGAAGATGAAAGATTTTTAATAGATTGAGCCGTTTCCCTTGAAATACTAAACCCCAAGCGAGCAGCAATTCTAATTGCACGTAAAATGCGGGCTGAAGAAAACAAATCGAGTCAGACAGTCATACATATATGTATGGGAATGAAGTAGTTTTTTTTAACATCGTTAATCCCTCCACAGAAAACTCACCACAATCCTCCTGAAAAGAAGTAGCTGCAGGAACCACTGTACGCACCTATTCACAGAAAATTAAGTTACATAAGCTCAAATTTATGATTAGAAAGGGCAAAATATAAGAAACAACAGCATCAAAGAGATCCGTGGATACTTTAGCTTTTATGATATCTTCCATTCCTCCCATGTAATCATAGACAATTTTGGCAAATGGATCAAACATCAACCTGAAAGAGCAAGACTTTGATTAACTAACTAGATATAATGTATACAAAGTGGATATGTCATGTTACAGAAAACAGATTTGCGGCCAAATGAAGAGAGGAAAAAGAATAGAATTTCATTTAAATGTGGCAAGAACCAGTGCACAACCCGTTAATTGTAAAGTCACGATTCAAACAATTCCTCCAACGAAGTAAGTCCTTCTTATCACAGTTATTAGGTGCCTCAATACCATGAGTGAAGTATACACTTGACTTCCATCTAGCAGTATTAAAACTTGAAACCTAATTAGAAAGAACAATAAAACTATCATGAAAAGCGCAAATGAAAAGAAAACTGACCTTACGGAAAAATTATAGCAATCACCCACCGAAGATAGTTCAAATAAAATGTAAAATGCTTAAAGCAAAAGGGAAATGTACCAACCTCAACAATGGTACCATCCATATGAACATGACATATTGGGAACCTTTTGCCAACTATCGCACACCACGGAAATGTTTTCCTCACCTGCAAATTGAGTTAAGGTTCACCAGCCAATGTTAAAGTCTGAAGACACAAAGCTCAATATAGACATGTATATTTAAAATTATTGAAATGAGATTGTATAAATTAGCTTTTACAGAATGCACATGTTGCCCTTCTAATTACTAATAACTTATCTCTTGGTCCACAGAGTTGTTTAGTAAACTGCCATGTACACACATCAACAATTTGAAAATGAACGTAGAAATAAAGGTAACCTCTCCAAGGTCCGCTGAAGTTATAATATCAAAGTCTTTTGGTGTTTTCTTTAGTACAAGATCTCGAACACAGCCTCCTACAAGGTATACATCATACCCTACAAGAAGAAAAAGGGGTTACCAGTCATGCACTTCCCTCCCCTTGCAGACACAAACATAGAATCCACAGAATCTTATCTTAAAGCGTGCACGCAGAAACACGAAGAACATAACAAAATGTAAAGATTAATATTTCCAGACCCCTATTAGTTACTTGGTAAAATGGATAGCTCCAATCGAATAACCGGCGCAGACAGAAAATAAATCAAGCACACAACGCCTACAAAAAATTCCCCAACACTTGTTAAAAGCGTGAGCAAACAATGTCTTGCGCAGTCATAAGTAAGCGGCTTCTAATTATATCATAGATCATGCACAGGTCAGGGAGATGTTCAGGAAGAACGAACTATAGTCCAGTTCTTTTCAGTTTGAATCATTCGGTACAACCATTAAGTGAAAAAAGTAAGAAATCATTAACATACAAGTGAAAGGTAAGATGTTCAGAGAAAAGAATGCACCCATCACGGCTCACATAGATGCGCAAACAAGTTGTTTTCCACTTATATGAAAAGACAAAATCAAGAAAACGCTCTTCCTCTCTTTCACACTAGACCCAGGTTGAGAAAGCTACGTGAGGAGTGAGATTAGCACGAACCCTTTTTCTTCAGCACATTCAGAACCTTCCTGATTGGAACTGTTATCATGGAATTCCGAAGTCCAAGCTCTTTGGAATCCAATTTCTTCCATCCCGGGACCTTACTATTATTTTCTTCACCAATTCAACACATGTCAAAAAGAAGATTTCAGGACCACCAGGTTCAATAAATCAATACAGGAAAATCTAATTAAGCATTTGAAACAAAGAAAAACCTAATATGAATTGCTCGCTAGTCCCCTTGCCTCGTCCACGGGTTGAGGCCTTACATTCCTCTACCTTAAGCTCAGGGAGAGATTTAGGCACAACCTAGGAAAATAAAAAAGAGAGCACTGAGACAGGGAATTGAAAGAGGGGATGAAGATAAAGAAAAATGAGAATGGTGGGTGAGGTTTTAGAAAAAAGGTGATACCTTGCGGACGCATTGGAAGGGAGCATGGCGAAGAAGGGGATTGGGTTTGCAGGCGAATTTCAATGTAGCGATGACCATGGAGAATGGATGAACCAAGAAGGTTAAAGAATTCGTGAATTGGGATCCAACGTTGTCGATAGGGTTTAGGGGTTTAAGGATAACCAGTTGTAAGATTTTTAATCAATCATACATACCGTAGGCGGTTTCTACGCAATAATAAATTGGAGTTTCATTACACTGTAATCAGAGGTGTGAGAAGCAACTAGGACGATGCAAAAAGAACAACCCAGGTTCATCAATGGATTTTCCGGCCCAATTAATTCGGTTGGTCTTGTTGTAAAAAATTTACACTTTTCACCATTAGGCTTTATCTCCTTGCAACCCCATCAATTCCTACACTCTCGTACTAATGTTAAATATCATGTTAGCAATTTTAATTTTAGTTATATATATATATATATATATATATATATATATATATATATATATATATATATATATATATATAATAATTAAATTTGTTATGATTATTATATTTTATTAGCTAATTTATTAAAATGTTTTAGTTAATTTAAATATATGGTTAAAGACATATATGTCATGAAAGATTAATTATATAGAGATCATAAGCAATATTTTAACTTTATGAGAAATTAAATTAAAAATATTGAAATTTAAAAATAAAAGCAAAAAAAAAGTTAAAAGTAAAGAGTTATACTCTCCATTTAGGAGCACATACATATTATTCGTGTTTATTTTTTTCTTCATCCACTAACAGATGAGAAAATCAAGAGAGAACATAAGATACTCTATAGTTAGAATATCATATACCACTTTTATCTACATTGTTCCCAATGGTCAATCAAAGTATGGCTCCACATACTACTCTATGAGGTATTGTTCATAATATGAGAAGGTTTGATTCCTCGTTAATTATTAATCTATATTTGATGCATAATTTAACATACCCTCCTTGCTCTACCATGTCACATTTGTCATCATATCTCTCAGCATCGTGATCATTGCCTCCAATTACATCTTTATTCTTCGCAGCCGTTGCAATATTTAAGAAAAAAGAAAAGAAAAATGTTTTGAAAAACTTATTTTGACAAAGTATGTAATATAAATTATATGAGAAGAAGAAGAAGAGAATAAAAAGTGAGAGAAAGAAAAAGAAGATCGGGTAACAATAATAATTACAATGACGACAACAACAATAATAACAACAATTGTGACAAAAGAGGAAGAGAAAGAGGGAGCCAAAGATAGTGAATATAAAAATGATGATAATGACCATAGCAATGACAAACATCAACAATAGAAAAGAAGGATAAGGAAGAAAAAGAAAAAAAAGATTATGAGAAAGAAAGAAAAGACCAAACCGTGATATTTAGATAATAAAGATCTATCAATAATTACCGACAACTATTTATTGATAATTATCAACATATTTAGATAATTAGAAATTATTAACAAATAATACTGATGAATTTTTTGTCGTTGTTCGATCCATCAATGAGATTTGTTAACAAATATTTTATCAACAATAAATTCAGACAATTTGTTTGCAATGTTTATTTAATTAATAAATATAACTAGTTAATGTATTGATTTTTTTAATGAGAAAGTACAATCCACAGTATAATTATTATTTTTTCCTTTATATTTATGTTTATTAGTTCAAATTAATAATATGCCATGAATAACTCGTTAATTTTGTATAGATAGTTTAATAGAACTTAAAAATATTTTAAAATATCTATATATATATATATATATATATGTAACATCCCAATAAATATTACTCCAAAAGTCATGATTTATTTTAGGAGTTACAAAATAATAAAGGAGAACAGTAAAGAAATAAACCCGACTGAAATAAACCCGACTGAAATAAAATATGTTCGGAAATTTAAAACCGAACCAAACTGAATACATAAACAAAGTATACAAAATAGATTAACAAGCTGGTGTAATATATATATTAGCCGGTTGGCCAAGATCAAAAATATTTCCTATACAGAACATTCTACAAAACAAAGGAAAAAGAAAAGTAACTATCTTTAAGGACCGGACGGTAGAGCACAATACTCGGGCACCGCCTCTAAATTTTCCTCAGTCTGCACAGCTTCCGCCAGGGTATCTTCTAAAGCAACTTCCAAAGTATCGTCTGCTCACATCCAAAAGGATGATCATTGCAAATGAGGAGAAAAGTCGACCGGTCGGATACCGAACGACAACATACAAAACAAGACAAATAAGGGTAAGCTTATGTAAATTTAACTTATCAATTCATCATACAAGTATACATATTATACAAACAAATCAGACAATACAACATATCATTCTCATACTCAAAATCGACCACTAAGACACTGTCCGGACGGTATGAACATGTAGCTCGGTCGTCCCTAGCACCCGGGCGGTGTAGTAACTGTTTCCTCAGCTGCCACCCGAGGTTAGTCCTCAAACGGTTATATGCGCGTATAATCGCGGACCTCCTGCCATTCCCACACATGACCGACCTTCCTCTACTTGAGAAAACGTCCTCACGGAATATCAGGATCAAGGACAACGCCGGAGTCATTCCCATATTCATACTTTACCAATCATTTTTCCAAACTCATGAGACATTCCGCCCGTGGAATTCTCTTACTTAATCAAATTCCTCATTTGTTATTACTTTCATAATGGAAGGATATCAGGACAATGAATTTATTATTAACGATAGAATAAAAGATAGAAATGAGACAAGAAACATAGCTGAATGGTCCGATAAGAATAAAAATTTGATACCATAGGATATTCATAATAGTCGACAGGCTGTTCTGGCAACGATTGGAACTAACCAACAAAGACTTAACATTAATAATGACCGGGCGGTATGATCAAAGGTGAGACTGGAGAACAAAAGAGTATCAATTGGTTTGATAATGGTCCGACAAGGAATAAAATCGTACCTCAAAGGATTGACTATAAATAATAGTCATCCGGCCGGGTTGGCAAAGGATAAAACAAGCACTAGTCATAGTCGAAGGCTGGTCTATGACCGGACACTTCTCAAAAGGAATTTAGTCAAACAAACCGGTCGTTTCAATAAATAAAAGCTTCACTAGACCATGCAGTCACTAAGTGACCGGACGGTATTTCACAAGGAAGAATATCAGATTTATAAGTTTTATATTTTAAGTGTCAGCCTAAGGCAAAACACTTGTAAGGTCGAATGCTTGGTTTATGACCATCGTTTATTAAGTATATTACAATGAAATTATTAACTAAAAACAACTAAGTTTAGCAAACATACTAGGCCGATCAGTCCGAACAGACCGAACGGAAAAAAGGAGGACCGAATGGTCCTAATGACCTTCGATCTCAGATTTATATTTTCTCTAAGTTTTCATATATACTTATCTCTTATAACTCATATAACAATATATCCCATTCAATTCATGCAAATCAAACAACATACTTTACATATTAAACATACATTTAAATTGGTCACATATTCAATCATACCGAACATCAAAATTAAATTCTTATAAGCTTCCCTTACCTCTAAATTCCAGCTAGACTTCTAAGATTCAACTACGAGGTTGACCGATCGTCCAAAGAGCTCTGACCGGAAAACTACTTGGTGCAATTGAAAGGTCTTGACAGCAGGAGTAAGAATTCTGAAAGGTAATTGATGATCGGAACAGTGTTTAGGTTAGTAATTCTAGAGAGAAGTTTGGAGGTTTAGAGAGAAGGAGGAGAACTTGTGATTTTCAGAAAGTTGGTTTGAGGAAGAAGAAGAAGATTGCATGCAGAAAGTCTTAGGGATTTGGAATTTCTACCTTAAATACGCCTCCAAAACCGAACAGTCGGTTTGCTCTCGTGCTGCCACATGGCTTCCACTAGCAGAAGTCCTTCATTCCCCTTGCAGCCGGACGCTTCCCGAGGTTGGGGAATTAAATGCAGTTGCAGCGTTTGTCTGCCACTACAGCTCACCGAACTCTCAGAGAGTGACACGCGGACATCACTAAGAATGTATTTAATGGGGCGTGACAATATATATATATATATATATATATATATATATATATTGTAAGAATGACAATTTATTAATAGAAAATAATTTCTACGAGGTATTCGCAAACAACTTAGGAAGAATAACAAAGTGTAACAATAAAAATATATAAACACTTAGACTTATGAAGGATAACAAAATTATATAAGTGTAACAATAAAAATATATAAACACTTAGTTTTTATATTAGTTTAGCTCAAACATGAAGTTTACTTTTTAGTTCTCATTTACAACATGGTAACACTAACTAAAATTCATTATTTTCCTTCGTATCATATTTTTTTAGCATATTATTAGTATAGAATGTAACTCTTAGATCTCTTTTATTTCTTATTAGATAAAGAAATAAATTATTTATTATTCTTGTCACTTTTATCTACAATAAAAGAAAATGTCACTAACACGTGAAATTTTTTTATGGCATTTTGTTGTTTTACATTTGGTCTAAATCGAACCGGAGATTAAAAATGAAAATTTACATATGTTAACATAACAAATATAAAATAAAAAAAATTAAATTTATATATATGATTAAACATAACATATGTAAAAGTATAATGAATATAAAATATCTAACAATTCTAAAATTATCAAAACCGTATTTGCATGTCACCAGTCGAGCAATTACAAATCAAATTCATTTGTCTTGTCACAACTCCATCAAAGATCACAAATTGGAATAGCTCCTCCAAATTCTAGTTAAACTTTTATCAAAACACTTTAATATAATAATGATAATAATATAAATACATATTAATATATATTATTTATTTTATCTCATGTAAAAAAATATCTTAAGTCTTACAACAATCTCATCTCATGGTCTTCAAAGTGTCAACACATTCTTTCTTGTTCTAATGTAGAGGTTGAATACCGAATGGTTGCAAATGTTGTTCTTGAATCTTGTTGGTTTTGCAATCTTCTACTGGAGTTTAATTTTTTTTTATCCCTCATGCTATTTTGGCATATTGTGATAATGTTTGTGACATTTATCTACATGGTAATTTTGTGCAGCATCAACACACAAAACAAATTGAGATAAATATTCACTTTGTTCGAGAAAAAGTAGCATGTGGTCAGACACGAGTTCTTCATGTCTTTTTCTGCTACAAGATCATTAACATCTTCACCATAGACCTACCTCAAGTTCTTTTTGATGATTTTCAGATCAGTCTAAACGTTCGTGAACCTTCCGTTTAGACTGCAAGGGTGTGATAGAATCCAAATTATTTTTCTAAAATTAAGTCAATTAGCAATTAATCTATTGTAATTAAACTAATCAAATTTCTATACTTAAGGTATTAAATCTCTTCTAATTACATACTTGAGTTAGATCACATTGTTATGTATATATTTATCTTCAATGCATAATGAAACACACATTCAAATTATATTTCCTAGTGTCTATACTCATTTTGGTACCCTTCCTCCTTTCAACATTTGTCATAGTCCTCATAATCATTTTTGTTTTAAATTATTAAAACATCTTTATTTATTAGGTAGTTTAATAAATCTATATTAACTATTTTTTATCCTTAGTTTTGTAACTAATATTTAAGACACACATTTCATCATTTATATTTTTTCTATAATTATTTGATATTTATAAAATTGTAGATAGATATATAATTATAATTTATTTTCGATATTTGACAATAAAGAAAAAAAAAGTGTATCATTTTAACATTAAAATTTTTGTAATATTATATTTTCTCTTATATGATTTTTACTTTATTATAAAAATATTTAATTAATATTAAAAATCGAAAATAAGCAAATATGTATATGAGATAAAATTTTCATACATATTCAATATAAAGATAAGAATGATAATGAGATTTTACTTTAATGAAAATAATATAGTCAAATTCACCTATCACCCTCTTTACATACCTGGTGACATCCTAAATTCAAAACACTTTTTTTATAGAAAGAAAAGTAAGATTTGAAGCTGGATTTATTCCAAATACACGTAATGGTAAGGATATTTATGTTTGGTAGGTTAGATATAATTATGCAAGAAAAAAATTTGGGGGAAAATATCTACAGAAAGATTTCTTTTTTAATAAGATAAAAAGAATAGTATATTTAATATTTACCTCTTTATTGCAAAAAAGTGAAAATTTAATTCAAGTTTTTCTTGAATGAGAATGGATATGGTCTAGTTAGAAATACACACTAAAAGGAGTTGAGATTAGTTCAAAATGCATTTATTAGAGAGGTGAGAGAAGCTTATACTGTCAATAAGTTTCAAATCGTTAAGATTTATTTTAGTACTTGAAAATGGGTTAGAATTTGTTAGTTAATTTGGCTTGTGATGGGATTTGAGTTGGATTGGATTGAAAAAAATTTAACATTTTAATATGGATTAATTTTCAATCCAACTCATTAAGAATTCGGTCCATCTGGATTAAATTCGTGGCGAATCGGATTGACTTACCAATTTATCTAAAATTTAAATACTTTTTATTAGGTTAATCATTTTACAAAATATTGAAACGGAAGCTCTTTTGAAATTATTTTTGTACGGAATAATTAAGCAATATAAAAAATTCACAAATCTATATTTAGTAATTCAATTTTTACGGAAAAACAAATTTGCATTGCTACGAAGCCATTAAGATTTTTATTGAAATTTTGTGATATTTTTGTGTGAATGAAATGTTATGTTTAATTTAAGCCTCTTCCCTTTTATTTAGATTTGAAATAGAAAGAATTTATTATTATTTTTTTAATTTTAATAAAACTTGTAATTAGGTGACTAACGAGTGAACTTCTCTAATCCACAAACCCTGGTGAGCCATTCAAATTTTTTCAACTTACTACTAGGTAAGCCGGATTAGATTGACTCAATAAATGACAAATTTGGAGCTGAGTCGAGTCAGACGACCTGTTTTGACATTACTAATTTATTTTATCTCAAAGACAAAAAAATGGTAATCTCTTTAAATATTAATTAGAGGTATTTGTTTCATGTTTTAAGTTATTTCCATGAGAAAACCAAGTGTATTTTGTGTTTTTCGGGAAGTTGTTTACCATCACTAGGTATTCTATATTTTGTAAAATAAAATAAAGGAAAAGTGGCAATAATGGATACATATTATACAAGGGATTGATTGTGGTGTGTTTAGTATTAAAAAAAAATTGATTAATTGATTTATATAGGAATTCAAAATGTACGTCAAAATAGCACAATATTAGGAATAACAAGGGGATAACAGGGCGGGACATAAAGAGTTTTATCCACATTTAACTTACAAAACTTTGTTTCGTCTTTATTCCTATCGGATAATGAATATATGCTTGTATTATATTTTTTCTTTTTTGTATACTTTATTTTTTAATTGAATAAATGCAATTAATTTTCTTACATAAATACGAATAAACATCTATGTGGTAATAACATTTCAAGAGGGTATAATTTTAAGGATATTAAACAAACATTCCCTTACTAAAAGCCTCGTAAATAAATAACTTTAGTTTTAATACAAATGTAGCAAATACATAAATACATGGGTAGTTGTTTTTTACTAGACTTGTCTCCTCTCTAAACATGATGTAGTTAAACTAACCTTCTTCTAATCACTTCCTCAAAACTTGATTAAATAACATCTCCATGATAAGTGCATCCCTCAAATGGAAAGAAATAATAATCTAATTCCAAAACACAAGAGAGCGTAAAGAATTTCAATTTTTTTTTTTATATTTTGGATTAATTTCTCCTTAACTTTCCGTACAAGTTTCTATAAAAGAGAAAAAGTTTTAAAATTAAAATAAATGTCTTCATAAATCAAAGTTAGTTCACAATTGCATTAATTTGTAGAAACTCCAACAAATAATTCTTTTATTTTTTAAGAAATTATTTAGTTTATGAGAAAAAGTCTTACTAATTCATTTCCTTAAGATAAACTCTTAGAAACTGATTATTTTTCTTCACTAGGTACCTCTACTTGGCCATGGGGGCCATCATAGATGCTTTCTGCCATGCATCAGATCACAAACAAAAAGGCCATTGAACACTCATCATAAGTGGTATGGTAAAAAAAAAAATGAAAAACAAGGAGAAATTATGAATGTTAGAAGTGATTGATTTGTCATTTTCTCTGATAAATGACAGGTTCTCGACAAATGAAAGTAGGTGTGTAGGTAGGCAATGAAATGAAGGACAAAAGTTGAAGTAGTAGCAGACTATTTGAAAAGTATTTTGGTACTATTTTTCAATGAAAATTTAACAAGTGTAACTTTTATTATATATAAGTCGATTATAATTGAGAAAATGTTGTGTGAAAGCATATAAATCATTGTCTATAGTCAACACTGATCTATTGAAGTAGTTTGCTGTGTATGAAACTCACACCAATTACGAGTCAAAAAAGACTCAACATGACATTCATCAATTAATGCATTGGTTCGTACGTAGCACATACACTGCTACATTTAGCTGGCAAAGCATGCCTAACCAATCTCATTCTGTGAAAGATAATAGAAAAAAGGAAATGTATTAAAGTTTTCATCACGTTAAAAAAACCGTGAAAATATACTTTTTGAAGCTTAACAGTACTGGTACATGCATGTAGTATATTGCAACGTGCATGGTGGAAATGGCAGTGCGAGACAAACGTTGGAGCAAAACACCCAAAAGGTGTTGAAAGATCTAGAAGGGAGACAACATGCATGTATCTAACCTTCCCTCGAGGAAATATGTCTGTGTTTTTGCAGAGAATACATGAAAGGAAACATGAATGTCGTTGACGTTGACAATCTAAGTTCAAGTTCCAGATAAATAAGAAAGTAGTAGAACACTGTATAAAAGTAAAATATTATATTATAAAGGTATTAATATTATAAGAGTAATTAGCGAGTGGGGTGATATAGAAGCTATATATATATATATAGTACATATATATAGTATAGGGTAATGAGAATTAAATATAAGTGAACAAACTGGTTGCTGAGTGTGATCACGCGTGGTCGTTTGGTCCGCTTCACAACGTAAATCAGTATACATCTCTCTCTTCTAGCCGTAGCACAACCTTCTGTATAAAAACTTAAAACAATGCCTTCAATTCCAAACATATATATACAAATTAGGTTATCACATTGCATTTACCACACATAACTCTCGATGTGTGTTGCTGGAAAATGTGTCTTAATTTATTACATAGACAAACAATAATCACTAGTAAAAAATCACATTTTTAACTTCTACATTAAGTTTCGGTTTTTCTAGAATCGAAACTTATCGAAACGCGGTGAGAGTCTCGTAAATTTTAAAACATTATATGTCTTGGTGTTTAAGCAACTGATGTTTAAAGAGAATACTACCTCGGTTGCTAGGATGAACCGATTCGGACAACTTTGTTAAGTAAGGTATATAATTTATTTGAAATAATTAATTTGTTTTAAAATTGTTTTCTTACTATATCTTAATTGATTGGTCTCAAGTAGACCAAGTTATCCTATATGAAGGGCTCTCTGGTCGCAACCCAAAATCTTGCATTTCTATTTACATTGGACGTATAAGACATTTTCTGGTTATGGTTTACTTATGGAGGATAACATGCAAATGCTCTTTTAACATCATAATCTTTATTTTCAAAGAATTAAAGATTTTTAGATAAACTACATTACTTTGTACATTGTTTTTATGGAAAATTTACCAGATTGATTCGAAATAGACTGAATTTATTAATGGTAAGTATCTAAGCTTCAAATCATCAAAAGAAAAGTTAACTTGAAAGAATAATAATTTAGATTCCTTAATGTGATATGTGATAAGTGGTATTTATAAACTTTTGTACGCTCATTTAATATAAATATATTAACACATTTATTATAAATTGAATTTTATTTATATTATCACAAATATCATATTTTTATGATTTTAGAAATATTAATTTTACGTAGATCACATAAATATCATATTTATTAAGTAACTTTGGACTTAATAATAATAATATATTTTGGATCGAATATTATATATATATATATATATATATATATATATATATATATTTTTTTTTTCTATTATTATGTAGCGGTATTGGAATCTTTTGTGCGTTGGTATGTGCATTTTAATTGATTTTTCAAAATAGCTATAACAATTTGGGTCACATAGGTTAGTTATAGTATTCTGTTCATGTCTGAAATATTGGTAGGCATTAACTTGATAGAATGCTAATATTTGAATTTATAGAAGTTTTTAATTTAAACATATTAAACTAAACTTTGATATATAAAATCGGTGAACAGATTATATCTGTAAATTTTTTTTATAGATTTTTTTTTAAAAAAAAGTTGGAATTTTTAGATATAGAGTAATATATATACTTCATTCGTGATTTTAATAAAGTAATAAATACATTAGTATACAATATGTTTTTTATAAACTAGTAAACTTTAAAATTTCAAACCAAGTAAAATTTTTATCAAGAAATAAATTGACCTATGAAAGAAACAATACATTAAATAATAAAAAAACATAAATTATAGTCTATGGAAATTGAACAATAAAAAAATATATTTATTTTTTCAACAAATATTATTTATCGGTATTTTGTTAACGGAGATAAACCCACAATATCTCTCTTCCTCTCTTTCAAAATAAAATTAGATTAGGATTTTTCGATTTCACAAATTAACGTATTTACGAATTAACAATATTATTTACCAATTGAAGAACTCCACAACAACGAACATTGACAGATCGCCAAAACAACCACGCTGACGGTTCCAATAGGAGCACAATTAGGGTTTGATTGAGGGAAAACGACACTAGGGTTCTAATGACGGAGAGTTGTCCTTCGACAGAGAATAGAGTTCCACTAACACATAATGGCTAGACGATGAAGAAGAAGGTTCGCCAGGGAAAAGAGGGCTTGACGAGTGAGAATGACGAGTTGACGAGAACGAGTGCGAATCAGAGAGGGAGAATTATGGTTCCAGTGACGGAGAATGACGGTGATGGATGGTTGCAGTCAGAAAGTAGGGCTCGAGAAAAAGGGGAAACTAGGGCTCAAGAAGGGGGAGAAAGTGGCTCGAGGGAGAAGAGTGCGACAATGTTTCCAAAATCAAATTCTATATTACTTATTTTTTATTTTTTAATTAATTATTATCTGAATATCTGTATTTAAAATCAGTAGATAAATATGTCTTCCACTTACATACAGTCCTTATATACGGATTAATCCTTAGCAAAATTTTCACCTAAACACATCAATATTACATATCGATATTACAGAGGGATAATCCATATATAAAATTTTCCTCCATTACATACGGATAATTCGTATGTACTGGCATCGTCCAAATCCATATAAAAAAAAAATCGTATATAACATTTTCATTATATACGGATAAAAATCCGTATATAAAAGTCCATATTACATTTTTCTTGTAATGTACAAAATTGAACAATTAAAATATGTTTATTTTTTCAACAAGTATTATTTGTGGTATTTTGTTAATGGGGATAAACCCACAATATCTCTCTTCCTCTCTTTCCAAATCTTTAAATCTTTCCACAATATCTTCTAAATGTTAATGGAAGAACTAAACTCACAACTTTTTTTCAATTTTTCTTTCAACTTCTATTATTAGAACAATCTTATAACCCCCACATGTTTCATGTTCTTTTGTTAGGTTTTTGTTGACTAGTATTTATATTGAAACGAATATCATTCTCTTCAATTTATTTTGATCACTAAATTTTTTCTTGATATATATTATTTTTACATTGACATATATTTATCTCAATAAAATTCGTTTCTTTGATTGACTCACAAAACAACTAAACATCATGAAAATTCCATTTACTGATAAAAATACTATCACAATTTTTTATTTCTCCAACCTTTGATTAAAACGAAAAAAGAGAGTATAAGATTAGCTGAGAAACAATAATATTATCATAAAAAAAATTATATATATTGTAGTTGTACATATACAGTATATACTATAACATAATTTTGATTAGAGATTGACAGAAATAACTTAAACACTTATTTTGTTTGCTACTAAATAAATAAACGTGTTTGTAACTGGTCAAAGGGTGGACAGTAACCAATCACGTTCAACAATGGTTATACCTTATAAATATAGACAAATGATTAAATGCACCATTAGGGAATGCTCCGTATAGTCAAACTTGTCAATATTGAAACTTCAACATAGAATACACAAGGAAGAAATTCACACTGTGATTAGCAGAAACACCAAGATATCATGTGTATCACACAAACAATTTGAAGTAGCTATTACTATAGACTGTGTTCGTGCTTGATTTGGTATTATGAATGAATTAAATTTCCTTTTTTATGCATTTTAAGGGCAGAAAATGAGTTTGAATTCTCAAATATAGTTTGTAAGATGTAGCTCTGAGATTTCAAAATTGTGTGCACATAAGGTGTTTGGAAAATTGCAAAGTGTTGGAAGTCTCTGCGCACATGAAGAGGATTCACAATTCGGCATATATCAATCATATATCACGTCACATGAAGCATTTAAGGTCGATTTCATGAATACTGAGATAAACACTTGATTTTTCAAATTTGAATTCCTGGTGGAACGTGACATTGTTCTAAAAATTTATCTTATGATTTTGGATTGATTCCATTGATGACATGAGGTTTTTGGCTGCTAGTACATATCAGAAAAGCAGCCCATATATAGCTCTGGATCAACACACACACACACGATCACAATCAAGATCAATAGTTCCCTTAGAATTAAGTCTCCAAAATATCGTTGTGCAGTGCATTTTTCATTGAGTTGTTTGTATTAGCTGTTGACTATAGCTGTCAACTGTGCTTTTTTGCTCCCTACATTCGATCTTACCTTTTTGCTGACCTGTAATAGGTGTATATATATATATATATATATATATATATATATATATATATATATATATATATATATATATATATATATATATATATATATATATATATATATATATATATATATATATAGTTGAGTAAGAGATGTTCAATGAGTTAATTAAAATAGAATTGCTGAAGGTATACAGTTGATATAAAAATGTTCAAGGAACGAAATTGAGATACCAATTCCGAACATATGATACTTATAATGCATTACGCTTGTTACAAAACATTTAGGTCAGTTTACGTTACTTGCTAACTCATTCATTTTGAGATACCTAAAAGACTATGCTTCGGTATAAAGTGGTGCCGAGAGTCGAAAGCGGGACGGACGAAGCTAGAGTGTTCATGATGGTGTGGAGAGCCGGACGGACGGTGAAGGTTGGGCAGTTTATGAAGCCGAACGGATTGACAAAGACCGTAAGCTGACAGAGACCGGACGGTCTGGGGAAGACTGGGCGCTTTTCCTGTTGAAATCGAATGCTCTCCCTCCTAGTTCTCCAAGCCGGATGGGCGGGTACCTGTTAAAGGCACTCCAACGCTCAAGTCAGTTAAGTGACCGAACGATATCAGAAAGGGATGCATAATAAGCAGAGAATCAAATCTGGTCTGAAGTCATACATGAGACCTTTATTTATACTACTTGTAATGGGCTTTTACCTCTCGTGGGCCTGATGGCGGCCCAATCACACCTTAATCCTCATTAAGCACTTAATGAGTCATTATCAGCTGGCGCGGCGTAGGTGGATGACTATGTAAGGACGTCCCGGGAGGTTGGCCTGGGAGGGTAGCCTGGGAGGTCCACGCGGACAGCCATGTGGGAGGACCGTACGGCCATGTGGAAGGACCGTACGGTCATAGGGGCAGTGTACTGTAAGGGTTAGGACGGACGTCCGGATAAGGAAAAGGATGATCGGCACACCACTCGAAGTGGTGGCAAGGTATAGGACGAACGGCCTGTGGACTGTGAAAGTTAGGACGGACGACCGGATTAGGAAAAGGATGATCGGCACACCTCTGAAGGTATAGGACGAACGGCCTGAAACGGGAGGTTGGCCTGGGAGGTCCACGCGGACAGCCATTTGGGAGGACCGTACGGCCATGTGGAAGGACCATCCGGTCATAGGAGTCGTACGGTACATCAGCCCCCCAAGCCCGAGCATGATTTTAATGATGCGAAGGGTTTTGTAAGTGGCCTTCTTGGAAAGGACGGGTTCACCCAGTTTGTTTTCGCTTTTTAGTCGCCTTTGCTTGGAAGTCCAAGGAACTTGAGGCTATAGAGGCGGAGAGCTAGGTTGAGGGGTGATGAAAAAATTTGCTAACAGTTTAAGGTCGGATAACCGGGGGCTCAAGGCCGAAATACGATCAAGCTTGCGACCATAGGAGGCCGAGATATAGCCGAGCAGTACTCGAAAGCCAAGAAATTGAGGCCTTGACGACCGAGAGGTTGAGGCCAGTTGATGGCCGAAAGCCTTTGATAGCCGAGAGTTTGAGGGTTGCGAAATTTGGCGGAGGCCCAATGGCCAAGAGTTTGAGGCCAGATAGCCAAGAGCTCAAGAATTTGAGGCTGAGAAGTAAATTTGTGGAGGCCGGAGGGCCGAGTGGTCAGGGCCGTATGGCCGATTATTGCGGCCTTTGAAAGACCGAGAGCCTGAAGCCGAATGGCCGAAAGGTGGAGGCCTTTGGAGGCCGAGTACTGAGGCCAGTTGATGGCGGAACCGTTGATGACTTCAGAGGTTGAGAACCTGAGGCCAGTTATAGCCGAAAGGTATGAGGCCCCGGGAGACCGAGATACGAGACCAGTGGATGGTCGAAGGGTTTGAGGCCCTAAGAGGCCGAGAGTTGAGGACCACACGGCCACGAAGTTGGAGGCCGAACGGCCGAGACGTTGAGGCCTTAAGCCGAGTGTTGAGACCAGTTTATGGTCGAGCCATTGAGGCCCAAATGGCCGAGAGGTGATGCCAAATCCTGCTGTGTTTAAGCTCGGATGACCGAGGTCTCACGGCGGAGATATGACCAAGCTTGAGATCAAAGGAGGCCGAGTAGTTCAGGCCGAGATATAGCCGAACGGTACCTGAAGGCTGAGAAGCTGAGGCCTTTGATGGCCGAGGGCTTGAGGGCTGTTATGGCTGAACAGTTTTGAGGCCATTCATTTGGCCGAGAGCTTGGAGGTTGCCAAAATTGGCTGTGGCTGAACAGCCAAGAGTTTGGGGCCAGATGGCCGAGTGGTTGAGAAGTTGAGGCTGAAAAGTTGATTTGTTGAGGCCGGACGGCCAACATGTTTGAGCGTTGATGCCAAATTTGGCTAAGCGTCTGGGCCGAATGGCCGACCGCTTGAGGCCTTTGGAGGCCAAGAACATGAAGCCGAAATGGCCAAGCCGTACGGTCGTAAGGGCCGAGAACATAAGGACGAACGGCCAAGGTCGAATGTTGGTGTCAGATTTGGCTAAGTGTGTGGCCGAAGGGCCTAGAGGTTGAGGCCTTTGGAGGCCGAGTGCTGAAGCCGAATGGCGGAGCGGTGTAGGCCTTTGGAGGCCATGATGAAGTCGGACGGTGTCCCTTTCCTTAAATGGGCGGTCCTTAACGACCGCCCGACCAGGTTGACAGGAGAGATACTTCGTTCATCAACTTGGTTTTCTTCAAGATGTTGGGGGCGGCAGGCATAGCCGTTCACCGCCCAACCAAGTTGACAGGAGTAGTACTCCGTTCATCGACTTGGGTTTCTTCAAGATGTTGGGGGCGGCAGGCATAGCCGTTCACCGCCCGACCAAGTTGACAGGAGTTGTACTCTATTCATCAACTTGGGTTTCTTCAAAGTGTTGGGGTGGCCGTGAAGTGCGGATCCCTTGAGGGGTTTGGTGGCCATGAGGGACGGATCCCTTGAGGGGCTCGGTGGTCCTGAGGGACGGATCCCTTGAGGGACTCGGTGGCCATGAGGGACGGATCCCTTGGGGAGTTTGGTGGCCATGAGGGACGGATCCCTTGAGGGGCTCGGTGGCCCTGAGGGACGGATCCCTTGAGGGACTCGGTGGCCATGAGGGACGGATCCCTTGAGGGGCTCGGTGGCCATGAGGGACGGATCCCTTGAGGGGCTCGGTGGCCCTGAGGGACGGATCCCTTGGGGAGTTCGGTGGCCATGAGGGACGGATCCCTTGAGGGGCTCGGTGGCCCTGAGGGACGGATCCCTTGAGGGACTCGGTGGCCATGAGGGACAGATCCCTTGAGGGGCTCGGTGGCCCTGAGGGACGGATCCCTTGAGGGACTCGGTGGCCATGAGGGACGGATCCCTTGGGGAGTGCGTGGGCGTTGGACTGGCGAGAGGATGAATATTCGAGGTCAAAAGGTCGGATCACTTATGCCAACTTTGGCTAAGTACCTGCGCGAACAGGTTTGAGAGTTTTACCTGAGAGGTCATACCATGACCGAACAGTTGAAGCTTAAGGCCGCCTGGCCGAGAGGTAGATGAGGCCGCATGATGGCCGAGACCTTGTTAGCGGATCGATTGAGACTTGAGGAAACCAAGCGGACCGAACGGTGGATGAGACCAGGGGGCCGAGCGAGTTGATGAGATAAGGTGACCGTTACCTGTGAGGTTGGGTTTGGGAAATTGCCTGAAAGGTTAGGCTATGACCGAATTGTTACAGTCTTAAGGCAGTATGGCCGAGAAGCAGATGAGGACGTGTCTCGGGAAGTCGAGTTGATTGAACGGTCGAGGCTTGATGGCGGAGATCGAACGGGTTGAGAGGAGGCCAAGCTGGCCGAGAAGCTGAGGAGGTCGTGGTACCAAATTGCTGAAGTTTGATGGCCGAGTGGCTGATGGCCGAGAGGTTGATGGCCAAGAGGTCCGAGAGATTGATGCCAGGAAGCTTTGAGGCTGAGGCCTGGGTGTTTGAGATCAATGTTCGGCCGAGAGCTCGAGGGCCGAATGGCCAATGTTGAGTGATGACACCAAAATTTGGCTAAGAATGAGGCCGAACGGCTGAGAGCTTGAGGCCGAAGGCCTAGGAGTTGAGGCCTAATAGAGGGCCGACGAGGTGGAGCCAATGGATGGCCAAATGGTAGGAGGCCGAATGGTGACCGGTTGAGCCGAAGGGCCATGAGGCCAAACGACCGAGGTTGAGACTTGTTGAGACCTTGGAGGCCAAAATACATGAGGTCGGGCTTATGATCGAACAATTGTGGCCGAGCGGTCCAGGCCGAGTGCCTTGAGAGGTGGCCATGTTGGCCGAGCGGTTGAGGCCTGCTGGCCGAGACCTATTTGTATAGGTTGCCATTTTGGCCGGACGATTGAAGCCTGATGGCCGGGACCGAGTGGCTGGAGAAGCTTTCCCAAGGTTCCGAAGAGCACTGCTCACCCTTACCTTGTGGTTACAAATGGGGATGCACACTCATGATCGAACAATTGTGGCCGAGCGGTCCAGGCCGAGTGCCTTGAGAGGTGGCCATGTTGGCCGAGCGGTTGAGGCCTGCTGGCCGAGACCTATTTGTATAGGTTGCCATTTTGGCCGGACGGTTGAAGCCTGATGGCCGGGACCGAGTGGCTGGAGAAGCTTTCCCAAGGTTCCAAAGAGCACTGCTCACCCTTACCTTGTGGTTACAAATGGGATGCACACTCGGCCCCACGGTGGGCGCCATTAATGTTTCGGTATAAAGTGGTGCCGAGAGTCGAAAGCGGGACGGACGAAGCTAGAGCGTTCATGATGGTGTGGAGAGTCGGACGGACGGTGAAGGTTGGGCAGTTTGTGAAGCCGAACGGATTGGCAAAGACCGTAAGCTGACAGAGACCGGACGGTCTGGGGAAGACTGGGCGCTTTTCCTGTTGAAATCGAATGCTCTCCCTCCTAGTTCTCCAAGCCGGATGGGCGGGTACCTGTTAAAGGCACTCCAACGCTCAAGTCAGTTAAGTGACCGAATGGTATCAGAAAGGGATGCATAATAAGCAGAGAACCAAATCTGGTCTGAAGTCATACCTGAGACCTTTATTTATACTACCTGTAATGGGCTTTTACCTCTCGTGGGCCTGATGGCGGCCCAATCACACCTTAATCCTCATTAAGCACTTAATGAGTCATTATCAGCTAGCGCGGTGTAGGTGGATGACTATGTAAGGACGTCCCGGGAGGTTGGCCTGGGAGGGTAGCCTGGGAGGTCCACGCGGACAGCCATGTGGGAGGACCGTACGACCATGTGGATGGACCGTACGGTCATAGGGGCCGTGTACTGTAAGGGTTAGGACGGACGTCCGGATAAGGAAAAGGATGATCGGCACACCACTCGAAGTGGTGGCAAGGTATAGGACGAACGACCTGTGGACTGTGAAAGTTAGGACGGACGGCCGGATTAGGAAAAGGATGATCGGCACACCTCTGAAGGTATAGGGCGAACGGCCTGAAACGGGAGGTTGGCCTGGGAGGTCCACGCGGACAACCATGTGGAAGGACCCTACGGCCATGTGAAAGGACCGTACAGTCATAGGGGTCGTACAGTACAGACTATATCATAAAAGAGAGTCATCTTTTAGTAGCAGATGCCCCGATTCAAATCCCATAATTTGCCACTTCTGTTGACTCATGTAAGTCCATTGTTATGCAACTTTTTCTTGGCAATTTGTTTTATCATGTGATAATTAAATCACTCTCAACATAATTATAAATCTCATATTTTAAAAACGAACCAAACATTTAAAGATTAGTTGTATGTTAATTTAAAACAAGTTTTCATTCCTCTCTTACCCATTAATAAATTAGTTATTTTATACTTTTTTTTATAAATAAGTAACTATTATTTATAAGAAATTATATGGAAGAAAATTCTACTTCAATTATCTAATTTCCAAAGTTGTGCATGATGGTGTGGCTTAGGATAACAAAAAGTTAACATTTGGATGGTAAGAAATGAGTTATGGAACTCTTTTCTTTTACAAGCAAATATCCTTTGTCGCTAGAATATGATAGGAACCACTTCATTTAGAAACATATAGTTTTCAAGTTGTTCTAAGTGTTGCTATTTTTTTTTTTTTAATTTCACATATAACTTTGTGATAAATAGAAGTGTTCACGGGTGTGATTTACTTTGACTTTGGGTTAAAAATACATCTAAATCAAACATAAAAAAATTATATGAGATACAGTTTGAAAAAAAAAATCAATCAAATCAAACCAATTTGTGTGGTTTAGTTTGGATTAATTTTACCGTTTTTAATTTATATAGTTCTATTTTTTTTCTTTTATTAAATAATTTTATGAGCTTAAAATTTGTTCTTATATTCCTTGGGCATAACCATATCTATTAATTACATTAATACAGAGAACCAATGTGGTTTTCTTCATATTAATCATAACTAAATTCATGAAGGATCACTAGTATTGACATAACTAAAAAAATATATATTTTATAGACTGTATATGAAGGTGCATGCATGTACATGTCAATTTTCAACTGGTCCTACTTTATCTTAATTAGATCAATCAACAACATTGTTAAACAAATTATAATGATTGAATATCAAACTTTATATTTGATCAAAAGAAAATATTCAAATACAAGAGTATGTATGCATAATACCAAACATAATGACGAACTCCCACTAAACTATAAATTCCTCAAACTATAAAACACCCATCTGACACTAGTGCAAAAACGTTGTTTAACGTCGGTTATTTTGGACTTTTAACGTCTATTATTAAACCGACGTCTAAACCGGTGACGTCAATGGGACGTCCGACATCCTAACCGCAGACGTCTATAATGACGTTAGTTAGTACTAGAGACCGACGTCAATAAACATCGGTTCTGGTTTAGTTGGACGTCTAAAGGCACTATATAGACGTCGGAAAAAGGATTAACCAACATCTAAGAGGCACTAAAGACTTCGGAAAAGACACTGGCTGACGTCTAAGAGGTACTATAGACATCGGTGTATACATTAACCGACGTCTAATACAGTGGTTATGTTTTAGTGCAATTTTGTTCCCGTCTTTGGATAACCGAGTAGCACAATCTCCTTTTGCTAGTTTCCCCCCAAAAAAAGATTGCGTCTTTTGAATTTCTTATGGTCTCTTCAACCCCAAACCGAACCTGGGTGGTTGCTTAGTTCCCTTTTTCATCCGCAGGAGGCAAAAATCACGGTGAAACGAAAACTAGACAACGACCCAGGGTCTTTAGGTTGAAATGATCAAAAGAAATTCAAAAGAAGCCACAATTTTTGGGAAGCATCTAGCAAATGGAAAATGTGTTACTACGTTACCCAAAGAAAGGAACAAAACTGCACTAAAACACAACACACAGAAAGCAAATTTTAATCAGTTGAACCAGAAGATAATAATCGATGAAAGACTTAACAAACGGTAAGCATAAAAAGAAAACCACATACCTGGGATGCAATGTCGCAAGAGAGAAAAAGAGAGGAGGAAGACGATAAAGATATCAGAAACAACAATAGAATGCCGCAACAGAATAAAGACTTGCAGAAAGGGAGAAAAAGAAGAGTGTCGCGAGAGAAAAAGGAGAAGAGGAAGAGGAAGATATCAGAAACTGAATGCCGCGAAGAGTTTGCGGTTTATTTAAAATGAAACTGGGCGTCGATTTCTCCAGATAGCCGACGTCTATATGACTATAGACGTCAGTTCTGTTACTAATTCGACGTCCAAGTTAAACTTTTCAATTGACCTTTTGAATCCAATTAGACGTCGGTAACCATGGGAACCGACGTCTAGGAAGCTGAAACGATTGACATTTGATTTCTTGTCAGAGATGTTGACGACAATTGTGATGGGGCGCCGACGTCTATAATGATGCACATCATTACTTATAGGTACATAAACGTCGGTGCCCCTTCTAACCAACGTCTATGGCCCTCGAGTTTGGTGAATCTAATTAATTACAGGCACGTCGACGTCGCTTGCACAGATCCCCGACGTCTAAATTGAAGATTTTTTATCTTCCCGCCTTTCATTCAGGCCGTAGACGTCGTTTGTTGACTACCCGACGTCTAAGCACCTAGGAATTAGGTGAAAGCATTAATTGTCGCCCTATAGACGTCGGCTCCCCGTGAACATCGACGTCACGGGACTGTCTTCTGACCTACCTCAGGTCATTAGACGTCTGTTTGCGGCAGCGTGGACCTCTACAATATCATAGACGTCACATTGTCTGAAAACCAACGTCTAGGTTACCAAGCTATTTACGATAATGCCACCGTCCACTCAAATACATCGGATTATCAACAAACCGACGTCTATTGGGTGACGTTAAACAGTGTTTTTGCACTAGTGTGAATATAGTATGTTCATGAAAGACATTGTGAGGAAGACTCTCTGTAAGACGATATGTTATCATGGTGTGTATCCCTATATGTCTAATGGAAGTTTCTTCACTTTGTACCATTTCCTTAACAATTGAGAACTTCATGTCAACGTGTTTTGACTTTACCAAACTCTTATTACTGTTGGATATAAGACGGTTAGTTTATTATCACATTATAGCTTAAGTGGTATTGCAATTTCTTCAATCTACAGCCTAGTGACAAAGTTCATCAACCAAATCCCATAACTAAAAGTCTTATCATGTTATACATTTTGCAGTCATGGTAAATGAAACACTAAGAGTTTGTTTGACATTATTCCAACAAACTACCAACCAACAAATAGATATAGCGTGAAGTGGATCACAAACTTTCTACATATAACAAAAATTCGAATTGAAAAATGTAGTTATTTTCACTAGTATGACCTCTTTATATGTAAGCATATAATTCTTTTCTTTTAAATACCTCATAACCTTTTTAGTTATTTTTCAATTATCCATTATTGGATTGCTTAAATATCCATCCCAACTATGTATGTCATATCTATACATGTACACATTTAGGCATACATACAACTAATGCATATGAAATCATTTGCATTTCTTTGGATTGATCAATACTTATACGGATAAACATAAACACAAACAATTAACATTTCTGATGAAAAATCTACTTAAGAGAAGTCACTTTGGCAACTTCTTGATTTAACTAACTCATTTAAAATGCTAAACTACTAAAATTTGAACCTTTATGTACCAATCCAATGAAAAAAAATAATTCTAAAATAAATTTCATCATGAATTTGAAAACCACAATTTTAAACCGTGCTTTATGCTATTAATATTATGTTGATATGCTTAAGAAACCTAAATTTCAAAATCACACATGAATGTACTATGAGTTGACTTGATGTCAATTGAAGGAAAAACCTAAAAAAATAATAATCATGCTTAATCACATGCTTTGATTCATAGAGATCCCATATTCATAACACAATCATATATTAATCTTTAATGAAGTTATAATATAATTCATGATGAAAAGGATGTGGATGAGTACATGAGTTTGTCATTGAGAGCGATGTGTATGATGATATTAATCACAAATATGTGATCTTTCAAATTTATAAGACTTTAAACACCGTTTTTGTTATCTCTCCTATAGGGGACGAAGAGAAAACAAAATTTTAACTAGCTAGATAACTATCCTAACACATTTAAACACGTGACTTAGAAATTTAAAAAAACAATTGATAACGTGGTAAATAAAAATGAAGAAATTCACGCTCAAAATTTAACTTGAAATACATAATTTATAATAGTAATAATAAATATATTAAAAATATATTACAATTCAATTTATTTTGAGCTGACTTTAAAAATCCAAACTATAAATCGAATCAAATCAGCCTGTTCTTAAAATAAATCTGAAGCAATCCAAACAATTTTAATTAGTTTTTAACTTCGTATTGATTGTTTTATCTTCTTTTTTTTCTTTATCTTTTTGCACAAATTGTGTTTCGATTGAATTTTAAAAACTTGTGGCACGATATATATATTTAATATTATTTTCTAATGGTTAATTATTATATAACTAAAAACTATATTTAAATAATCATTAAGTAGCTTACAATATAAAAAGTATTCGTCAAATAATTTTCAAATTCTTCACATATCAGTTTTATAACCTTTATTGCTTCGCGCGGACGAAGCTTGTGACCCTTTTAAGACCTTAGGTGTCTTCTGTATCTTTCATTCACCTATTAAAAAAATATAAAAAAAAAATGTTTCAGAAAATATAACTTTAAAGTTATTATTACACAATATATCAAAATTAAATAAAAAGCCTTTACCAATGCTATGTTTTCAAGCTTGGTATAGAAAAATAAATATTCCACTTTTTACATTAATTGTTCTGTTTTTACGTTTATGTTCAATTTATCTAATTAAATAAGTCCAACCATACGTTTTCACAAATTTCTCTCCAAATTCTTTCGAAAAAGAAAAAGAAATTAAAATAACCTATAGACAAGTATATATTAACTCAACAATGAAAAATACTTGTATATGCATACAAAACATACGGGCATTTCAATCACTTTCCTCATTTTTCTTAAAAAAAAAGTAATATATATATATATATATATATATATATATATATATATATATATATATATTATTTAATTTGTTGACATGTTATATATGATTGAGACTTTCAGTACTTTTTTTTTATTAATTTCTTCCATGGATCGCTTTTAATTACGACCCTACACATTCCTGTTTGTTTACACGAGTTTTTTCCATAACAATCCAAACACATCTCAACCATACATACTTCATTGGAAAGTCTAAAATTCTGGTTCCTTTCTCAAACACTTTAATGTCATTCTATACTTAACACAGTCACTAATCGTTAATTTCTATTTAGGGTTATGTTTAGAAAATTAATATTTATTTGGAAACACAATGAATGTGCTCAGAAAACATTTAAAGAAAAGAAAGAAATATTAATGATGGGAATAGTTTTCTTGTGTTCAATATTAATTATTCATAATTCTGATAATAAATTAAGCAATTATTATTTCACATAATAAATATATGGGAAACAAATTTAAGTTTTGTAATGTGCTGAAACTCTCTATATATAAAAGATTGAAAGCTAAGCAAACATCTGGGAAGTACCTCATTTGCTATAGGTACTCCTTTATTTCGTAGTACTGTTCTAGTAGCTGAAATTTCCTGTAAATAAACCCCCTAATTTTTTGGGCAAGGACACTTTACAAGAAAAAGTACTGCACAATCTATTTATGTGTTTGTGTTTTGAATATAAATATATATATTATTTTTTTGCCAAAGAACTTTCTGTGCACTTTATTGCCAAATATTAGTGTAACTACTGTCTCTAATATGGTATTAGTAAGTCAAACAAAAGTCATACATCAACTAACCAAAAAAAACTATTTAATCTTTTGATAACAATTTGAGACTTTATATATATATATATATATATATATATATATATATATATATATATATATATATATATATATATATATATATATATATATATATATATATATATAATAGTTAAAGAAAATGAGAGTAACGAAAAAGTTAAAAACATTAAAATTATTTATTATCTATTCTAAAATAAAATATTGTAGTTTTATTTATGGGGTTGTTATTTATTATCTGAAAAATAAAATTCTAGAAAAATGAATGAATAGTAATTACTATTGTGGTTCATTTATTGTTGACAATCACGTTAGAGAAAAAGTTTGAGTTGATGACAGTATTATAAAAAAATAAAAATAGATTGAGTTGATAAGATTAGACTGGTCAAATGTACTGTCTCTGCATGAGAATGAATTACTGCATAAAAAGATTTCAGCATTTTATGTGGCAAAGATCTTTTATATATAGGCCTGGCTTCTGAGTTTTGCACAGACCAACTTTTGCTGAGTCCAAACTACTGATACACCTGCATACTGCAAACCTTTGAGTATCACACTTGCTTTTCTTCTTCCATCACTTTCCTCACCACAACTCTTCTTTCATTTTCCAACCCAAATGGCAGCTTTTTCATCCCAATACTACCATCCCTTTCTTCTTCACTCCACAAACAAAAAACTCTCTTCTTTCGGGGACCAACCACCCCTTATAAACACTCCTACCACCCTTTCTTTTCACACTAATCAACAATCTACCATCAGTGACATTGAGCCTTCTGTCATAAAAAACCATAGCCCTCAGACATCCATGGTTGAAGACAAACTTGAAATAGGTGAACAAGTTACTCAAAAGGTTACCTCTATGCAGAAGAAGAGAAGACCAAAAAATGGACCTTCCTTCACCAGCCCTTTATCAATGGTATACTTTTTAAACCATTTTTTGTTCTTCATAGTCTTTCTAATTGAACTATTTTCTATAATAGGAAAAAAAAAGAGGTTGGCACTCTTTATATTAATATTATTAACTGGTGCTTAATTACTTTGTAAATTGTTACAGGACTCGGCAGAAGGGGCAAACAAGAAACAAAAGAAAAGCAATGGTGGTGATCAAGGAGAAAACAAGCCAAAACAAGTGAAGAAGGATCAAAAAAAGGGTCCAGAAGATCCTCCAACGGGGTATATCCACGTTAGAGCAAGAAGGGGTCAAGCAACAGATAGCCACAGCCTTGCCGAAAGGGTACAATATTACATCACTCTTAACAACTATGAACCAGTGTGTCTGTGTATGTTTCAATATTAGGTGACCGGTTGAACATGTACCACAATTCCTTAAAAAAAAAAACATGTCTCATTTTGAATGTTGCAAAAGTAAATAATAAAATGGATTATTTCAGGTGAGAAGAGAGAAAATAAGTGAAAGGATGAAGACGTTGCAGCGACTTGTGCCAGGCTGTGATAAGGTTTTGAATTGCATTCATATATATATCTTCGTTGAAGCATTTGCTTGTTTCTATCAACCCTTCTTGACAGCTACGTTTGATTTGCTTCATAAATATTATTAGGTAACCGGAAAGGCCCTTGTGTTGGACGAAATAATCAATTATGTTCAGTCTTTACAGAATCAAGTGGAGGTATATGAAGTTCTTTTTCTTTCTTTTTTGAAGCCAATCCACATTGTTCGTTACTTATATATAATGTCTAAACCAGCGATTTAGCTTTGTAACTATGAATTTTTCTGCAGTTCTTGTCAATGAAACTTGCTTCTGTGAATCCCATGTTCTTTGACTTGGCAATGGAGTTAGACACCCTCATGGTTAGGCCTGATCAGGTGAGAAAAATAGAAAACTAAGATTTTTTTTTTTATTTTTTGATAGATTATAGTTGTTGTTGGTGTCTGAAATATGAGTAATGATGAAAGTTTGTCCCACTGAATTTCAGAAGTTAAATAATGCAGCATCCCCATCACTACTACCATGTGTGGAACAATGCAGACCAAACCAGGCCATTGCTTTTGCTGACACAACCACCCTGACCACCACTACTAGCAGCTTCCCCACCGCTAATAATGATGACTTTCTTTTGGATTATTCATCCTCATCTTTTCTTCAACCCCACAGGCCAAATGTCTTCTTCGAGGTATGCTAGATCAATCAAAAACCTTCAAATTTTGGTTATGTTTTCTTTAAAGCGATTTTTTTTTAAAAATTTTTGATAAAAGCTTTTAATTTTGGTTAAGAGTTGTATTCTAAAAGTAATTTATTTTAATTTGTTTAAACTGAATTTATTTAAAATAAAAGTTCAATTTTTTGTGTCTTGTCTTTTACTTTTTCTGATCCAGAAAAACATACTATAGCATCAGATAATTACAAGATTATAAAAAATGGCAAATAACAAATAATAGAGAGAAGGGGTTTTCTCTTTTCCTGTATTCTGACAAAAACATAATTTTCAGTATAACGGTGGTCAGATTTGGGAAGTAGACCAGCGACAAAAGTTTCTTCAACCATATGGATTCGCCAATAATACTGGCTCTTTCAATTAATATCAATGTTTCACATATGGTAAGTTTTCAATAACTTTATAATACTATTATCATGAACATGGTCTTCTTAAATTCTACCCTTTTATTTTAATCATTTTTGAGAAACTGTTGTTTGTTGCTAGCAGGTTGGCAAATTCAAAACAAGTATCGGTGTATCTCAGTGAAAAAGAAATATTCTCATGCATGAAAATCAAAGCTATGGTTGGTATCACAGTATCATCATATATACGAATATATGATAATATTTTGAAGGGAATTCCTGATTTTCTTTGCTTGGTTCTTAGCTTGTGAAGACGATGAATAAAGTGAAGCAAAATTAATGGATGAAGAACACACACTAAGGACAGAAAATGCCGACCAAATAAAACCATATCTTTTGCTAGATCTGTTGTTCTGTTCCTGTCCAACATATATGTGATGCACAAATTCCAAGAGACTCTATGTCAATCCTGCAGACATTGAAATTTATGTCATGTAAATTAATTATATGTGAATTATTAGACGAAAAATGATTCTTGTGGTGGCAGTTATTCTGTTGATACAGTTAATTCACCGTTATTGAGAAATGAAAGGTTGATGCTACTCATCACCTCTTGACAAGACAATGCATGTATTTTCTGGTGTAGTTCATTTCATCTAAATTTGCAGAATCTTTTCAGCCGTGGCATTATTATCACTCTTTTTTTCCAATTTAGTTATTCGGGCCGTTTGATTTTCCGACATTATAGACAGATCCTAGGTACCACTAACCATGGTCTAGTAATCACAACGCTCTCATTAAGTTTGAATTGAGATTTTTTATTTTTTTTTCCTTTGTCATGTTTATTTGATTAGAAAAGGATATACATTTACTTTTGTACTCGATTAGCACATAATATTCTCTTAATTACTAATTAATTCACTTTGCTAACAATAATGCACTCCAGTATTACATTTTGGATCAAAATTGATTGTTAGTTTTGTTTGTAAATTATTTATCAGAATTATGTGACTGAAATAGAAGAAAAAAAAGAGAGAAAAATATAAATTTCAGAAGTTTCTTAAATTAATGTTACTTTATTTTGGGACAGGTGAAGGCAAGTTCTTTGTGATGTCTTTTTCGGGAAAGATGTCACTGTTTCTTAAGAAAGAAAAATATCGATAGTGGTTGTGATGTCCCTGTAAGCAAACACATTGAATTTTACTGCTCATTCAGTTGATTGCCTCATATGCTTTGGTTTTAATGAGAAGAACTGGGTTGTATAAAATGCTCGTTTGAAATAAAATCTTAGAAGTTGTATCATCCTTTTATAATAAATAAATTATAAACATGAGTGATATTATAAACTTATGATTAAAAATATATAAGCATGTACCAATAAAAATAAAGTTATTAAATACTAAGAAGTAAATTTTAATTTTAACTAAATTCTACAAAATTATGATGAGGTTTCCACTAATTTACATACTATAAATTGATCTTATATTTATTTAAAATTGATGTAAGACTTTCAACACATTTTTTAATTGAAACAAACATTTCAAATATGAAACTAGATATTATTTAATAATCTAATAGCGTATAAAAAAAATAAACTTAAAAAATAATAAATTTTTTTAAAATAAACTCTAACGTATGACTATTTAATATTATGTTAAGAAATAAATTTTATATCTAATTTGATTTTATAAAATCAACATCAAACATACAAAATACTTATAAAATAAAGTTTGGATACTTATATAGTTAAATCGACTTTATTTCTATGGTAAGACTTTGGGTTGACAGTCATCCATAATTTTTGTAAAGTTAAATAAAATTAGAATAAGTAGAATGATTTTGGATATTATAATTTTTGTGATTGAAATGGTTGGATATTATTAGAGTAATTAGCGAGAGATTTTGTTTGGAAGCTATCTTCTTTCCGACAATGTTTATGTGTTTCCCTTCAGAGTGTTTGCTTTGGAAATGGTATGAGACAAGAAATGTTGCCCCGAATGGTGTCGTCTTTAGAAATGTGTTGTTTTCTGGGGAAACAAGTTCTGGAACCAAAAAAACACATTCAAGAAATCATGGCCAAGACGTTTCCTCGTGTAATATAACAAAGGGTAACCCTAAAAGTTAGGATTAGGTTTCACAAGGTATAAAGTTATGGAAAGATAAAAGCATTTTCACCCTTTTTCACTTTTAGTTTTGGAGTAATGGATATAAACAGTCCATGTGGAAATTTTTTGTCCTCTGTGTTATCTATTTCTCAACCCACATGTTGCTTTCTTTCTCACCCAACTTTTCCACCATTTTCTTTTATTAATTTCAACTTTTTCATTCAATCATCACAAACAATGTATATCCATTTACACCAATACTAACAAAAAGATTGTAAAAAAAATATTATATTTAATTATACCATAAATTGTTTATAAATCGAACTTATTGGTGAATTTGTCGCAAGTAGAAAGTATGTGTGGTAGTCACAGGTGTAGGGAAGTACACACACATGTTATTTTGGACATTATTTCAATTTAATAACTGAAGCATATTTAAAAAAGATAAAAAAAATAATGATTTTTTGGTTTTGATTATCAACAAAACTTAAATTTCCATATTAAGCTACCAAAGCATAAAATCATATATATTAGGCTTTGCGTGCTTCCACAGTGAAGGATTTTTGACAATGATGAATGTTTTGTGTTCGCAAGTATAGCAATGATTCATCTTCGTAATGTAAGAATGATTCTCATTCAATAAATTGTTGGATTATTAGGCTCCCTGAATAAGCCCAAATAATATGGTCCATTATGTCTGATTAGGTTAAAATGAGATGGGTCAGATTAGTAGAGCACAAGAGAGTCATTTGAAGAGAGACAAAAAGCTAAGTGAGAGAAAAAGAAAGAGAGAAAGTCATTCCCGCATAACCCTAAACCTACACTGGTGTTTTCGTCACTGTGAAGTCGTCCACCGTTGGATCGAGCTGAATTTTGGACAGTAGGTTCCAGACATATGGTTCTTCATTATGACCGTTCAGATCGTTAATCGGAAGTCTAGATTGGTTCTTCATTTGTGCTTAGTTAATTTAGCTTATTGAAAATACCTTTTGGTATTATTATTGGAGACTCTTTTGTACCTATTATTGATCATAGTAGATTTTTTCTTTGATCTGGACGACTCGTGATTTTTACCCTTGCATTGAGGTTTCCACGTTAAAAATGATTGGTGTCTCTTTATGCTTTAGATTCTATTTTTGTTCTATTTATTTGGTGCTTCTCGTAAATTCTCGCAAGAAAGGGGATTGAATTGTCGTTGAATTATAACTCTTTGCCAAATTATTATATTTGTTTTGCCTCTTTCCCCGTCATAAATAACCAAAATGGATTAACAATAGAAAAAAAAAAACAGTTTTTCGCGTTTTCAATGGTTAAAAAATGTTATAATCTTTAAGATTATAAGTTTCGAACAACCGAAGGCAATTTTGGTTACGTTGTCTATACTCCGAGAAAAGCTGTAGAAATAGAAGGAAAGGAATAGGAATAGGAATGTGCTCCGATCCAAAACCAAAAGGAATCTTTTTATAAAAAAATATGAATTTTGATGTGACAGAAGCAAATGTAGTTTTGCTTTGAAAAACACAAGAAAATGTCACTACACAACAGACAAGAGACACACCCATCCATTTTTAATAAATTTTGACTGTCTCTACAACCCTATAACACCATGTCACCGTCCAAACCCTACCTCACTTTTATGCAACCATACATCATTAAATCAATTCTTTCACACCAAAACCATATGATATTACTCAGAAATTCTTGTTATTAACTATCTTCTTTCCAAATAAGGTAAATTTCATCTCATTATTATTTGGGTTGGATCGAATATTTTCATAAAACACAATTTCACACTTTATTTCAATTAGCCTAAGTAATTATAAATGTTCAAGTCAAAATCTTTTCTTACTTGTATTTCAAACTGTTTGAGTATATCTTTCAAAGATACATCGACGCTTAAATTAATAATAAAATATGCTTAAAGTTAGAACAAAATTTTAAATTCACAATAAATACAATCAATTATCTTTTTATCATTTACTTCTATTTAAAATTTCGACATAGACTTTCTGATTAGTGAAATATCATAATCTCGGTTCAATCACAATTATTATCTATTAAGTAATACTTACCGATAATTTTAATTAGAAATGATATTTAAGAATGATTAACATTTGTTCAATCGATCCGTATGGACATACAATACAATGATCATCTTCACCACAAGAATTTCAAGTCTGCAAGAGTGTAAGCTTGCAAGACATGACCATGACCAACCACGTACATATTCCTAGACTCTTCCACTTTGCAATTGTATGACACGTCTAAATTCTACAGATGAATATCCATTATTTATGATTTAATCATATATCTCTGCTTGTTGCTTTTTAATAGGTAGCTTCATATTATAGTTCCAGTAATTTCCAAGTAGTCACGTCTCTCTGTGTTCTTTATCTGGGAACACAACATTTGTATATTATATTAGTTATAACTACTATATCTCTAAAAGCATTAATGTTAATTTGGAGAGATATTAGTGTGTATATTAACAGTGTAGGACAACATATATTCTAAGTTGAAGTTCAGGATTATAGATGAGAAATGATGTTTATGTTTAGCTCTTTTACATATATTTGCAATGAGATCTCTTAATTATAGTGTGTAACTTTAACCATCGTTTAATAAATTGATAAAATACTTGAATACATTAGATGTTATTGAATATTATTGTTATGGTGTTAATCTTTAATTAGATTTTCTTGTTTTCTAACTTGTTTCTTACCGACAGTCCTTAAAAGAAAGTATATAAATGAAGTAAAGTTATTTGGATTAATCAAATACATAAATCCCTAACACTCATGTTGAAATCACATCAGAAAAGAATTAAAAAAAAAATACATTATTTAGTAAAAAAAAATACGAAAAAATTAATTTTAGAATTAAATTTAACTTTGGAAATCAATTATCGGAGAAAATATTAAAATCAGAAAAATGAGACCCTCACAAAAAAAAAAACGAGAGTCAGAAAAGCTATTAATAAAACAAAGAAATAATGATTTTCAATGAAAAAAAGTTTTTTTTTTCTAATTTTTAAAATAGTAATAGAAGTATTTTGCAATAATTCTATATGCTGCAAGATATTTGAGTAAAACAAATGATTTTGTTATTACTATATCATTTATATTTATATATGTAAGTTACCATTTGTCATAATTTTGAAGTTGAATGCTATAAATAAGAATAAGTTATGTTATCTTATATTTTAATATATTGATTTATTTTATTTTTAATATTTGAATAACGTAACCATTTCATATAACATGTAATTTAAAACTCTAAAAACATATTAAGAAAGTGATTCTTGATATTATTTTTAATCAAATTGACTGATATAACAAAATTCCAAGCATTATAATCTTAATATAGTAATTTATTCGACACTTAAAAAATATTCATGGACTTTATTAAATAATAAACTAATATAAAAAAAATCGTTACAGAAATATCTTATTAAAGGAATGAAAAAAAAAAATTAATCATGCATGTATTTTATTTAATTAAATCCATTTATTTTATTTCCACTTTAGTGATTATAACAATTGGAAAACACATTACTTAATTAGAAATTCCAATCAATAAACATTGACCAATATTTCTTTATGATCATAATACTTCTACTTAAAAAAAAAAAAACTACAAAACTTGAATCATTATCTATCTCTTATTAGTGTCATTTTAAATCTTCTTCGTTTTCTCTTTTGTATTATTCAAAAAACTCTGTTTTAGTATTTTTGTTTCTCTTATTTTTTCTTTTTCTTTTTTACTTTAATTAACTCTTCTTCTTCTTCTTCTTCTTCTTCTTCTTCTTTTTTATTGTTTTCTGTATATTTTATTAGCTACCTAAAAATTGGATATTTAGAAGCCTAACACCTAAAAGTCATATTAAAGTTGAAAAGTTGAGTTTTCTAATGTGAATGATTAATGTTGATAACCAAGTCAATATATGTTAAACCTATTGGTAGAAAAATGAAACTATTTATCTAAATAAGGTTGGATACATCATAAAACACTTAAACGACATGATGAGACTTATCATATAAAGATTATGAGTTTGTTTGTCCAGATTACTATGCCGACATATCTTTGAAATGGTGCAATCCTATTATATATAAACATCATGATTACGAAGTTTCAAAATTGAATGAAGTCTAAAATCAAATCTTTTGATGGATCCTCACAAAGCTAGCTAGAGCATTATTTTCACGTAATTAACGCCAATTGAGATTTAATCAAAAGTCATCACTAATAATAGATCAGTCTTATTTGATGTTATTACTTACACTATAAAGGTTTTAGTTATGATTATATTGTATATTGTATTTAGATTCAACAATCGAAATATAGTAAAAAAAAAATGTAGTCTTTTGGCTTCAATTAATTAATTAAAGTCTAAATTTTCATACTAGGTTTGAATTTTTTTTCATAAACATGAAAATATAATAAAAGAAAATAAAAAAAAAAACCTATTTTTTAAGGATACATTAATCTTTTGTTCTTCAAATAATTGAAGCTAATACTTTTAAAATTAAATAATTTTTAAATTAGAAAGAGATTAGACTTCAATTTTTATTACAGTCGAAACCTAATATTTTCTTTATGTTTTGGTTTAGGTAATAATTCAAATATAATGTAGATGTTTTTTTAAATAATTTTTTGTTTTTATTTTTGTCTACATATCAAACCTGGACAAAATCATAATTAATCAAAACCAACATATTATATAATGGATACCAATAATCAGTTAAAACCTATATACAACAATATAACATAGATGTTTCTTTTAATTTACAAGTACATTTCTATTATATATTTTTTACTAGCTATTCTTAAAAATTTGATGGGCTTCTCGGAAGTTGGTGTAGGACTCTTAAATTTCTGTACAGAAGACAATAATTTCGATTTGTATGCAAAATGACAAAGTTGCAAAGTATTTGATTTAATGAGATTATTACTATTTTCCAACTAGTTGTGATATGAAAGTGAACCAAGATTGTCATCCATTTCATTATATAATAACCACACTCATATTAGTCAGATTGTTTATTATAAATAATTAAGGAAGAAAATTAATAAAAAATTACACATGAACAAAAATAACAAATCTGGAGAGACAACCATACAAACTTTTTGACCTTAGTAGTTGATTTCTCTAACAATATGTTATGTCCAACAATTGAATTACGAAAAAAAGAAATGTTTATGATACTGTGTGAACTTAATTGAAACGGTATAGCAGAGTCACCACATCAATAGACATTGTCACATACATATGTGCTTGGACAAAAGCTTATGTGCCATCATCGCAAATCATTTTCTTTAATTTGTCTTCTTCTAGTCGATCTTCAATGATGGATCAATAACATGTTTAGTTTGGAAGACAGTTGGAAAGTCTATTAATTCGTCATGTCATGTTCATATTGTATAACTTCGAAAAAAAACCATCATCGATAAAGTGTTTCCTAATTTTGGTTGCATTCAACTTTCTTCCATTCAAACGATTACCATAAAGACATTTAAAATTCACTTAATCACCACTTTTATCCTCATTATTATGTTGCGAAAATTATATAAAGTCTTTTACTCCTCTCTCGTACTCAACACTGATCCATGATGAATTAATTTAATATTGATTCATGTGTATATATATTGAAATTGTGAGAACAATTTTAGTAATTTGTAAATGATTGAAGACCTTACTTTTGTATTCAAAGTGTGAACCTATCCCATTCATGAAGATTCACTTCTTTTAATTTATTGCTACATATCAATTTTAAACAACATATCTTAAATTTTGTTAGCATTTTGCATTAGTCTTTAAATTACACAAAATGAAAGTGTCAAATATGCACCCAGAAGTCAATACAAAATACAGTTGATAAATATTTATGAATTTTAAGTCATGTATAGTAACATGTGTATGCATTAGTAAACTATGAAAAAAAGATTAATCTTCTTAAACTCTTCAATTAGACAATATTCAATACATAATTAATATTGCTTCCCCTTTTATTAAATTTTAAAAAAATATAATTTCTTTTTAAAACTTGAACACAGTAAATAATTTTGTGTTAAATCTCAAACGAAGACTAATTCAATAACAAACTCAAATAAACAAAACTTAAGCATATATAATTACGAATTATAAAAAAATACAACATATATCAAACATACCAAAAACACATTAAATATAAAAAAATACTTTAATATAAAAATACAAAAATATATTAAAAACATACTACAAAAAAGTAAGTTTTTTTATGAACTTAGGAACGCAAAATAAGTTGGAACCACAAGTCTTTCAAATGTTCAAAATACCAAGTGAGAAAATTGTGAAGAACCTAAACAAAAGATAGTTTTATTATGCACAAAGGATTAAGAGTACGAGGAGAGTGAAGATGAAGAAGGGAGGAGACTGAAAGAGTATAACAAAACGACATACGCATTGGCACAATGGAGCAAACATAACAATGGAGGAAAAGATAAAACAATGGTGCCTTCGTAAACTTTTACCCAAATTAACCCTAAGCAACCTTTTATGATTCATTTATTTGTAAAATCGAAGCATATATAGGATTATACTTCCATTCTACTAATAACCTAAGTCTTAAGCCTATTACTAAGATAAAATAAAAAATTATAAATTTCAATGACAATTTTGAAATTTTCTTTAACATTTATTATAAATTAAAACATATAGGTTATATAGGCTTTGGTTTATCTTAACTAATTTGAATCTTAGTAATTTCCTCCGTATGAATAAGTGTCAGAATATAATTAAATATGTTTGTAGTCCATAAATTACGCAAAATTAGAATTCGTTATTATTTTATTTTTTTTCCTTAACATTATTATATTTTTTTATTGTTTTCTCTCAAATTTAATTTTTTTTTCATTCTGTTATAAAGGTGGTTCTTTTGTAAACATTTTTTTCGTTTATTTTGCAAAATTTAATATATTTAATATTTCACAAAAAATGTTCACACAATAATAACATTTAACATATTAAGATTTTAAAAAAATTCATACTTATAAATAAAATTCGTAATCAGATACTTTTAATAAATATTATGAGTGATAGTTGCGTACTTAGATTGATCACTTGTTGGTGGAACTTATTGGTGGAACAGGTACATTATAATATATTTAATATGCTAAAAAAGTTATTAATAAAAAATATAGACTTTAACATTAAATTTTATATATTTATATTTGTATATAGAAATTGAAATTATTTTTACAAAAAAGTTACTTTCTTAAAACTTATTATGGTACAATTTATTTAAAATTATCTTTTAAAACAACCAAACTTAGCTGTAATGATATTTATTGTATTATTTTATTTGAATTTTAAAGTTATTTTTTTAAAGAGTTATTTTTAAATATTTTTTAAATTAAAAATATAATAAAAAAATATCTATATATACTAACGATATAAAACTTATTTCTTTTGCGAAAGTTGCAGATAATGTAAGCAATCCTTTTAGATGAAAGGGATCACCCACGTTAATATTTTCGTCAAAAAAAGGTATAAGATCATTAATTATATGAACAATTAAACAATTAGCACAAAATTATAAGTATTTATTTATTAATAACCTATGATGGACCAATATACATGTATTAAAATTAAAATAGAATACATCGGTAATAATAAAAGAATTAAGAGTTATGTTAAAGTATAATATGTCCCAAAGTTGCACGTTTAAATGAAAATTATGCAAATCATAAAGTAAAAGAGAAAATGAAATTAAAAAAAGGAAATATAAGAGAATAAAATAACATGGTTTTCGAAAGGATAATGATATTTTGATAACAATTTTTTAACAATATTTTAACATCATTTATGTGTCATTATGTGATTGATCCAAAATTATTCCACAATTAATAATAATAATTATAAACATCACCCTAAATCAATCTCACGATGATACGTAAATAATATTAAAATGTAAAAAAGTTTTGATAATTGTTTAAAATAAAAGATGGGTTGGTGGTGATACATAAATAAGATGTCAGATTGCTAAGAAAAAGAAAAGGAAAGAGCATCATATGTCTATGGCTGTTTCAACTATTAGATACTGCTCAAAAAATATGGTGGGCTTAGTTGCAATTTCATCTTGACAAATTTTCTGAATCTGTCTATATTCACAGGGGACACAACAAATCAGTACTTGCATGTAAAAACATTTGCATTTATTTTCTTTTTCCCATTACTTTTTTTCTCTACAGTTCATATTTTCTTTTTTAAATTTAAAGAACTTTGATGAGAAACAAATTTTAATTTAATTTTAAAAAAAAGTAAAAGTATATTTAATTTTAATTTTTGTGTTTTTGAGAAGTGAAAAATGAATCTTAGTTTGATAAGGCTTAGCATATAATGGCCCCATCTGTCTCTTCCTTCTTAATGAGAGAGATACAAATTGCTGTTCATTTCTAACACTTTAAACATGGTCTGTCCAAACACTGTACTTCTCCAACTCTTCAAATTCATTGTCTTTTCTCTTCAAATTTTCTTTTTCTTCTTTTTATTTAACTCCCAAAATTAATCATTTACAATAAATATAATATCATAAATTATTATATAATTTATCTCATCATCTATAATCTATACATACAAAATAATCTAGATTGGTTTCACTTCTCCAAAATTGTTTTCTGAAAGGATTTTGAGAAAAAGAAAAAAAAAAATAAAAAAACTAGCAAAGGTGCAAAGAACAAAACAAGAGGGGTTGAACTAACGGCAGCCTTTTATTTACTTTCAATTTTTTTTTTCAGTTTCATAAATTCTTACATTTAAAATTATACAATCCAAAATATAAATTTTGTGTTTTAAGATGTATAATTTAAAATGTATTTTTTACTTTATATTTCAAAAAATATAATTACATTTTAAATTATGTAATTTGAAATATATTTTTTATTTTATATTTTGTAATTTTCAATCTAAAATGTAAAAATTTAAATTGTATATTTCAAGATTCAAAATTTTATGAAAGTGCAGTTTGAAACAATGGAGTGTAGTAAGAAATGGCAGTGAATAACAGCTCCTTGTTGTTAGGGGTATATATAAGTCCTTTGAATCAAGTTGGGCTGAGAAAACTGGGCTCGTTCTTCCAATTTCGACCCAATTGAGGTAAGGTTGTGGGCCTAATCAATCATTGCAACCCGTATTAATCAGACTGATAGGTTAAGTCAGATAATAAACCAATATATAACATAACAAAATTTCAAGGGAAGCTAAATATCCAAAATAATTAAAGCCGAAAACTAGTTTAAAAAACAAGAAAATTATTATATTACACGGTGCGTTCAGAAAGTTTATAAAAACAATAATTCAGAATGATATATAAAATTCAGAAAATTAATCTTTAGCAAGATTGAGAGCTTAAAAGGGTCATCAGAGTTCATAAGAAAGAACAATAATTGCTTGCAACTGAAAGAAAATTGACTTGAATTATTTATTATTTTTGTGTAATTATAATAGAAATTAAAAAATTAGAAAGGTGAAATATACTCTCTTGAAGGGGAAGATTGGAATAATGCATAAATCGGTAATTAGGGCTATATGCTTGCAATGGTACAGTTGAAAATGTATTTGTGTGACCACAATTTTGAAGTCAACTCAAGCAATTTGATTCTTTATTTTATTATATTAAGGAGTTTAGAGGAATAAAGGGAGCAAAGTCAACTATAAAATTGACATATTGTGTCTCTTTCCCCAATTGTAAAGCTATAATATAACCCAAATTTTCACGTCAACTTTCGTTTCTAATCCTTTTGTCCTTAATGCATGGATTTTCCATAACATTGTGGTACATACCTCGTAAAGCAAAGAACAAAACAGATCCAAAACATTTCAACCACTCTTTCTTAGATTTTACATTCTCAAAACTTATTTAAAAATATACTTCTTTTTTTTTGGAATATAAATGAGTTTAAACTCCCACGTTTGAATATAAAAGAAAGCTAAGTTATATATATAAAAAATATTCAATAAGCATTATTTATTAAGATTTTGGTTAAATATGTTTTTATTTTCTCAATTATTAAACAAAATTAAAATTTGTTTCTGTATGAAATTTTTATGCGTTTGGTTTTCAAACTTTAAAAATGAATGAATATAATTTTTTCAATTCAGTTAGACTAAAAAATTCTAACAGATCAAATACATTTTCCAATTAACATTAAAGTAATAACGTGTGAAATGATATAGATAACTCAAATGTTAGTATGAAATACAATTAACATGTTGAAAAAAATTTAACTTAAATGGATTAAAGAGATTATATTTTTTTTTTTAAAGTTTGAGATTAATATCTATCAAAGTTTTGAAATTTTAATTTTATGTCAAAATTTATACACTTAAAACATATTTAAGTTTTTAAATTTTATATAAGAGATGTTGTGATTGTACATGATATGATGAGATTAAGAAAGAGATGGAATGTCAGAAGGAACAAATTCAATACAAGTTGCATGATGAAGATGCAAACTGTGTTAGTAGCTGCAGACGGTTCTCATATATTCTGATCTCTGATATATGAAGAACAGCAACCACATTGACAGCATGCACGATGGTCCCTTCTGGCTAGTTTTTGACTTTCTCAACATATTCTTCTATCTTTGTCTCTATCTTTTATCACATTTTTCATTGGACAAAAAAGTTATGGGCACTGAGAAGAAGTCTTATGGATATGATACCAAGTAATAATAACACATTTGATTGATAACAAGGAATAATAAATAATGCACAAAAACATTTTCATATTTTCTGTCACATGTGGTGTAGCTTGAGCTATAAATAGTGGATCTGTGAGTGATTTCTAACACATATCAGAAGACAGATTTAGATCAGAGAAGAGGTCTTGCATGTAGACAAGAGTCATGTTAATAGCCAAGGATGACTTGCCTAGTTTTTCCATTCTAAGGGACTTTTTCATTTTTCATAATAAGATATTCAGATCCTTGTTTGGTAAATTGGCAAGTTTCCATGGCTATTTCCTTCTCTCTTGTCTTACCTGTTAGACCTTCTTCACTCTTATCATATATATATATGCTGCTGCATAATCCATCAATGTACTGCATTTACCTTCTCATTGCATCAACTCTATATGGTATGTACTTCCTTTTCATTCGAGTTTTTCAGTAAATCATTCTTCACTTTATGTTTCACTAATAATATATATGTTCTTTTGTATCAGTTAAAATTTAATGAAAATAACAAATTTAAAAATTTTATTTCTTATTTAATCATTCTCATTTTATCTTGTAGTTTGTAATCAATTTTAAAGTGTTTTTACATTATGTTAGTAACACTAATCAAATCATCTAATTAATTATAGAGAATATTAAAAGGAACATATATGGTAACACTTTATATTAGGATACTGATATTTTGACAACTTTTTTTAACGTTTTCATAACAGAACACGTGTCATCATCTTTATGCCATTTTTAAAATTTAGATATAATTAAAATTTAAATCAATTTCATAAGATGAGTTTGTAAAAAAAGAAACGATCTCCTATTTATATACATTATTTGGGAAGTGGGATTTTATATATAAAAAAAATTAATTAACTTTTATTTTCAATATGGAAATAAAGTTGTACAAGTAATTTTTTAAATATATAATCAGATTAGGGTTAGAGAAGAAAGTGAAGGGAACCATTTCGGTTTGAAGAATGTTTATTTAGTTTAGTGAAATAAAAATATTGAGTGAATTTTTCATTTATGGCATAATTTGTTTTAAAATTTAAATATAAAAATGAAAGAGGGCTAAAAATAGGTGAGTGTTATATAAGATTGAAAAGGATTTGAGAATTAGAAAATTGAGAATAATGATATAAACATAATTTCTCACTCATTGTCTTGTATGAGCAATTAATTCTTCATTTAGTACTTTCTTTTATTATCTTATCATTTATGTGTATTTATATATATGTATGTGTTTATATATGGTTTTCGTGGTTTAATTAATATCAGTTTTTTGGTTTAGTTTTTAATGTTTTGAAAGAAAGAAATCTTTATTTCATGAAATTGAAATTGAAATGTGGTTGGAAAATACTTTTGGACTTCTAATCTAAATCAAATCACTCAATAGTTTTAATTTTTAGGAGTAAAGTTAAAGTTGTTGACGTAAAATTCTTGATCTTAATATGTTAATTTGTACATGTTGAGGGTTCCTATAATTTTAAAAAATAAAGAATTAACTTGGAACGAAATAGGGAAATCAATGATATTTAATTGAACGAAATCATGTATATTCAAGGAGCATGTTACATAATTGGTAAATAGATGAAATTGAATGCAATTATCTTTCTCATTGTTATTTAATATCTGTGTTGCGTTTGCATTTTCTATTTTAATTTTTTTTTTCCTTATTGATATCATATTGAATTTCTGTGTAAATGTATTTAATTTATACAGAAGTTTGTTGATCATGGTTATTTTTTCAACCAATATTACAGATGTTATTTTATTTTTTTCCTTTATAAATTATTTCTTAAATAATATTAGTCAGGATTGCTTATGTTAACATCAGTTATGTTTCTCAAATATATCAAATACTATTTTGTTTTTTTTACCTTAATTAGGTAATTTTTGTCAATTAGGATTTACTTTTGGATAGTTGATCGTTGTTATTTTTTTTTTATGAATAGCAAAATCATTTTATGGTCAATATACGGATTTTTTTTCAATTGGCATCACTAATAATTTTTTTTTTAAAATTAGATATGGAAGGATTTTTTTGTATGAACATGAGTTTAATAAACAACCCAAAAATAACCCTACATGAAGTCGATCGAAATCGAAAAAGAAAATTTGTTGACACAATTATTTTTTAGATAATGATATTTTGACAAAATATTTTAAAATCATCTAAATCTCATTATGTGATTGGTCCAAAATTACTTTATAATCAATAATAATAATCATAAACATTAACATGAACCAATAAATGGTATTAAAATGTTATAAAAAAAATGTTATTAATATTATCTTTATTCTTTTAATAAGAAGATAAAAGAAAATTTTAATCAATATCAACTAATACTTTTATTAAATATTATTTAATATTAAAATAATAGCATTTTGGTATCCAAAATATTTCATTTGAATAAAAAAATTAAAATTTAATAAATTTGAATTGTTTTATTCAAACAAGATGTTTATAAAATAAAATCAATTTGAAATGAAAATTGAATTATTTTAGTTTCGTTAAAATTGTGAAATTTTTGTTGAGACAATCAGTAAAGGTTTCTAAAAAACACTGTAATTCCCATTACAGGCAAGTAATAAAGAACTGTCTTTATTTTCTTATCAGATCATATCAACTAGCCTACATATACATTTTAAGTTCAAGACGTCTTCTAATAAATTTCATCTTTAAGAATACCCTTCCCCAATACTACAGAAAAGCAATTTCATCTTTAAGAATACTTTTCCCCAGTACTACACAAACAAAAACAAGACATTGTGTTTGTGACCATTTTTCCAGAAAGATTGTTGTATTTCCTTACCAAACTTGAACAAAAGCAATTACAAGCAATTAAAGTGTTTCATCACACAGGTTCTCTGCAGAAATTTTATGTTGACTGAAAGTGAAAAATTTAACCATTCAATTTTGTAAATGACGATTGATAAAAGGATTAAAAAACAAGAGATGGAGATAGTTTCGTACACCGTATTCATAGTGGACAGACAAAGCAGAAAACATGGTGGGAAGCAAAAGGGTCTACCTCTAGTTACTTAGAAAGTCACATGTATACATGATACTTTACAGGTATCTCATTTATAATAAGGATCAAAGTTGAGTCTAGCCAAATCAGTAACTAAGTATGCAGTACCTTCTACTGAAAAGTCATATCATGTTCCCAAAAGTCAAGCATACCAGTCAATCACGATTTCAACTAGAGTTCAGTTGTTGCAAGAGGTTCAAAATGAAACCTACTCAAAACTGACAAATTTCAGGAGGCTACTTGATAGTGATGTAACGGTTGGTTCCATGTCTGGCCCAATACTCCTTAAGATCTAGTGGTATAGATAAATCATGGCCTTCTAACACCAACCTGCTGAGAAGTCTGGTAAAAACACTTCCACTCATCTTTCGTCCTCCAATGCGAGCATGACGTTTGTTTGGAAGCTGTGGTAATGGATGCATAGACAATGTTGTGGTACAACAAGATGACTGCCATCCACCATTCCCCCATTTGTAGCACTGTCGTGGTATGCCAGTACATGTGCAAACTGGAACTGGCATGGTAGTTTCATCAAATGTAACCAAATTCAGGCCAACATCTTGCCTATGCCATTCAGATCGGATTTTTGTACCTTCAAAAGAAGCCTTCCTGTTTAAATCCTCTCCCATTTTCTTTACTTTGTAGGGTGGGTTTGAAGCCTTAGAACCATTGACCTTGTTCTCCTTTGTTCTCTTTACTTGATGAGATTTGACAACTTCAGAAGGCACAACTGTAATTGGGGAGGCATCCTTTGTTTTGTATGCAGCTTCAGACACGATACACAGATGGTTTGAAGAATGATGAATTCGTTTTGATCCACATTGAATTCCACTGCCAAAAGGGAAGGTGACAGAACTGCTCCGACTCTGAAGGGCCGCAAGAGCATTGTCCCGTTCCAAAATGGCATTATCTCTTTGAACAAGTGCTTCATCCCTCTGTCGAATGGCTTCATCTCGAGCAGTCAAGGCTTCATTCTTTTCAGATATTGCAGCCTCCAGTTCAAGCTCTAGAATAGCAGCCTGCCTTTCTGCCATAATGGACCTAATCTTCTTATTCATAACCAGTGCATTTGGCTCTTTCACTTGATGCTGGGAACCAGTATTCCACTGCAAATGCAAAATCCAATTCAATTAATGAATAAAGTGGCCAGTATTGCAAAGCTGAAAAAAGAAAGATCACAAATTCACATATTCTATTTACCATGGCATGCGGTCCTCTGTAATATTCCATCTTATGTCTGTCATTTTCATTTTGACGGCCATCCTCCATTTTTCATCCAGAGAATTTTGCAACAGATGTGGTAGTTGAAGTCAAGAAATCATGGGATTTAATTAATCAACAATCTCCAGCTGAAAGGAAAATCCTGTTAACAATGAGAAAAGAAAAAGTGTAGCATTAGGTCAATATGCAAAGAAAATAGACATCAACGTTCCCAAACATTGTTCTAATACAATCTGAAAAGAATTTAGCAAACTCAAATTTCATGACTGTTAAATAGTTCTTTATTTTATCTTGCACACTACAGACAGAAGTAGATACAAAGAAACCATTTATTGAACAAAAACTTAGGCATTAAATGGAGATTCCACCAGTCTCCAACAAGAACTGCACTCAACCTTCCCTATTTTCATTTTATCAAATATAGATTTATATGGTGGAAAGTAGACAGTGAAAAACTTAATTTCTGTTGCTTGTAGGTAAACAAGCAAAATGACAATTTTTTACATATCACAAACACCAAAGTACATTATAAAGCAGATATAATGCAAAGTTGAGAAATAGACATTAATAAAAAAGAAGAAGTAATTAACTAGATATAAAACTCTTCATTTAAATGTTTGGCATTTAAAAGGACCATCAAAGCTTGAACAGAAATAACTTAGTCAAATCCATACCTAAACACAATCCTTTATTCTAGCACAAGGCAAAAGGCAATGCCCAAACATTTAGAACTTTCAGACTTTAAAACTTCCAATAGACTCATGAGTTATGCACTTAAAAACATTATAATATGAACAAGAATTCAACTAAGAAAGTTACTGATAACAATTAAAAGTAGCATAACTAATATCTCAAACATAAATACAGGAAATATTTTAAAAAATTTAACCATATTTCCAAAGAGTAGCCAGAAGGGGCACCCTTATTGCATACTGGTAGGTGTTCATTTTTTCTCATCACTAATGTTTCACTGTGCTCAACATACTGAATTGTATTTTAGTGGTTATTGTAGTTTGGGAACATGTTGGACAGATTGGAAAAATGAGAGTTTGCAGTTTTACAATATTCATTTATGATAACATTTTTAGAACTTTACATAAACTGCATAATGGGAAAAAAAAATATTTATAAACACTCAGCATGGGTTACTGCTTTATGATAGGAGTGAAGTAAATTTCCACTACAGGTATAATCAAGAGCAGGGACAACTTATAAGTTGCTTGAGAAAAGAAAGCCAAAAGCATGTAAGCATAGACTAATTTTTTCACAATCTTGCAATGGAAAAATTGCCATTTTCTCACTGAAAATGACAGAAACAAACAGGTCATAAAATGGCCAACCTTACATCAAGCTACAGTTGTAATAAAGCTAATGCATGACCTTATCCACCAAACTTGATTAATCATATCCTAAACACATTGTTCTCAATTTCTCGCATGTCTCAATTACTTGCAGAATATGCAGGTTGATAATTGATATTATAGGTATCTTAGAAACACCATCTTACATGGTTTATAATTATACAAGATATTAACTGTACAAGGATAAATAACATGCCACAAATACTTAACAGGGACATCACTAAACATTAATCCCTAAAAAACTTAGGAAGCAATAGTTGTTTCACTGTCATTGACAAATCACTCCCAATATTTCGTTTGCATGAATCATAGTGAAAGGAAGTAAACAGAGTCCCAATCAATTCAGTGTGACCAAATCTTAGCTAATTGTCTATTTTAAGTTATCAAAATTATAGATAGTTTCAGGGAGCAGAACAAATACTACATAGATCTGAATTATGAAATATTGTTTGAGCCTCATATGACAAAGAAGGGACTTTTATAGTTTAATAGCTCATAAAATATCCTTAATTCAAGAGCAAGATCCCTGGAACAGTGCCCAAATAGAGAGAAAGAGAGAGAGAGATAAGCAACCAATAAAGTATGAAAGCAGAAGAAACAACCAAAAGAGATTATTCGATCCAGATTGCTATAGTTATCTAAGTGTAAACACAGCAGTCCAAGAAGAACTAAAAAGACATATGCAAGTCATAACTCATTGCTGAGATCATAGACAGCAAACTGGATATTTAAATGGTAACAAAAAGAAAAAAAAATGAGTTGCATTCACCACTCTACACTTTCCCCAAAAGTATAGAAGAAAAGCACATTAAGTAACCTTTTTTCTGTTTCCTTTTCACAAGAATGTGATCACATCATTGTGCTAAAACCTCAAGTCAATCTCTAAAACCCTCTCCCATTTGACCAGTACTGTTCGCAACACTCAATCCACAAACACATTGCAAAAAGAAACAAACAGAAAACATTTTTTTCCCAATCTCTCAATTCAAAAACCCGTAAATAGGAACTAAAAGCATGCATGCAATGCAAATACAGAGATCGAAAGAGGGTGCGGAGGGGAAATTAAGCGAAAATCATCAAAATTGCAGTGTGAAATGAATCCGGCAGTGATTTTGAGGATGCAAAAAAAAAATGGACATTGAAAAGAGTGAAAAGTTTGAGTAAAAGATTAGGGAGATTACAGAGCTTTAAGCAGTAATTAGGCAGGAAGAGAAAATAAAATGTGAAATGAGAGAGAAAACCTACAGGTAGTGAAAAGGAATCGAAGGGAAAGGAAGAGAAATGAGAGAGAGAAGAAGAAGATTACTGCTAGACTGCAATGACACTGTTGTTCTTGGACACTTCTCTGCAGAGAAAGTTGTGTTTCACTCTTTCCTTTCTTCACCTTTCATCTCATGTTTTCCTTTCATCATCAATTTCATCCAAAAATACAAACTTTTTTTTTCTTTTTTTTCATTTAATTTTTAAGTTGTCTTTTCATGTTATTTATTTCATAGACTCTGCATATTTTATTTTATTAAACTAAAATTTATTTTTTATTATTTTATATATTAACATGCATATTAAGAGCTGTATTTGGAAGTAAGTTGTGTGTGCTAAAACAAAACAATGATATTAATATATTGTTATAGATTTATAGATAATAATATAGGATCATGATAAAAATATATATATTGTATGGTATTTAGTTAAAAGAAGTATTAAACATCTATATTTAATTTTGTTTTATTTTCTTTTTAAGTTTTAAATTTATAGCTGAAAACGAGTTGAACAAAACAATTAAAACATCTTATTAACATGAATTCTGAAATACTCATGCGAATTTGAAATCTTGCTTTGTTTTTCAAGATATTTTCTTTAAAGAAAAATTAATTCAAAACATAGTGGAGTTTAAATATAGATATCTCTCATAAAAATTACACTTTCGTTTATCAAATTAGAAAGACTAATTTATAAGCAAGGAAAAAATATTTTCACAAATCCAGACTTATTTTAAATAAAATTTGATTTGACTGTAACTACTAAAGATGTCATACTACACACCAAGTTTTTGTTTATAAGTTTAGTCATTAATTAATATGAACTTTTAGAATAACTTAACAAATTTTTATTAAATGAATTTACTTAATGTATCACATTATTTGGATATATCTTGAATAACTTGTCATTTCTTTTAGTTTTTTAGTAGATATTACCTTGATAATTATTAAATGTGAATTGAAAAAAAAAATATATTATTGGTCATATTACCTTTCATCTCAAATGGTTATTCTTTTGGAGTTTCATATTTTGAAATAAGTTTCTAAAAAGATGGTGGAATAAGCAGAGAAGATAAAAACTATTGTTATCTAAAAAGGTTGTTTTGGTTTTTAAAAAAATAAGCAAATTAATCCTATATTCATTTTTTACCAATACTGAAAAAGATTAACTTGTTTAAAAAAGAGATGTGTCACTAATATGTGTCATTTTTAAATGAAGTGGCACTGGTGCATTCTAAACCAAAATGTTTGTGTTTAATAGACTAGTATTAGTACTCGTGCGGGCAAGAGTTAATTAAAAATGAAATTTAAATGAAAAAATAAAAAATTAAATGTAAATGTAAATATAAATAATTAAATTAAAATCAATAATTAAATAATAAATAATTAAATTGAAATTGAAATAGAAATTGAAATTCAATCCAAATCCTTTTAGAACCAAAAACCTGGTGAAATTGGTATAGGATCTGAATTTTCTAATAGCAATCATGTTCAGTTTTTATACAAAATAAGCAACAAATTTTAAAATCATTTCAAACCCTAATAATTTCCTCAAAAAATTGACATATAGTGTAACACATATATCACAAAATTGCAAATGACAAAAAAAAAGCACTATGTTAAAAATATTCAGTTAGTGTTTATTTTTGTTTGAAAATCTTAATTAAGTCTTTAGATTTTGATTGATCTCAGATTTTTATTTTTGAAATGTGTAATAAATAAATCTAAATTATTAATAGTGTCTAAATGATTAATGATAAACTATATAGGTATATGTTCCGGTTGTGTTGTCGTCAAACTCCACCTATACAATTTTTTTTGAAGTCCGGTTATAACTGTCGGCTCCTCCTAGTCGTGTCCCCCGTTTCTTCCTGCTTTGTTCAGAACTTTCCGTCCAATTTGGGTCTAGTTAGAAACACTCGGTCGATATCTGTCAAAGGCACTCCGACGCTCAAGTGGTATTCAAAGGGTAGAGATAGAAAGAGAAAGTAAATACTGCGAGTAAATGTGCATTCAATGTAACCAATTACCTTTCACCTTTGACCTGTATTTATAGTTTTTGCCATGGGCCTGTAACTAGCGAGATCTTAATCACGACCCAACCACTGGCTCAATATTACTAATCGTGTTTTACCTTAATCTAATTCTAAATGTTACCAACTGCTTTGACCAGACGGTCCCTCATGAAATATCCATTTTAGTCGGCCGGACGTTGCACTGTTGGTTATCTCGGGTAATGACTTTGGTGGTCCCTGTATACTGAGCTTATGAGTCTTCCCAAGCTGCGATTAGCCTGCCGGACATCCTTGACCAGTCTGTCCGGTTCATATGGTACAGTATGTATATTCAGTATGGTAGAACATTAATTTTTATGCAGAATGTTAGATTAAAATTATAAAAACTTGATATTAGGTCATATTGGTTTGAAAACGCAAAATTGGGGATTTCAAGAATTTGAGAAAAGGAGTAATGAAGGTGAGTTTCAAACATTGGTTGCGTGTTCGTTCGTGATCAAAGGTCGTCAACGGTGAGAGTGAGTTTCAATTAGTTAGTGTTTGTCAATTATTTTTGTTGATTAGGTATATGTTGTTGTAATTGAGTGTTGTGTTTTGGTTTTAGGATAAGAATATTTTGTTGTTGAATATCGGTTTTATTTTTTTTATTGTGTTATTGATTGGGTATAAGTTGTGGTCTTTCATTTGATTTTAACCTTGAAATTTATAGAAGTTATCATTCTCATTATATATAACAAATTACTAAAATTGTTATATTATTAGTCAATTTATTAAAGTGATATAATTAATTAAATTATGGTTAAGAACATATATATCATGAAAGAATTATTGCATAAAAATCTTAAATAATATTTTAATTTGTTAAGGGGCCAAATTGAAATACTGATACCTAATAAAGAATAATTTACATTAAAATCTATTTGTAAGTACTTACAATAATTCTTATTTCTTTTTCTTCATCTCCCTGAAAAAGAAAATTAAGAGAGAACCTAAAGTATTCTATACTGGAAGATCTTCTTTGTTAGAAAAGAAAATCAAGAAAGAGACTAAGATATTCGAGAATGAAAAATCACTATTAGTTAATCTATGTTGTTTTCAATTATAATTCAAATAGGTTTGTGGATATTGAAAAAGAATTTATTGTTCATTGATATGTGTTTTGGATTCATTGAAATTATAACCATTTAGACCAACACTTTTTTGACTCCCACATTCCCACATCTCTTGTTCATCCCATTCAACAATAAAATTGATTAAGTGTATGTTTTCATCTTTTAGAACTTTTACAAATTTTCATTCAACCAATGTCATTTGACTTTATAAATTATTGATGTAGAAGCTTTAGGAAAGCTTGGAGATGAAGTATTTGATGTTTTCATCACAGCGATAATGATGTCAATGTTAATAAATATGATTTCCCTCTAATTATGATACTAATTTAAGGAAATATTAATAATATAATTATGAAGGATTTTTTTTATAGAACTTACCGTCATTTGAACCCATACTTTTATCCTAATATGAATCTCTTTTAAAAATATATATGTTTGATCTCATTTCTAACTATAATTACATTCTCATCCATCTATCATTATGTATTATGATCTTCTAGAATTCATTAATTCCTTGAATTTTGCCTAAGAATGAATTCATTATACATTATCAAATAACATAGTTACTTCTAAAAGATTTTCACTCTTTCTTCATCCAATTTGTACAAATCCCTTTCCACCTTTGTGTATCATTGCTATTTACAAATGTCAGTTTATTTTTCATTATTTTCATTTTTTTCCAACATATGAACTTTACATTCATTTATTACTGGCTTTGATCATTATTGGTTGGCACACGGTTCATGAATAATTTAAGTTCTAGTTTGTAAGAATTTTTCGATTGATGTAGATACATATAAGAAAAATAATTGGGAAACCTTACTATATTTCCATTCCACATAGTAGACGGATGGTGAATTTATAAACATTATTAGTCTAATATAGAATAACTATTATTAGAGTTCTTATCAAATCAAGTATACATGATTTCTTACTTTTTTATTTCAAAGTTTTGGGTATTGTCGATTTTTTTCAGAATGTATTTATATAAAATATTTTGACAATCAAGTCAGTTATTCGTCTGCATTGCATCAGTATTGTAATAAATAATGATAAAAAGATCATAAGTATATTATTTGATCTCTTTATTTATAGTGCACCTAGTGAATTTTTATCTTTTTTATATTTAATCATAACTCAATCTTATAAAAAACTACTATAGCCACAACTTAGGTTCTTATAGTTCAAAATTCTAAGAATGTCAAAAAGGTTCTCACAAAGAGAAACCTCATTTCAATCTCATATCTTCCATTATCTTACAAATTACATCTTTTTATAAGATGAATTAGTCAAGACCTTTTGAATTTCACATTAATTCTCAATCAGAATTTTTTGATATCCATTAATATTAAGTTCCTATTATATAAATCATTATTTTCTATAGGGTTAAATATGTTTTTCATCTCTTAAGGATCACTCATTTTTTGTTTTAGTCCCTACTTAAAATATTGATGACATTTAATCCTCGTAATATTAAAACATGTAAAAATAGTCCTTAAAAATGGACGGCGTCAACTTTTGCTTAATAGTAGTGCCACGTCTTCTGCCAGCACTCTTCTCTGTCTGCCAGATAAGTCACCAACACGTTCAAACCTCATTAGAGGTGCTGCCGGCGATATGAGTCGCCACCACATGGACGTTGCCGCCTCACCCACCACTCGAACAACCACCACGCCGCTGTTCACGGTGTTGCCGGTACTTGTCGCCGAAAAAGCCATCGCCCTTCACGGCGGACCACCACCACTTTGCCCCCTTCTCCTTCGGCAGACCGTCACTCTTGAGATGGATGTTTACAAAAATCTTCTATTCACCCACCGTTTCCTCCACCACTCAAGTAACCCTTTCGGTAATTTTTCCATTACCTATGTTTTAAACCAGCAAATCTGTGTTTACGATTCAAGATTAAATGCAGCTTTGCACTTACATTTGAGAGTTGAGACCAAGAAACATAAATAGGGCAAGACCTCTTTGCTTTCCAGACATTCACACAACCCAGTAGTGTCACTCGCTAATCCATAGCACTGAAATTGTTTCTAGTCAAGTGTCATTTCACACATCACATTTCAGAACTATTTGTCTTATTTGCAGTTTTAAATTTTAATTTGAGAGGTCTGTTCTAAATTTGGTGCACATATGTTCCTTGAGTTTTGTCACTCACTTGTGTGTAAGTTCGACTTTTGATTATTTTAGTGCAATTGTGGATTCCAGAAAATAGAAAAGCCAATAATCTGCTATAAGTTATAGCTCATATAATCGCAGAAGAGAAAATAGCAGAGGTTACATACCTAGTGAAATATATGTATAAAAATTCAAGTTGCAGGCAAACAAAAATAAATCTAAAAAAAAATGGCATGATATTAACCATAAAGTTGAATTGGCCTCTTGTGGCGCATAGCCATGTGTGTTGGGAGCGGAAAGACAGAAAGAAGAAGAAGAGAAAGAGGGTGAGCATGTCCCTGGAAGAAGATCCAAACCCATTAACCTGGCCACTAAAGTTGGTGTCTTTGTCCCTGGTGAGCTGGTGATTTTTGCAGACAAGTCATTCAACGGTGGGTGCGGCAAGAATGGCTTGGATGCGCTGTGGAGGGTGAATGCGTCTTCCTCTGGTGCGAAGGAGAAGGGGCAAAGTGGTAGTGGTCCACCGTGAAGGACGGTGGCTTTTTCGGCGCAAGTACCGACAAACAACGTGGACAGCGGCGTGGTGACTGTTCGAGTGGTGGTTGAGGCGGCAACGTCCATGCGGTGGTGACCCGTATCGTCGGCAGCACCTCCAATGGGGTTCGAACGTGTTGGTGACTTATGTGGCAGATAGAGAAGAGTTCTGGCAGAAGACGTGGCAATGCCGTTAACCAAAAGTTGACACCATCCATTTTTAAGGACTATTTTTACATGTTTTAATACTAAGAGGACTAAATGCCACCAATGTTTTTAGTAGTGACTAAAACCAAACATTAGTGATACTTAAGGAACGAAAAGTATATATAACCCTTTTCTATATTCAATTAAAAACAAAAATATAAAGAAAACTCAAAAGACTCTTAAAAAATCATATCATCCCCTCCTCTTGAAATACATCCAATGTCATGAGTATACTTCTTCTGGTAGAAACACAATATCATGATCAAATATCATCATTTTGTTAGATTTCCAATTTAAAACTATAATTTGTGTATACACTATTAGTTGATTAATAGGTTGATGCAACTTCACACTAAAAGTTCTTAGTCAAATTGTGAAGGGATAAAACAATAATATTTTCATAAAAAACACCATTTTCATCATAAGATTTGTTATCATTTTTGCTAGCTACTCATTTTTTGTTTATTTATCTTTTCTTTTCTTTTTTCTTGAATTTTGTTTTCTCTAAATTTCTTTTCTAAAATTTCTTTTTATCTTAATTTCTTTTTTTTAATTTCTTTTTCTCATAACACCTGTTCTTCCATTTATTTTTCTCCCAACTTATTCTCTTCTTTTTTTCTCTAAATTTCTCTCCAATTTTTTTCTCTCTCAACTCTTTTTCTAATTTCTTCTCTTTCTGAATTCCTTCTCTTCAATTTTTTCTCTTCACTAATGTTTTTTTTTATGCTTTTCTTATTTTTATCTTTTTCTTTCGTCATAGTTTGAGCATGTCTATTGATTAAACATTTTCTCTTTATCTCTATACTTTTGTTATTTCTTTTCTTTCCTTTTTTTTTCTCTCTTCAAAATTCTTTTTAAATTTCTTCTTCGTAAAATAAACTCATTGAAAAACAATTTGTGATAGACATTGAGTTAGGGAACCCTTTTAGTACAAGTATTTGTCATAATTTTAAATAATACAAATGCAAATTAAAAGGATATATATGAGTGATAAGTCATGAAGTTGATCGTCATAAATTACTCTGATAAGGTCAGGTTTTTATAACTCAGAACTTCAAAAGATTCTAAGAAAGATATATCTCATTTCAAATTCTTATCTCTCATTATATTACAAAAAGCATATTTTTTTTTATAAATGAATTGGGCAAGATCCTTTGAATTCTACATTAATTCGCAATAAGTACACTTTAATACTTATCAATATTGTATTTAATTTCTATTATTTGAATTGTTATTTTTTATATTTAATAAAAGGATAAAAATTATAAAGAAAACTCAAAAGGTCTCTAAAGATCATATTGTTCAAAAGGAAAACCATTATATCTCAATCCCAAGGGCAGATGAATTAGTTTGAAAACAAATTTTAGTATTCTTTAAAAACTTCAAGCCTTTAGTGTTGCTTTCAAAAGATTTTCAGTCAACAAAGGAATAGACAGAAACAAAGAAAAAAAAGATAACAAAATTTATACTGATTTGACTTTAAATGAATCTACACCAGCAACTTGAGGAGGGAATTCACTAATTTTTAAAAGGCAATAATACAAAATTCACTCAATGTATTCTCACAACATTCAAATACAAAAAAATTCCAACCTAGAGAGGCTACACACACACACACACTATCTAAGAGTCCTTCCTTTCTAGCCAAGACTAGCACAAAGAATACACACAAATTATAGAACCTGATGCACCACAAGTGCAAATTTCACAATAATAGACATTGCAGATCTCTTGATTGATCACTCTTCCTTCCTTGAATCCTTAGAGACCTTGAATTTTTTCAAAACAATGGCTAATGCCTCCAAGATTGCTCCAAGACAATTCTGGACGTGTTCTTGCTTAAATTTGTTTAAAATCATAATGTGTGCCTAAAAAGGAATTAGAACACACATATATAGCATAGGCAAAAACGTGGTGTATTTAATCATTTATGTTATTTTCATAATTGATTAAGCTTTACACACTGTTTTAATCGATTAGGTCATTATCGATTAAAATAGAGAGCAAATGCCTAATGTGCTTTAAACCTATTTTAATCCATTATGTTATTATCTTAATGGATTAAAATTTGTTCATAGCTTTAATCGATTAAAGGATATGCTTGATCGATTAAAATAATGCCACAATTTCATATTTGTGAAGTTTTGAACTTAAGATCAGATAAACCATTATAATTAGTCAAAAACCTATCATACATGAAATTTACATAAAATCTAACATAATGAAACAACCTAATCATTTAAGAAAGAAGATTAATAATTTCATCATAAAAAAACACACACTTTACCACACTCTCTTCAAGGTGAAAGAGCTTAGATACTCTCCCTGTCAACACATATCAGAGTCACTTAATAATTTTTATCATAGAACAAATCGATATTAATATTTCTGATAATTCATAATTTTTTATACTTATGTACTTACAACCAATGTAATGAGTTTTACTATACTAAAAAATAAATCTATAAATTATATGATATATTATTTTTATATATCTTATATAATTATAATTTATAATTAATATTAGTGAATGATAGTTTATAATTAATATTAAAACTTTCATTTTTTTTGTGAAAAAACACTAACATTTATTTTTAAATTTCAAGTATTTATACAATGGAGTGATGAAGAGAATGTTTCCCCTCTCTCTATTTCTTTTCTTATGTTTCTCTTTTTAAACTAGAACTTACCTTTTTACACTTTGATTCATATATATGATGATCCTGCCTTTTTGTCACACCAAGGTTAATAATTTATGGCCAAACATACATATGACTATTACTCAACATATATCTTATAAACTTTTCATAGTTTCCTAGGGAAAACTAAAGAGGAATTTTAAACTTTAAAGATTCTTTGAGACTTATTATATACATTACATGTGTATTCAATGAATATCTTTTACCATTTCTTTATACCTTGTTTGTTTACTTATTTTTATAAAATTTTTATTGAAGATTTTGTACAATAATTTTATATCATAAGCATTTATGATATATCATTGTAAGTTTAGGATAATATTTTATCTGCTACTTATTAATTTCTTATCGAGTTGTTATTATCGTGTTAATATTTTTATTTTCATATTTGTTTAACAATTGTGTTAACAGCACCTTAAATTTTAATAACTGAAGTAAAACTATGAAAAAATTCACACGTCTCAAAATCCTTTACACAATCATTAATATTAATATAATTTTTTATTATCATAATGTTTCTATTTTTTTTTTCTAAAACAAAGTAACAAAAATTCACTCAGAAGAGTCATCTCCCACTCAACGAAAGCAAAGTGGAATTAGAGTTTTTTAATATAAATTAAAATCAATTTAACTTCATTCTATCTCAAAAAATTTTCATAAAATAAAATTAAAAAATCCAAGTATACCCTAGAGAATAAATATATTTGTCATACTATTTCGTTAGAAGATTATTCTAATTTTAAAACTTCAATATTATTTGTATTAAATATTAATAAAATAATGCATATAATTTACAAAAGGAAATTTTTATATAGGGTATAAAATCAGCATAAAAAAATGTTTAAAACAACTTATTTCCTGATTTAAATAAGGAATAAATGGAAGTGCCCCTAAGTGGTGTGGTCGAAAACGAGGTGGTTCTGTCGAAAATATGGTGTGCATCATTAGCATCTTTTAGTTAAGGCTACTGCAAATCAAACATATCCTTTCATTCGAAAAAGGGTTACAATTAGCACCTTCTTCAACTCTTATTATTCTTGTTCGCTCTTATTTCCCAATTCAAACCCTATCCCTAATTCTGCATTTTCTACACACTTTTTTTTATCGGAATGGCCGAGATTCAGCCTCCTGAGGGTCAAATAAACGGTGCCGGAGGAACCCTAATTCTTCACTCCTTGGAGCCCGCCATCGGATCCAAACGACAACGCCGTCCAAGCGTCCGATTGGGCGACATCGGTGGTGACCAGCCCTATGATTCCACGCGCCGCAACACAAAGCCTTGGAAACTCGCCTTCGATGGCCATCATCACCACCACCACCGCAACAAGGACAAGGACCCAGGTAAACCTTCCAAGACTCGTCCTTTAACGAACTTGAGCGAGTTTAACGAAACCCTAGAAGTCTCGAACGAGCGAGAAGCCGGGAACGTGGACTCTGTTGCAATTGGCAGCTGGAAGGTGAAGGAGTCCAAGAAGAGGGGCTCTGTGGCCACCAAAAGGGTCAGATCGAATTGGGTTTCGCGAATCGAGGACGGTGGCGGGGATAATGGCGGCGGAGAAGGGGAGGGAGAGAAGTATAATAACGGGGACGAAGATGGCGAGGATGATGATGGGTATCGAGAATTTGAGGTCGAGAATTCGGAGAGCCCTTTGAAGGAGCAAAGCCCTATTCATAGCATGGAGAATTTGGCGGTTGATGGGCACAGGAGGGTTTTTAAGGGTAGGGAAAGGGAGCAACAGCATGATGGGGTTGAGCTATCTGCACCTTCTGATAATGATGTTAGGGATTGGAAGTGCGGGGATAGGACTAATGAGAATGGTGGTGGAAGGGTTAGGGGTGGTGAAGATGGTGTTAGGGTTTGGCTTAATGGACTGGGGTTAGGCAGATATGCTCCCGTGTTTGAAGTGCATGAGGTGGATGATGAGGTTTTGCCCATGCTGACTCTAGAGGATCTCAAAGATATGGGGATTAGTGCTGTTGGGTCCAGGAGGAAAATGTACACGGCCATTCAGAAGCTCGGTAAGGGCTTCTCCTGAGCTGAACTTGTTTTTGGTGCTGCCCTGCCTGCCGGATGTAGATTCTCAGCCGTAGTGAATTCAGATGCTTGTGTCTGAACTGAACTGAGTTTTAGTATGTTCTTCCATGACGCTTTTTTCTAGGGTTGGAAATGTTAGGACCTCACTTGTTTGAGAAACAAACATCCTTCTTGAAATCCAGTGCAAGTATATATAACTCTGCGAATTTTGTTGGAGCTATTCATTGAATTTTTTTTTTGTCTGAAGCACTTATAGATTTCTAGTTGTATTTCATTGATGACTTGGATCGGTGACGTGAAGGGACAACATATGTCGTATAATGCAATTGGAAAGGTTTTTTTTCCGTGAAAGAAAAGGGGCATGCTGTTTAATTTTCTCATCCTGTCCCTGGGAATGCCAACTATGCCATCATATCTACAAAATACGCGTTCTAAAATGTTGTGTTGGTAATGTAATCTGTTTTTTAGGAATTACAATGCCTAGAGAATCAATAACTTTCAGGCTTTATTCTCCAGGTAAATTACTTACAACATTATAGCACATGTATTTTGTAGATGTGATCACTTATTTGATTATTGTGGTCTTTCTTCATATTCATTTATTCAGAATTTTGTTGTTGCTTGCAGTTAATTCTATTGAAAACATCTGTTTTACTAATGTTTAACGTCTAGTAATAGGATGCATTCATGTTTGCAATGATGTATATTCTGTTTGTGCTGGCAACATCTGTTTCTCTTGCACAATGGTTTTTTACATTTTAATCAGGATGTTGGAATTAGCTGAGCTGGTGCTTAGTTACCCGTTATCATTGTTCCATCTAAAACTTATTGTCTTGAGTGGATGTGCCATAGTTATGAAAACACTTGCAATTATATTTTTACATAGCAGGAGTGACTTGGGTGGTGACCCGTAATGCTGTTTGGAAGAAATGATATATTTAATGCTTCAACTGAATTCTGTCTTGTATATCCAGTGATGGGGGCACCGTCTAAAAGTGATAAATTTGGTTGTGCTTAGTGGATTATGTGTGAGTATCTTACGATTTTTTTATGTTCCCTCAAATATGAGTGCATTTCTACTGCGTTTTCTGCTATATCTATCTCTGGATTAACATATTTTAAAATTATTTTATCATGATCGATCAATTTGATAAAAGCTGAATGAAGTAGGAGATGAAAACTCTATTGAGAGGATGAATGCTTTCGAATGAACTGGCATGTTTGCTTTGTACTTGATTGTATTAAGAATAAATTAAGCATAGCCTAGACTGAACGTACCTTAAGGAACTTATGCGAAGATGTGTGGGATCCTGCTGATGGGACCTGAGTATTTTGATTGTTTGTATTACAAGGATTTAATTGATTAATAGAGGTAACAATTAGGAAGTTGAAGAATATGCTTATGAGGAGCAGGTAAATTACGCGGTAATAATGGTGATATTCTTAGTAGTAGTGAGAGTATTATATTTTGTTGAGTATACTAGCGTTATTGTTGAATCCACTGCATGATACATTCTTTCCGTTGTTCACATCAGTGTTTAAAAGCCCATCAAATAAAAAAGTTTTCAAATCATTATATTACACAATCATGGTAACCAAGTTGGAGACAAGAATCAAAAGTACTACCCAAGTTGAGGAGTGCAATTCAATTTACATTATCATGACATTCCAAATTCTAACGACAAGACTAAACCAGATTTGTTGTACGGTAATCTATCTGGCTGAAGTATGCTTGATTAACATCATCAAAACGAGCTTATCAATACTCAATTATCTGCCCCTTTCCTTTCACGTGCTCTAATATGTTACACGCTGGAACCTTTATCCTCGTATTACCTTATCCTATAAATTTCACGCTGGTTTTCATTGGCATCCTTCTTTGGTGATATTAATGTTTGAACCACTACATGCTAAATCCTGTTGTAACTGTAGTTGATCACGTTCTGAGAAAGTGGTTTTTCTTATAGTGTTAAATCCCATCGTAGTTACTGTCGTTCAAAATCATAATTGAGAAATCATTCTAGTAAATCGATATCTCCTTTCATCATTGTTTCAACTTTAGCTGTACTTTGTCTAGTCTCTACTTTCATTGATATAGGTTTTTATTTGTCTTATCTGTACATGTTTGCTCAAACTTCTCATTCAATTAAAAATCTGACATTCTAATACATAAATGTAACTCATTAGTTTAAACACATTTCAATTATATTTAATGGTTTGAAATAAATTTTTAATATCCTATAAATGATGCAGTCCATTAATCTTGAGATTCATTAGACATCAAATGAACTCCAGATTCATTCTATTTTAAATTTATCAGTTGATATAGAATTACAAAAAAAAAAATGTTGAATATAAACTGTTACCACAAAACCTGGACAATAGCGGGCTCATCCTTTAAACATACAACGAATAAAATATTTTACACCCATCATACATTTCCTTCTCTTATCACATATATGACTTTTTCATACTTTTTTTTTCTCTCCTTGTTCTAGATCCAATGTAGTGTGGGAAAGAACACACGAATATACAAATCTAATGAAGATCTGGCGTTATACATCATACAACAAAGACTTGTCAATTGAAATACATAACAAAGGGACGGACATGAGAAACAAAAAATAAGTAAAAATCACAATATACAGGGGCAAAAAATCATTCCTTTCTTCATTCTAGGATGTCAAAATCCAAAGAAATAGATTAAATGCTTCTAAATAATGAATCAAATGAATGACCAATTGTTGATAGCTTGAATGAACGCAAAAATTTCCAAGGTGAAGTCATCTGGGTGTCTGCAGTATTACTTCTCCCAACTTTGTCTTTGGCAGGATCGTGACTTTTAACAGATCCAGAAGATTTTGAATGAAATATGGTAGAGGTTGTGGATGTTTCGGTGGCTCCAAATGAAACAGCTCCTTTGTTTGATGCATCAAGTGGATATCCAACAGCTCCGTCCTGATGAGGAGGTGGGAATTTCTCACTCTTACTTTTTGCATTTGCATGGGTCACAACTCTCCACCTCTGAAAAGACACTTGTAAATTGTAATTTTGCTCAAGGAAGCAAATAAGACAAAGCTGAAGTGAAAGGCTTTGGTAACCATGAGATGAGCCATCAGATCAAACAATACTCATCAGAGATCAACATTGAAGTGACCATACATCACAAAAAAATGTTTTTTAAAAGCCAAGCCGCCAATTGTCAGAGAATCCAAAGCAAAAAAAGGTGCTAAATAATGTAGGTATCTGGTTCCTGTGAGTTCTATGGTTTATAGAATTTTTTTATCATGTACATTGGTGCAAGTATATAGAATAAAATGGATGATCAGACTTAGCATATACATTCAAAGTGTGTGCACACTCGGGTGTGTAAAAGGAACAGAAAATTAAACTTAGCAACAGCATAACTAAAGTGATTCTTAAGTAAATGTGGAGAGAAAATAAATCTAACAGAAGCATCTAATCTGGCATACATCTAAGTTGGATTGGATCTCCGCATTGGCTTCTGGGGCCGGAATGGCCAAACTACGCTCGCGTACTCTAACCCTTTTGGCACCATCAACTGCATTAGTTTTTCCACTTAGAGTTTTTTGCCTGAGAATGGTAAAAAATACAAGCTTTAATAGCACCAAGACAAAAACATCTAGAAGCCACCAAAAGCAATAAATAATAGAACCTTTTTGCTTCTTCATCTCTCAGTTTTATATCCAATTCTTTGGTAGGAGGATACTTTGGCAAACTAGATGGTTCACAAGTATATGGCTCAGTGGTAAAGAACTGCAGATAGAAAATAGTTGTGAATTAAATTAATAGATTACATCTCAAATATAATACTACTTAATCCACAGCAATCACTCACCTCACTATTTAGAGCAGATGAGGCAGTGCCACGATCAATAGGATCTATTGCAAGAAGAGTTTCAATCAGAGGCAATGAAGAAGAAGGGAAATCCTTGAATGTTTCTAAGATGTTTCTTTTATAAGGTTGCTGCGGCTTAAAGAGTGTAGCATTTGGCAATCTATATTTCCTCCAATATTCCTCAGATGGAGAGCCACATAACTTAAATATCTTGTGCAGCTGTTCAACCTTGTCCAAGCAATTAAAAAATCAGCCACACGTCTTCCAGAAAATATGCATGGCAAGATATAAAAAGCATGAATATCAAAACATAAACTTGATACTGTATGAACTTCCTAAAGCTTGATAGAGGTGCAGTGTATTCAAATACTAAACCAGTTTACAGTGTTTTCTGATTATAAATTATAAAACATTCGCATTTTAAGTAGCTTCTCTTTATTCTCGGACTATAATGATTTTAGGCCTATAAACCATATCTGGTCAGCCGTCCATCAAGGTAAAAAAGGTGAGTGCTATCAATTGATCATTGCTTATGCACAATCTAACTTGAACTCTTGGAGAAAGTCATTTTGGTCTTTTTCTTATTTTTCTCACCTAGGAGTGTTTATTGATAGGTTTATCTAAATAGTTCAAAGTTACTCAAGCAACAACACAAAGAAGCAATACCTCTGTTCGGCCAGGCATGATTGGCTTTCCAGCAAGAAGTTCTGCTAAAATGCAGCCAGCACTCCAAAGGTCGACACCAATGCCATAGGATGTAGCCCCCAGAAGAAGCTCGGGGGGACGGTACCAAAGAGTTACAACTCTACTGGTCATAGGATGTTTTTGCTTAGGATCATAGAAAGTTGCCAAACCAAAATCTGCAATTTTAAGTATTCCTTCGTTGTCAATGAGCAGATTGGAACCCTTGATATCACGGTGCAAAACACCTCTGCTATGGCAATGCTCAAGCCCAGATAGCAATTGCTTCATATAACATTTGATCTGTCACATAGAACATACTGAGAAACAATCAGCCTATCAGTATAATTTTTCCTTACATTTTTAAATGTGAAAGATTAATCCCCCCTTCTATTCTTACTAATGCTTGAAAAGGCACTACTGTTTCACATAATTTCACCATTAAACCAAGCAATAAAACTGTATCATTTAACATTCTTCTTCCAACAGTACAAAATGTAAAATCATCACTGTCCAAATGGATAAAGTATTACTACATGGTCTCAGACCACCATGTACTCATAGTCCTGAACAGTCTTTCAAATTACAGAAAAGACTTAATAGAACTCGATTATGTGTCATGTGAAATTGAATGAGGATTACGGCAGTCGAGGACCATATAATAACTTTTACCTTCCTATATGATATGCAAGCTATACTATGTAAACTATGGATAACTGATAATGTAAAATATACATACATATGTACATTTTTTTAAACTAGAATTGATACGCACATACGTTGGTTATAAATAACCAAAGAATTCATTGGGGATTAGATGGAATTTGAACATAAAGTAAACATATTCCACATTATTTTTAAAAATTCTCCACAAAATTCCCATAGTTTAAAAAGCAAAGCACTTCAATGCACTCTCAAAAATTCTCATTCCAAACACACATAAAAGTAAAGAAAGTTCTTTCCTTCGGCATGGTTGCATGGACAAAGCAAAACTTCCGAATCAAGTGCCGAACTCATTTTATGGAGTGATGTGACACAGGAAACTTCAGAGCAAGAATCATACAAAATCAAAAGTAATGAACACGCTCACAATACTGGATCTATGGGACCCTTTTCTTGGAAGCTTAAGGATCAAAATAGAAAATTTTGGAAAAATGAGCATAAAATAGTGGTACCTGTGGCTCAGAGAATTTGACGCCCACACCAGCTGCAAGACCAGCAAGATCATGTTCCATGTACTCAAATACCAAGTAAAGACTGGATGATATTCTTGAAGTAACCAACCCTTCAAGCTTCACAACATTGGGGTGATCAAGCCTCCTCAAAACAAGAATCTCTCTTGCCATGAACTTCACACTCTCTGCCTCCAAATTGTCAAATCTAACTTTCTTCAAAGCCACTATTTTCCCAGTTACAAGGTCTCTTGCTTTGTACACATTGCTATAAGTCCCTTGCCCAATCTGAACCAAACAACACAGACATCAACAACAAAACCTTTTTTCACTACACGTAGCGTCATTTAAGAAAAGAAACTATCTAACAGAAGACAAAAAGAACACAAACAATCATTTAAGAAAAGTTTTATCTTTTTTTTTTTTGGGAAATGCAATTAAGCTTCGAAGTTCAAACTTCAAAACACTTACCTTAGCAAGCTTCTCGAACGTGTTGGCACGGCGAGGAGTCCAGTCTCCAAGTGCATCGCCGGCGACGACCATCAGCCACGGCGGCCACCCTTGATGACTCGTCATGAATGAGTCAAGTCGACGTCTGCGGCGCTCCGGCGCCAGAATAACGCCGGAAAGTTCGCCGGCGTGCACAGTCTCCTGCTTCTCCTGAATCTTAACGGCATTATTCCCGCCGACGGAAGTCGAAGTTTTACCCCGGTGACTGTCGACAGGACCCGCCGGCTTTCGAAGGGCGCAACCCATATGTCAGAGGTGGCGGTGGCTGTTGGTGGCGGTGGCAGGGTGTCGAAAACGCATGGAGGCGCCGTAAGCAGTGAGCGAGGTGATAGCCGGCGAATGAGTGAGGATTCTAAGGTTTTGTTTAAGAATTCAAGATTTTTGAGGTAAGGAGTCTGAGGATGTCACAAATTCGGTTTTTTACAGTGACTTGATTATTATTACTAATAACTACCTATTCAAACATAACATTCATTAGTTAATGATATCATGATCATCATCATTTTAGTTAATGATATCTCTCTAAAGAGTTGAAAGAAAGGAGACAGGGGTTTGCGCAGAATAACGGGATTGCCACAAAGTCTGAAACAGAGAGATTGAGAAGGAAAGGGTCAAAAGCAAAACGACGCAGCATTGTGAGCTGGCAAGGCATAGCATGATGAGGACGGAGATTTTGGGGGTGAAAAAGTCAAAGTTGGCATAAAGGCTATGCTTTTGTTGGATTCTCAACGTCAATTATTGCTGTTTTCTGAATTTTGATCTTAACTTTTTCCCTGAATTGGTTAATGTTTGCATGAAGCGTAGTCACGGACAAGAACCAAGTTTATTAATTAAATCCTGTTCTTGCATTAAATTCGTAATTAAGTTAGGTCAACTCGAAGTAAACTCACATAGTTCTTAAATGACGTTTGTCAACGTTTATTTAATACTATTAGTATGATTATTTTTTATAAATACGAAAATTTTATATAATTATCAATTTTAATGATAAAAAATAATTATCAATTTTAATGATAAAAAATAATTAGTTATCATAATAATCAATTTATGGATTATTGATAACTAAAATAGTTTTTAAATTAGTAATTATAATGAATTAGTTTTTAAATTAATCACTAACCTTAATTACTAAGGTTTTGATTACTAAAATAATTAGTCTCTAATTTAGTTAATATTTGTGATAGTATGATAAATTTAAAGACTAATTTACTATAATGACTAATTTCGAAGTCAATTTAAAAATTATTTTAGTTTCTAATAATTTTTAATTTATAAATCGAGTATCATAATAACTAATTATTTTTTGTTACAAAAATTGATGTTTGAGATTTTGTTGTAGAGATAAAATGCAGATTTTTTTATTACAAATTTGTGGTGATTTCTTTTAATCGAGATTAATGTTATAAGGAGATAATTTATGCATTAAGTAGTAAATAGAATAATTTATCGAAATAAAAAAATTAAAGATTAATAAATTTAATTATTTTATTTAAATTAAATATTTAAAAAATTAAATCGTTTAAATAAAAATAGTCGAAATTCAAATTTAGGGGCAGTGTCCTCTACACATCTAAAGTTATATTATTTAATAATTAGTTTTTGTTTACATCACTTTATTAAAGTAATTTTTATAGTTTTTAAAAATGTACAATTTTAATATTTATACACCTTTAAGTCCACATATCAGAATTTTTAATAAAAATTAAACAACTTCAATCTATTTCTAATATATTTAATTTCTTATACAAAATGTTATAATAATAATAATAATATAAATATTTAATTTTGTATATAGGTAGGTTGCATAACCACGAAAGAGAGAGGAATGATATTGGTGAATATAGCAAAGATATTTTGTATTACACTTCCAAATCAATAGTTTGAGCGTGTCAAACTTTAAGGAACATTTGGTTTCGAAAAGGGTTGTTTGCATTTATATAATTTATTTATAAAAAAGAGATTTTAGAAAATTTTAATATAAAGTTTTTTACACAGAAGTCGTAATCTATTTTTAGTAAAAAATTTCAGGTTAGGATAGTGAATGAAACGTAGAAGGAATACAAAATAAAAAAATGATCATCACCCTCAAAATCAAATTTGCATGCCTCACTTGCATACCCAAAATCCAAAACCTCAACGGATCACACACATGAATAAGAGAAGGAACCATGAAAATGAGAGTGGACAACAAACAAGAAGGGATCACAACACGAATTTTAGCACGAAGAGTCCCATGAAAAAGGTGCACATTTAACAAACAAATGAGAAGATTAATGAAGTAGGTACGAAGATGAAAATTATGTAAGGTCAGAGTTTACTGGTCCAAAATATTCAACAAAAGAAAAACCTTGTGGGTCAGAGTTAGTTTATTTAGAAAAAAAAAATATGTATTTTGAATACAAGAAAAAACAATTAACTTTTAATCTATCGCAAATCCAAGTGTTTTTAATTTGTTAAAAATTTATATACAAATATTTTAATCAGAATAACATAGATTTTGTAAGATGTTTTAATAAATTCAGTTGCTTGTTTATATAAAAAAAATTAAACAGCAATAAGATGTTGAAATCCTTAAGTAGTTAAACATATTTTGAAAGTATATAAGATATTTATTTAATTTTTTTGTACAAAAAATTCTTCTAAATTGGAATTAAAACTGAATAAAACATATTTAATGAATTTATGAGTAATAAGTTTATGGATTTTTTTTATTATGTGTTGTTTATCTTTTTCTTTTTCTAATATATGTTTTAAATTTATATTTGAATTCTATAAATTTTTAATTTCTCTTTAATAATCAATATATATATATATATATAATATTTAGTAATTATAAAAATATTTGTTACGAATTTGATTATAATTAATTGAATATTCTCACATTTTGTCTAAATTCCATTGTGCTTGATAATTTATTACAATGTACTAAGGGCTACTTTATTAAATAATATAAAGTTTTCTTCTTTAAAAATTGATAAAATTAATGGATAGATGATAATCAATAATTGTATTAAACTATATATTATATATTTTATTTAATAACATATAATAATCATGATGTAAAAATATTGATTTAAATATAATAAATTACAAAATATTAGACTATTTAATAAAATATATAATTTCTAGTGTACATAAATAATATTGTTTCTAAGAATTAATTATAGTTTTATAGTATATCTAAATCTATCTTACCCTTTTCTAGCTCACATGTTACTAAACCTAAACTCACTTTAATCTTGAATCTAATCTATTAAAAAGGATTTTGGAAATTAGATTTTTTTTTTTCCCATTCGAGGAGACTTCTTACAATGAAAATTTTTCAAAGATAGACTAAAACTTATTTGAATCAAGTTTACAACTTTAATTTTAGGAAGAAAAAAAAAGGACAAAATTCAAATATTTTTCTGAGAAAAATATCAGGTATAAGGGAAGTGTAAGCATGATAAAACATGCTACATATTTCTCAGAAGCAATCTCTGTCAGTCTATTGCTTGAGAACAAACTTGTTTTGGTGGGTATGTAACGAGCTTTTTACATGACTTGGAAGAGTCCCATGAAGTTCTATTTTACAGTCAATACACTGTTACAAATTTGCTACCTCAAAGTAAGTATTATCAGAACTTAGCAATTTGTTAACTTTTAGGAAGTTGGAGCAAAGGACTAAAGAAAATATATAATATAGAAATTGGAAAATAATCTACAACAATGCTACAACCATAACTGCAAGCATTTGGCAAAATTAAGAAAGAGAAGACGGATATGGTCTCCATCTGATTGATGGAATCACAAGATAGGAAAATAAGAAACTTAAGCTGCCCAACAACAAAGAAGAAAGGGATTGTAATGTCTTCATTCTTTCTAACAACTAGTCTGTTCTTCGATTTGTTGTTTTTGCAGGAACAAAGCTTCTGTCATCACCACTACACATACACCTCGGGTGATAGCACGACCTAACCTTCAGTAGCCTCTTCACAGAACCAAATTTCTTCTTATTTCCTTTTCTCTTCGGTGTTGATTCTGATTTCCGACATACCTAACAAAACAAAAATCATCACCAAAACTGTTTTCTTCTTGTCTTCATTGGTCTCTTTCAACCCAATGTTTCTTTCTGTTTTGAGTGCTTTAAACAACAAATTTAAGCACAAAACAAAGGAGCATATGAAGTGAAATATTGATAGTAGCTTACCTTGTTTGAATTTGTTGATGCAACTGTTTGAACAGCATCTACGCTGCGTGTTTTTCTGTACTTGACAATGGGTGGACAATTACCTGCATCATTTATCAAGATTTTCAGATAAAAAAATGACAGTTTTATTTTTTACCAAATAATGCTATCAATTCTTTTAGTACTTACATTCACTCTCCTTTATTTTCTCGGACTCAATGCAATAAATTCTGAAACTAGGTGATCCAGGACGTAGAAACCTATCTTCATCATCACTATCATCATCATCTTTTGCACCCACTTCTTCATCTTTTTCATTCCTTGGCTCTCCTTCTGGCTTTGCACTCTTTTCCTCGTCTGCTTTGACCTCTGCCACAACCATCGTAACAACATGATTCAATTTATCTTGGTAGGGATCCATGTCTCTGTTAACCTGCTCCGTGTTATTTTTTTTGGGGTGATTCTCCTCCATAATTTTACCTTCAGAGTTGGGCACCGGAGCCACTCTGGAAAGTTTTTCTGCGGCTGTTGATTTTGCCACCATTTCCTCTCTGGGTTTTTGAATCTCGTGTGAAGAAGAAACCTTATGTCCCGATTCATTTTCAGGCAAAGATTGAGAATTGGAACCCTCTTCATCCTCATGCTTTAATAGCTCCTTCTTGGAGAGGGTGCTTTCTGCATTCCTCTGTTTTTTGAAGTCCTCAAATTTGGCAACAACTTTTGCTGGGACCCCCTCTACTTTGGCTACATTTAGTTTTGAGGTGCGTAGCCCCATTACAGAGCAAAAAGCAATGCTTTGATTGAAAGTAATGCAGAGGCAGAGGCAGTGTGAGGGAAAATGAAATGGTTGAGATGAAGAAGATTTAAAGGTGGAAGAAAATGGAGAATCTTTCAGGGGTTTATGATGTTCTGTAGTTAAAATAACGTTATGGAAGATAACAGTTTTACCGTTAACGGGTGTCAATATTAGGAAAAAGACATTTGACATTTGACCTTTGACATGACCAAAAAAGAGTCTACAAGTTGTAATTTTAGAAACGAAGTCTCTTGGTTGTTTTGTCGTAACTCAGTTTCGCTGTTGGAATTATATAAGGAGTCATATTCGCGGCTATCGTGGTCAAGTACAACGAAAATGTTGACCTTTTAACTGCATTCTGCCACTTACCTGTATGTATCACATTTGTTATACGTGGTTAATCACAACCTCTTTGTTGGAAAATTGATTGGAAAAATAAAAATATATTTAAATTATTTTTATTTTTTATTTTTAAATAATGTGGAAACTATTTAAATATCCTAATCAAGTTATTTTTTATTTTTATTTTCTATTTCTCAATAAAGTCATATTAAATATTATTATGAATTTTGTTACAAAAATTTATTCAAAATAAAATATGAAAAATAATGTTAAATTTATGATAAAAATTACATGATAAATTATATTTATTAATAAATTTATGAAGGTATAAAATTAAACTACTTGTATTATTTTTTAAGAAAAATTAAAAAATATATTTTTATTTTCTATTCTGTTGCCTGTTGGAATAATTGAATTTAGGGAATATTTCACATGCATTACAATTAATTGTTAATGAATGACACAACCCGCATGAAAGATCCTAAATTTAGGGGCAAGTATGAAGTTGATTCAATCAATCTTATTACACATTTGTGACTGATTTTTTTTCCTTATATATACTTTTAGTTTTAACTTTAAAGGAATAAGTTTTTTTTTGGATTATTTTACTTATATCACTTTTATATTATATGACTTCAACCCACACTTAAATTTTGATAGATTCCTTGTAACATCCCAATAAATATAACCAAAGCCATAATTTATTTTTAGAAGTTAACAAGAATAATAAAGGAGAACAGTAGAGAATAAGCAAAGCAGTACAAAATATACTGGAGATTAAAACCGAACGATTAAATATATACACGATGTTTACAAAATAGACCGAACGGTCTAGAATACATACATTGACCGAAGGGCCAAAATTAAAAAGGTTTGAGTGCTAAACGTTACAAAATTTCAAAGAGAAAGAAACGCCTATACTAAGGACCGGACGGTCCAGCATAACTCTCGGGCACGACTTCCACTGGTTCCTCGACTTGAACGGCGTCCTCCAGAGTTTCCTCCAAAGTAGCTTCCAAGGTATCCTCTGCTCACATCCCAAAAGGATGATCATTGCAATAAAGAGAATAGCCGAACGGTCGGATACCGAACGACAACATATACAAGGCAAAACAGATAAGGGTAAGCTTATGTAAATTTAATTTATCAATTCCTCATACAAGTAAACATACGATACAAACAAATCAATCATGCAACATATCATTCATAAACTCAAGACCGACCAAAAGACACTGTCCGGACTGTATGAACATGTAGTTCGGTCGTCCCTAGCACCCGGTGTGGTGTAGTAACTGTTTCCCAGCTGCCACCCGAGGTTAGTCCTCAAACAGTTATTTACTCTTATAACCGCGGACCTCCTGCCATTCCCACGCATGAGCGACCTCCCTCTACCTGAGGAAACGTCCTCACGGAATATCAGGATCAAGGACAACGCCGGAGTCATTCCCACATTCATACTTTACCAATCATTTCCAAGTTCATGAGACATTCCGCCCGTGGAATTCTCTTACTTAATCAAATTCATCATTCGTTATTACTTCCAAGTTGTTAAGGTGTTGAGAAGAATACCCGATACTCAATACCGAATAGTTTCTGACTAAACGTTTCATAAAACCAAGCACTAGATCTATGACCGAGTGTTTTACATGACCGGACATCCTTAGGATGAATGATATTAACAATGTGAAACCGAATACTTCATAAGTTAAGCGTCAGTCTAATACTGAACACTTGTATGACCGAACGTACAGTTTATGACCGAATGTTCTTAAAATTTGTGTACTGATATAATACTTAGCACTTTTAATAAACATCATCAATATAAACCGAACGCTCAGTGTATGACTGAACGTTCTCAATAATTATTATGAGACTGAATACTTAGTGTATGACTAAGCACTTCCAAGTCGAACGTTCAGTATAAGACCGGACGTTCAGTACAATAAAGATAATTAATATGAAACCAAGTACTCAGTTTATGACTAAGTACTCCCAATAAACATTATCAATATAAAAACGAACGTTCAGAGGGAACGAACGCTACGATAATAAACATAGTAAACATGAGACTAAGTAATCAATCTATGACCGAATACGTTAAAGCCGAACACTCAGTATAAGACCGAGCGTTCTGTAATGGATAGATTATTACGTCTAAATAAGCAAGTCATTAAGGTTTCGATACAATGGTATAAGAATGGTCGTTTTAGGGGAAAACCGAACGGTCCTAATGACCTTCGGTCTCAGATTCACATTTTCTCTAAGTTTATACTTATCATACAATTCATACTTCAACATATCATATTCCATTTATAAAAATCAACCAACATACTTTAGATATCAAACATGCAATAAATCAAACATACATTTAAACATACAGAAAATCAAAATTAAACTTTATAAGCTTCCCTTACCTCTATTCCAGCTAAACTTCTAAGGTTCTACTTTAAGATTGCCCGAACGTTCAAAGTGCTCCAATTGGAAAACTGATCGGTGAGGATGAAAGGTCTTGACACCAGGAGTATTAAATCTGAAAGGAGGTTGATGATCGGAGATGAAGGGGTGGTCGGAATTCTAGAGAGAAGATTGAAGGTTTAGAGAGAAGGAGAAGAAAATTAGGTTTTCGGAAAGTTGGGTTTGAGGAAGAAGAAGAAGATTGCATGCAGAAAGTAGCGTCAGTGTTTTCTTCTTACCTTAAATACTGCCTCCAAAACGAACGGTCGGCCATTTGAATTCTGCCACATGGTTTCCACTAAAACGTCCGTCTACTCCTAGCGTGTCACCTGGTTTCCACTTTCTGGCTTCACTGCTCTGCTGCTGCTGCACGGATTACGAAGGACGGGAATTAAATGCTTGCAGAGTTTGTCTCCCACTCACCAGGGGAGGACGGACGGTCGACACGTGGACGTCACCAAAGATAAATATTTAATGGGGTGTGACAATAATTAAAAAGAAAACGCTAACATAAAAAAATAATTTTTTTTTTAGATTAGAAAGTAAAAATTGAAAAAGTGAAAAATAAAAAAAGTAATTAATTTATTTAGACTAAGAAAAAAAATAGTAAAAAGATTTGATATGATAAATAAAAAATGTATTAATTAAATAATTTACCAAAAATAAGCTAACATCATTTATCAATACATATGTTATCTCATTATTTTATTTTTTCTTTATGTAAGCACACTTAATATATTTAAGGTTTAATACATCATTTGGTCCTTTCTTATGGTGGTTTAGTTCAAAATAATCCCACCTTTGAAAAAGGTGCACTAAGATCCTATATTTCATTAAAAATTGTTCAATATCGTTTTTTTGAAAGACGGCGTTAAAATAATAACGGTGCATATGCTAGCGTGGCCAAACGTTAATGAGATGTTAAATTGGAAGCTTACGTGGCACTGTGAAGAGGTTGCATTGTGTAAATATTTAAAAATAAAATAAAATGACGTAAGGTAGGTGGTAGGTTTAAGTCTGGGTTAAAGAAAATTACCCTTATCTAAGAGCGATTTCGCCATTTTTGGGTTCAACATTGTGGTGAAAGTGGTGTTCTAATCAGTGTTGTTACCACTGCTGCAGAACGAAATGCACCGCCACCAAACCCTGAGGCCACCATGTCACCGTCACCATCATCAACACAGACCTACGATTCAAAGCAGAGAAAAATAACAAAAAACCTAGAAATCAAACCCTAGCCACCATGAAACCCTAAATCGTGTCGCCAATAATTAGGGCAAAATCTCCACCATGCATTGCCCCTAACCATTATTAAGCAAGAACTGAATCGAAATCTTTAACCTGCAAACCAGAAATTCCAACTCAAATATAAGCAAGAAAATCACAATCGCAACACCTAGAAACCCAATTCACACCTGCAACAAACCATAAACATACATAATCACTACCCAAATCGCAGAAACCCTAGTTCGCAAGTAGCATCCATGGGCACCAACCTGCAAATTGCACAAGCCAGAAACGCAGAAATAATGTGAAGGTGAAGCTCAATGTTAACGTTCATGTGTTTATATGTAATGTTAAATTTAGTTTCCCCTTTGGTCAAAAAATGTGCAATGTGGTCCCCTTTTCAATTTAAAACTGTGTACTTTGGTCCCAAATGGATATCAGCGAAAAACACATGATAGATATCTGACTTAGTTTCCACCATTAGTTTCCACCTCCAATCCACCATCTTTGTCCACCTCTACTCCATCATCCACCTCCTCTCCACCATTAGTTTCCACCTCAAGTCCATCATCTTTGTCCACCTCCACTCCACCATCACTTTCCACCTCCACTCCACCATCCACTTCCTCTCCACCATCACTTTCCACCTCCACTCCACCCTCTATTTCTACCTCAAACCCTAACCCCCAAATCCAACAATAAGAACATCGAGTAAGTAGGCTAGATTTAGCAACGCTTACCTCATGTACGTACGCTCTTCAAATTTGACCTTCAATGAATCACCACGCCATAGTGATTACAAGATCAATTTCACCAAATTGTTAAACCCAAAAATTACAATAATTCTTAGACCCTAACTCTAACTCCCAAATACCCATAAATTCAAAAGATCATCGTCAATCGAAGAAAATACCTATATTTAACACAAAATCAAATTAAACCCTAACCCCCAAATAACACAACAAGAACATCAGCAGTAGAATCAACAACAATCACCAGTTTTACAACAACGAAAAACCCATAAATGGCTTAATCAGATAAGGGTTTTTTACTTTAACCCACACTTAAACTATTTTTCGTCATTTTAATTTTTGTCTTAAATATATACATATTAAAATAACTTGACAGAGCCACGTAAGCATCCAAATAAACACCTCAGACAGGTTTTGCCATGCTAGCTACTGTGCCGTTAAGATTTTAACGCTGTCTACGAAAAGGACCATAATGAACAGTTTTTAATGAAATATCAGACCTTATAGAACTTTTTCAAAAGTGGGATGATTTTGAACCAAACGCCTAAAAAGAGAGACAAAAATATGTATTAAACCTATATTTAATCGCTGCCAACAATTTCTCCTCTTTTCACTTTTAAATTACCATAAAACAACGCATCTTTTGCAAAACGATGCACTTCCTTTGATGTAAATGATAAGTTTAATTAATTATCTACTTTCTAATTTATAAATTTGGTTAATTGTGATTTCTTTACTATTTTTTAGTTTTAATTTAATTTTTTAAAAGATTAAATTTGGTGACTTTTTATTAAGTTGAATTTAATACTATCATAAATATCACATGTCTATTTGTAAAATTTTTAATTTTTGTTTTAAAAAATTAATTTTTTAATTTGAAAAATAAAATAAATCACGTTTGTTATTATAAATAAGAAATATAAAAAAATCTGTCATCATAATAACTAGGAAGAAAATAGGGTAAAACTTTATGATTATATATATAATATATATATATATATATATATATATATATGTATATATTATATTTGAAAATTCTTTAAACTTTTACAATATATATGATATGATTATTTCTTAAAAGGTGTTATTATACAATTTTTCAATCAATAAGAAAAATAAGTATATATAAGGAATAAAAAATATCGAGAGAATTGAAAAAAATGTTAATATCATTTACTCTATTTATTACTTTGTTTTTTCCATTATAATACAAAAATTTAAAAGCTATGTTTATTTTTTTAATTGGTCTGTGTCTATTGTATTAATTGTTTTTAGATTAAAATATTGTTAACAAAAATAGAGTTAAGATAAAAAAAATAATTAGAGGAAGTGTTAATAAAAAAGACAGTTTTTGAAAAAGATATCAATTTACGACAAATTTTTCACCAACAACTACATTTTTTCTCTTAATCCTAGTGAATTGGGTATTTATAAATCTTATACGTAGAACAATTTATATATAATTTATAAATCTTATACGTAGAACTTTAAAAAATAAATGTGTATAGAAAATATTAAATTTCAATAAATGAATAATACATCATTTCTTAAAGAGTTCTTCAAAACCATGTATTATTTTGAGATATTAAAGGAGAGATGCATCTAAAATGAATGTCCATAATTTTTTAAAAGAAAACATCAATTAATAATTTGAGTAAAGTTTAAAGGATATAGGTTATCAAGATATTACATGTTCTTCAAAATAAAAGTTTTTTTTTTTTTTAAATTTAAACTCAATTCCATCTGATCAACATGGTATCAAAATAATAAGCTTTTGATTGAAGATTAATTTTCTTTCATATTAGGTTTAACAAAAGATATTACTCTACCACGACCACATCAACTACCACTAATTAAAGCATAGAAACAAGCCTAAAAAACACATGAAAATAAGAATATTACAATGGATTGGAAACACGCAATGAGAAAACCATTATGAGGTCATTAAATAGTGGAGAAATTTGCAATAGGTGGCGATTGTAGTAATCCTAAAAGTAGGTATAGCTACCACTTGTTTCTTCATGATCCGATACATTTGAAGAAACTTCCATAATGTTATTAGAACTTGAACACGATGACGATGTAGAAGAATCTGTTTTTCCCAACATCATAAAATCAAACATTAATCTTGGACCACCATGAACTCTTTGCTTCTCATCAACACCACTTTCTATACTTCTTTTCTTCATCGATAAGCGACACAAAACCCAATCTCCAATCTCGTTTACGTAGTTCTGCCAACATACAAAGACACTCATAAATAAAGTCTGACATATTCTACTCTTGACCAATAGCGACACTTCGTACATAAATTGTCATAAAACTAAGAAAAAAAAAACATAGTAACAGTTGAGAAAACTTACATGGGATGAGTTGCAAGCAGCAGTTTCTGCATTAGCAAGACGATATTCATGCAAGACCCAGTCAGTTCTGGACCCTTTTGGTGATTTTCCTTCATAAAAAATCAGTGTTTTTCTTATTCCCACAATGCCATTGCATGCATTAGAAGATGATGAAATTCTCTTGTCTGACCCTGTTGCCTTCCAATATCCACACTTTGTTGTTCTATTCATGCGATTACCATTTCTATACTTTGCTTCCTTCGGACTGAAAAAATACCTCTCTTGAGGATCACAATTCCCTGAACACACACATGCATATATATACCATGTTAATCTGCAGAACAATCTTAAAAAACCATGTTCTTAAATTCATGCATACTACTATGAATTTGATGATAGTTCTTACCAGGTAAATCCCAAGGATCATGCTTGCAGACATTGATCTCAGGAATGATAGAAGCAGGCAAGGGATGGGAGAAGACCTTACACTTGAGGTATTGGAAAACAAGTTCTTCATCAGTTGGCTGAAAACGAAAACCAGGAGGCAATTTGCTCACTCCATTTTTAACAAAATTCAGCTTTTCCATTTGCTTTCAAACTCTGGACTCTTAAATTCAACAACCAAAGAATGGAAGAAAAAGAAGAAGTTGAGACTTTTGGACCTGGAAATGAAATAACTTGGTTCATATGTATATATACGGATTCAGAAAGAGATAGAAAAAATAATTAGTCTTTGGAAAAAGGGGACTATACTTAACAGACTAAGTTTGATGTTTGACAGTTTGATTTTTGCTTTCCTAGCAGGATCTTCAAAGATATTTTAATTACCACTTTCTTATACCCCACCTTTTACTCATAAAGTCTCTTCTTTCCTTTTTCTCTTAACATTTCTAAAACTTATTCAAACATAATAACTGTGTATTTTATAAATTAAAATAAGCTTTTAATAACTAAATTTGTTAAATTTGTAAATAGGAATGAAATTTAAGTTTAAGTTTCACATTGTACGATAAGAAAATAAAACATTATATAAAAATAAAAACACATTAACGTATTGTTTTAAAATTTTAAATAAAGAATAATATCAAATTAGATTCTGATCTTATTAATATTGTATTTTTCAGTAAATTTTCTCATTGTTCTTGTTTTACTTTGAGGTTGTTGAAGAACTTATGGGATGCATATATATATAATTGATATATTATCATATTCAATGAAGAAAAAATAGTTCCAACCAAATATTCTAAGTCAATCCATTTATCATTAGTGATTTTGTTTTTCTAGCTCCACTCAAATGGTTTGTCGTATATATATATATATAGGAAAGTCTTCCATGTGATTGTTATAGTTGCCTGAAACTTTATTTTGGTGTTAGAATTTTTGAAGAAGGAAGAAATAATCCATTATATATATTGGGTTGCTTTATTGTTAAAAAAATGTGCTCAAAATTAACCATATCTAAAGTTTTCCTAGTGGATTTGCCATGGCATACATATATAAATATAGTAAGATGATATAGGCTTTTGTCCTTCTTTTATTTAGGAATTTGAAATTATGATGGATATGTGACTCATCAGACTGACTTTATTGTTGCCACTTTATGTCATGCCTCAAAGTCTTTTTATTTTATAGTTTACTTTAGGAGGATTTAGTTCAATTTATTTGTAAGAGAGAAAGAAAAACCACATAGTTATATATGGATATGTTATGAGTAAAAAGCAAAATCACGATGAACCATGCACGTAGTCAACTATGATATACTGAAACTTTCTTGTACCCCCTTAAGAAAAAGGAATGCTACTTTCCTTCACCAAGAAGATGTTCATTTAAAGAGCTGCCTGCTTTTTCGACCGAATAATAATACTATGATATACTTTTACATTTATTTGATACAAAATATAAGAATAAAATAGTCATAAAAGTATAAATTTTAATATTTTTTTCAAAAATAAGAGAGTAAAACGCAAGTAAAAAATAGTGTTAAATAAATGTAAAAAATTTAAGTGTGTCAAAAAATATTTTTCTTTTTTATATTGTAAAAACAGATTTTTAAAGATTCACTCTCTCTCTCTAAAATTAAAAAACAAAAAAAATAAAAAAAATGTATTTTTACATGTTTAAATGCCTTTGCTTAAGACAGCAGCAACAGAAGTTTTCCTATGTGATGTTCTATCCTTTAAAAGATAGTGTCTTATATATATAGTCTCTACACATGGCCATCATCACCTTTCATCACTTTAGTTCCTAAATACTTCTAAATTATACCATCACTTTCCACCACCATTTCTCGCATCATGATTAGTATACATATATAGTTTCTATAAATCAATCAAAACTCAAAAATATATATTATAATAATAATAATAACAAAACATTTTTCTTAATTAACCTCATATATATTGCTAATTTTTTCATTTAGGATAAATGCCCTTTGATTTTTTTATCTATAACCTTTTTTTTCTAATGTCAAAAATCTATATTTCTTCAACGTAAAACTAAATAATGATTCAATGACAAATGACATGTTAGGTTAACAAACAATAAATATATAAAATAAATTATAAATAATTGTAGTATATTAATAATAACATTAAACTTAACGTAATTTTATATAATTGATTTATAAAATTAAATTTATAAATATTCATATATTATAAATTAGTCTTATTTTTTATAAATTTGATATTTCTAGTAAAAAATATAATTTTGGTACGATATAGTATCTTATGTTTAAAGAGTGCGGCAATTAGGCTGTATTTTAAATTATATAAAATTATTGTTATTAATTTATAGTTATAAGGAGGTATTTAGAACTTTATAATAAAGTATTTTATTAATATGAAATTATATATTTTTGACATCTTTATTAGATCAGAAATTTAACTTTTTTAAAGATTAAATTGAGAGTGTGGAATGGAGTTTGTAGACCTAGTTAGCTATGTAGGTTTATTTTTGTACTTTGTAGATAATTATTTATATGTGTGGAGCCTCTCATGCAAATCATGTCATTTTCTTTCACTATTATTTTCAATCTTCTTAAACTCTATGCCAAAGTGAGTTGTGCTTTTTGTCAAATGTCGTGCAATGCTTAACGCATAAGAAACTTTGGTCATCACCTTCGCTCACTAAATCACTCTCTAACATTCAAACTTTCACACTTCCATTTTATGATCATTTTTCTTAAATTTAATACAACGATCTTATACTCATTTTTCTTTTCATCTTACATAATATACGTATAAATTATTTAAAAAATACTGCAAGAGTTAAAAATATAATAGGAAAAAAAATAATGACATTATTTCAAAATTCAGTAATCATCAAGCTCATATCTATCATGGTGTCCTGGTCAAGTTAAACTTCATCACACATGCATCAACAAAGTCATCATCATACAAAAAATCATCAAGATTAACCTCTTTTATGCAATGTGCAAAATTAATTCTGACCAACATGTCAAACCGTCTAGTGTCTTTATTATTAGAACTTCAATCGGCTTTAGTACTATTATTGGGAGTCACCCAATTTCTAGTGGAAGCATACCACAAATAAGAACTAATGCAATTTTTTTGAAAAAAATTACATATAATCTTATGTAATTTTTTTTGACAAAAATTACAAACCTTCTCATACAAATTGTATGCCAAAAATTACAAATATTTTCATACAATTTTTTTTTTGAGAAAATTGCAATCTTTTTAATGACACAACTTCATAAATCCCCATACACCTAAGAAATTTATTGAGTTATAATAGAGATGTCAAAATGTGTTCTTAACCGATGATTCAACCTCACTCACCACGAGTTTGAGTTGAGTTGGACTGAAAAAGTTTCAGTTTTTTTTTTATAAATGTGTGTTGAACAAAATTTGACTCACTTAATCCATGAGTTAAAGGGGTTCGAGTTGAGTTGAAGGTGTTGATTTGTGAGCCACCATCAACAATACTTTATTTATTTTCTTATAATTTTTTATTATAATTATCTACTACTTTTAATTATATAGGTTCATAATTTAATCTTTTTAAATACTATAATGTTGTTCAATAATGTTTTAATAGTTTGGATATTTAATTTATTTGTTTGTCAAGTTATATATGTGTTAATATTTTAATTTTCAACCCCTATGTTTATAGTAATGTTTTGGATAATTTGGTGATCACTTTAATTCCACTATTATAAAAAAATAAATCGAGTCAATCCACTTTAATTGCACAATAATAAATCTATAAAATAAATTTCAAAAATAAAACATTTGTGAGTTAACTCACTAATCCATTGTAATAGATCGGAACGGATTACAAAATTTTTGTCTTACCAAAATATGAATTAGGTTGAACTAAATTTTCAACTCAACTTGTGTGAGTTAATCCGTGTTAGCTAAGTTGACTCACTTTGATACTCCTAAGTTATGATAACAACTTTTAAAACACAAGTCTTTATTTTTATACAGTTTCCTTCATATTACTATATGTGAGACTTTCATAAATACACATTTGAAAATGTGAGATATATTTATTACACTACAAGAAAATCATGTATTATTGATGAACAAAATCTATCGATAATTTGAGTTTATTTACGAATTACCAACAATAAAAAATTCATCAGTAAAACGGTTGTTGATAAATGTTATTGATCATGAAATTTGTCAGTAATTATCAACAATGACAAATTTATCAATGAATATTTGTTAATAAATATCTGTGCAATAATTACTTATGAATTATATGATCATCAATAAAATTTGTTGGTAATTGACGTGATTGAGTTTTCTTCTTCAACGCATATTTGTTGTAGTTGTTATGCTTCTGGCTCCTTCTCCTCCTTTTTCTCCTTCTTTTTTCTTTTCTCTTTCTAATACTTTTCCTCTAACTTTGGTCTTCATCATCATCGAGTTCTTGTTATGTCATTGTTGCTACTGCCCCCTTCTTCTCCTCTTCCTCCTACTCTTGCTCCTACTCTTTCTCTTCTTTTCTTTTTCTTTTTACACATCTATTCTTAATATATATATATAAAAAATCATATCATATTTGATGAAAATTGTACTATTCATTTTACTAAAAAAAACATTATCGAATTCATAAATTATTAACAAAATTTACCAAGAAAATACACTGTTAAATATATTATTGATTGATAATACAAATTCAAATTTATCAACAAACTTTAATAATAAATTGATTATCGATTAATTAACTACCAACAAAAATATTAGTTACTGATTCAAAATTTAAAATTTGTGATTTGTATTTACCGAAAGTTTTATTTTCATATAGTGGATATTTACAAAATTTTCATAGTAATAATAAATTTTGATTTTGATATTTATAAAATAAAGTTGCTTGTCAAAAATACCGAATGATTGGTTTTCAGTCTTTATAAAATAAGTGATTTTTTGTTTTAGTTCTATACAATATTTTTTAATCTTAACCTTTTTAAAATTAAGATCATTAATTGTTTTCAATATTTATTATATATATACAATTATTTAAAAATTTGAATGATCACATGTAGTTAATAAGTGCAAGGGTTTGAAAAGTGGCATACAATATTATAATAAAAAGAATTACTTTCATTTTAAAAATATATAAAATAAACAAAAAGATTTGTAATCTTCAAAATCAAAGTTCACTAAATTTACATAAACTAAAAGCGTGTTTTATCGATATATTTAATCTTTCTTGTTGTAAAATACTAGATAAACAAACTTGATTACAATGTCATTGGTACATTTATCTTTCGATGCATTGTCAACAACTCTCTCTCTCTCTCTCTCTCTCTCTCTCTCTCTCTCTCTCTCTCTCTCTCTCTCTCTCTCTCTCTCTCTCTCTCTCTCTCTCTCTCTCTCTCTCTCTCTCTCTCTCTCTCTCTCTCTCTCTCTCTCTCTCTCTCTCTCTCTCTCTCTCTCTATATATATATATATATATATATATATATATATATATATATATATATATATATTACATATTTTTAAGCAATATTTTTAGGATAATAACTAACAAGACTCGAGGAGTAATTAGAATGTTATTGTGGAAGATAATATCAATAAAGAAATCTGCAAACCTGATTACTAACAAACCCAATAAAAAACATTGGTTTACGGGTTTTAATCTGATGCAATTAACCCGATTAATACCACGATTTAAATCATAATGACTAAATTAGTTTGCATTAATTCCGTACATCGATTCTTTAATTTTCCAATTTAAACCGACTTAAATACAATTAGTTTTCATATTTTTAAACCTGAAAAAAATTCAATAATTTCATTCATTATTTTTTTATTCAAAAGCTCATGTCAGATATTATTATCTTCTTTGATTTATTATTTTTTAATTTTAAAATAATTAATTTTCGCTTTTGATACTTAATTTTACGTTCTATTTTGGATTTTGTTTTCATTCATCTTTATCATTTTCAATTTCAGCAAGTGACTTAACTTCATCATACTTATCATAAAATTTATAATATCATATTTGGATTAAGAAATCATTATGGTAACTATTTTAAAACTAATTGTACAATAAAATCACTTTACAAAATAATGACAATAATTTTTTTTACCATAATTCTATAATTAGATTGAAAACAACCCCGTCTTAACCATAATGGGCTGAATTTGAATTGGTTAAAAAAGATCAAAATTAAAATCAACTTAATTAAATTTAAATCAATACAAATTTAAATACTTTACCAAACAATTCATAAACAATCTGCTAATTGGTTCTCTTTCCAGTAGAAGGCCAACTTTAACAACACTCTTCTTTTGTTCATTAATCATTTGAACTTTTAATTTACATCTATAAAATTGTATCATTAATCATTTGAACTTCAAATTAACATCCAAAGATGTTTCTGACAACCTCATTTGTGCACTATACAGTCTCTTGAGTGGAGTATCTGGGCCCAGTAGTCCAATTTGATTCCCCAACTTCGATTATCCTATCAGGAACTTGTGGAGTTGTTTCCCATGGAGGGTGTCTGCCAACTGAACTTTCTTGGCCCTCTACTCCTTCAGTGTGAAAGATCCTGCTTAAATCCACGGACTTATCGGTCAATCCACTGTCTTTGCTTTCACTATCCTTGCTACGTGCTTCATTCTCAGACCCATCTCTAGGATAACTTTCCTCCTCTTCATGCTCATTATAAACTGAATTCCCAACTAATAATTCCATATGCCCGGTGGCTCTTTTCATCAATGGGCTTAAGGGCCTGAAGTCCGTTCTTCGATATGAATCTAATGGCTCCCTTGGAACCTTAGACCTGAAATTGTTCTTGGACGGAGGAATCCTAGAGCATAACACTTCTTTGAAGTTGTTCAATATCCCTCTGTTGTATGGGTTGGTTTGAGGGTCATACCGGTATTTAAAATTTTCGTAAGTAGACTGCACATTAGACAAGAAGAATTTTCATCAACATACGTAGGAAAACCAAACTAGAAGAAATGCACCATAGTGCTTCATTGTTTGTGTACCCATGTCATCCACATAGCAGACTACATCATAGCTCAAATGTAGAATGTAACAAACGACGATTGCATGTCGCAGGAATAGTGAAAGTCAGAATTAATGTTTCAAAGAACTATGAGCCGAATGGCATTCAAACCTGGTTTGTGCTGATGAGGTACGTGTGGAAAACAGCGAGGCCGCCAACAAACCAGACACAAACGAAGGTGTAGATGATTAGTGCAGTGGATGCTATAGTTTTGGACATTGCTTTCCAAATTGATATTTTCTCGAAGTCCTTGATCCTTACAATGTAAACCCAGCAAAAGGCATGTACATACAAGCAAAGCAGAGTGGCTGAGAAAACAAACATGTAGTAGAACCGGTAATTTCGCTGCGGCAATGTACATACAAGCAAGGAGTAATAGAAAAGGTTATTCAGCAACTTCACAGATCCATATATCTGATACAAACGTGATTGTTTTTTCATTGTTGTTTGTCCATGTGCATGTCATATTTATACGATGTTGAACATGAAAGCAGAAAAATACCAACACGAATGCAAAATAATTACCATTTTGTACTATTCTTCCAAATTTTATTTTGTGAGAGCACAGGATAAAAAACATGCCTTCTTAGAATACGATCAGAAAAATAGAAATACTATGAACATCAACAAGGGGTTTGTCAAATGTGCATATAGGAATCCAAAGCTATTATCTATAAGTCCAAGGGACATTACTATTTCTCCTTGCATAATATTTTTGTCAAGTATACACTCAATTTAATTTTAGGTACTATTTAACTCAACTCCACAAAATATCACATTACTGATAAGAAATAATTTTAAACTTAATTCAACTCTCAAAACTAATTTACTTATAAAGTAAGACTTCCATCCACTTACATGTTCTAAAATGACTTTATCTCACTTCCAATAGTATTCATGATTAATAAGCCTGCCTGCCCTCATTAAATAAATATACCCATATCTTCTTTTTATTTGTCGCTGACAAAGCATTTGAGCAGAGTGAACTAATAATAATACAAATATCCCAGTAAAATTGATTTTTTTTCTCTGGGGAGGGTACTTCACAAGGCCAATAAAATTTCATGAAATAGTAAACTCGTGAGATAAAGATTGCTGCAGATAACAAATGAGAAGGAAAATGCAAAATTCTAATGACTGAGATAGTGTTCCTTGAATACAATAAATGTAATATTATGGAAGGATGATCATTACCAGTCCAATACACTGACCCACCCATGGGCAGTGATGATCAAATCGCTCTACGCAGTTATCACAGACAGAACAGTGAGAAGCACGGAGGGGTCTGTAGAGCATGCAAGTATCACAATATTTGACTTTCACTGTTATACCATTGACAATTACATCCCTTGTCCGTGGAAATCGTGACGTTGAAATTTGCCCATTGTTGCTATTCTCAGTCCAATTATAGTCATCTGGCTCCGGAGGATGAGCATTACGAGGTACTATGCCAGGATCTCTTCCTGAGGTTACTATAAGGGTGATTAGAACCTGCAGGCAATACGCTAGAAAAGTCAGGAGTGCAGTAGCGAATGAGAAGGTCTTTGCTGTAAGAGATCTTGATATACGCATTATTTTTCACTCATTTAAATAGACCAAAAAAAATACACTAGAGAATCGTGCAAATCAGAAATTTTTTATCCATGTAGGTTCACAGTTGCTCAAATAAATTACGAAGGCTATGTTTAATTATGAAAAGTCTTAATACAAAACTAATATAAATAAAGTTTATATCGTATTAAGTGAGAGGTTAGAAAGCAGTAGATATGATCCTTATGCCTGATTAATATTTATCGGAACCAGTGATATTTTGCTTCACTTTTAAATGACACTTCCTCCTGTCATACCTATTTGATCTCAAAACTCTGTTTCCTATTACAATTTCTTAATATGAGTTGTTTTTTAAGTTATAAGGAAACATGTTGAAATCTTAGCCGAATCCAGATGTCATCTCTATAAATAGTAAAAGGGGACAAATATACAAGCTGTATGAAGTGAAATTGTCGAGGATAATAATATTTCACTTCTAATTTGAAAAAGGAGTTCCTTTCAAAGTGTGTAGATGAATTTTAATGCCTTTTGCTTTTCAGCCATTCACTTATATAATTTTATTAAAATTATTACATTTAAGGAAAATGAAAATTATATGCAACCAAGAAAGTATTTATTGTTAATGTGTTATAGGAAAAATTCTTCATGCTTAAAATATTAATTACTAAATGCAGAGTTGCATACACTTACAAGTAAAACAGAGCAAATATAGAACTTCAGTGCTGTGATAACTACAGACACAGTATCAATGAATGGAAATGGAAAAATATGTCTGTCGGCTCTGGTCATTATCATTTCTATAACAGGATTTTCTAGATATGTTTCCTCAAAAGATAATGTGCTGATAAAGATAAAAAAAAAATATCATAAAAGTTATAGGGCAAATAATAATTCACAAAAGAAAAAACAGTCTCATTATAAAGAGTTTTAAACAAATAATCAGGTATAAAAGAAAAACTAGACTCATTATAAAGAAGTGTTATACTGTACTTTAACCCGAGATCGTCATGTATAAAGGATTACTTAAAAGTCACCGTAACATAACTTTTTATTGGTTCATCATCTAAAAATTCTTTACACTTCGATGCATAGAAATTAAACTTGAAAAAACAAATGATACAGGTGACAGGGGAATCATCGGGTGTGTTAATAGACTATTACTTCATCTATCAATGGAGTCGTATACGATATTCAGATCAAAAAATAACTTACAAACAGTGTGAGAGCGATAACCACACCCATTATTGACCATCCAGAGTGATGAGGAAAATCATCCAACAATTTCCTCGCTACCAAACCACAGAACACCGCGATGGGAACAATAATAAGAAAAACCGATATAAATATTGATTTCACATCAGGCCCAAATATGAGTCTCCCTCCGAAAAGAAAAACCTGAGAAAATTGAAACCATGATTTCAGAAAAGCAAAAGACCATCACCAATAACAAAAGCAATACAAGTACTATTTTAATAAACAGAAAAATTCAATTATGCAGAAACAGCACAGAGTTGAAAATATTTCAATCCATTTCACTACAGCATAACCAGAAACTCTAGAGTCTTTTTGGTATCCGCATGCTCCCGAATCAACTCGGTGTTGATTGACACAGAGAACTCGGAATCGAACTCTGAGAGGTGAAAGATGACCTAAAATGAATCATATAACTGATCAGAGAAAGTTACGTGTTACTTACGTTACTGCCTTGCCAGACGCGATAAGTTCTGACCAGCGACGGAGCAGAGGTATCGGCGGAATCTGAATTTGCCGGCGGCGGCGGCAACGACATTGTGATAGTGAAGATCGCAATTAAAGCGGCAAGGCAATGATTAGCGAAATGAATGGATGATTAAATGAAAATTGAAAAGTGAAAGAAGACACCAAAACCAGGACGCCACCTCTGGTCAAAGCCTCCAAGGGCGAACCAAACGGCAACTTCTCTCTCTCCCCATTTTTAATTAATTTCTTATTTTATTCCATTGACTTTCATAACTATTTCTCTTAGTTCAAGTTTTTTCAATGGAAATCATTAACTTTGTAGTTTCCTGCATTTACCTAACTTTTTTTCTATTTTATTTTATTATATATAATATGGAAATGATTGGTTAATCCCTAAAAATCCGGTTAAAAAACCGAGAATCATAAGAAAAATATTTTATTTCTAAAATATAGAATTTCGCAATAACTTTTTATTTAATATTTTACCTTTAAAATATTTATTACGTCAAATATTAAAATATATCTACATAAAAACTTGTGAAAGAAAATGATTTTTTTTGCATTATCTTCCTATATCCAATATTTTTACGCATCAGCAACTGAAAGATTAGGGGCGTTGATGACGAGGTTACTTACGTTAAGCAAACACATAAGCTTGGTTTAGTATCAGATTATTATAAATTTAACACTGTCCGTTCTAAATAAGATTTAGAGTGTCATATTGACAGGTAAAAGAAAAAAGAAAAAATGGTAATATTTTTTGGAAAAAAAAATAGTAAAACATGAATTGTATATATTTATTCTCTCTCTTTTTTCTCCACAGCAGATGATGCATTTTAAGAAATAATTCAAGAAACTTTAAAATATAAATAAATGAATCAAAATTCGAAAAGTAAACATAACCCATTAAAAATATTTACATAATTTGAATTGTATAACTAATAAACCAAAGTTAAAGTATAGGTTTCAAAATTAAAATACGATGACAGGTTTGTTATTACAATAAATGTTATTTATTAAAAATATGAAACAATAATAGTTATATAATTTAAACTGAAAAATAATTATGATTGCCAGAGAAATTAAAGATAGGAAACTATTACAAATTAGAACACGACGTACAGCAAGCCGATGAATATGATAAATAAATAGATTCTTATATAATATATACTTATGATTGATGAGATAAGCCATTGTTTAATTAGAGAGTTTACTTTTGATTATTCATAGAATTTGTTTAGGATTTTATCAGACTTAGCTGTTGGAGGGGTTAAATATAAAAAATTAAATAGTTTTACTGAGTCATATATTGAAAAACGACAAATAGTTATCTCAAAAAAAAAAAGAGTTAAAAGAGAATTATTTTAGATAGATGATAACTTAAATAAAATGAAGTTTGAATAGTTAATTTTTTTTATTTACAAGTTTTTTTAACGAATAATAAAAAATTTAAACATTTAATCCAATAATTAATATATATGAGACACCCTAATCACCCATTCATTTGTATTCAATTTTCTGTTCGTTAAATCTCGCATCGCTGTCTCTATTGAAGTCATTGCGTACCCACATTTCGAAATTGTGTGGACTAATTTGAACCTTAATTTGTAGATTACTTTAATTTGAATTAAATTAACTCAATCTTAATTAGATTAGTTTGATATTTAAGTTACTTATGAAAATTCAAAACTTGATTAAATATTAATAAATTCAAAACGAAATTAGATCTCTAGTAGTTCTCTTCCCACTTTGTAAGCTTTATTAACTGAGAAACTAGGCCCAATTTCCCACTACTACTAAGTGAACTTTATATTTTCTATTCAGACCCACTTTTTCTTGTTTCCACCACTCTCCGTTATTCATCGCCCTCCCCTCCACTGATTCTCTTCACCAATGATGAAAAATACCAAGATTTTAGCTTTATTAACATCAGAGTTATAGCCAATCAGACACCTTAACCTGCATTCTTTCTATTATGAAAAGAAAAATAATAATTATCAAAATAATTTTAACAAATACTTTTCGAAACAATTCTATATACACTTTTTTACAATATTTCTGAAAATTACTTTGCAAAATGTTCTCATAAGGTAACTTTCGAATAACAAAAATACATACCTGAGTTTTTTTTTTCACTCAAAATTTTAATAAAAAATATTTAATATGAACAAGGAATCTAATAAAATTACTATCCAACAAGCTTATGTAAAATTTAGGATAAAAATCTATACTTGTTTCTAACGTAACACATTATATTTTACTAAGTTATTCAATTGCTTTATTGTTGTTAAAAGAGGTTTATTAAACTTAGTGCCCATGTCTAAACCCTAAATTCTACATGAGACATTGTTTGTATGATAGTTAGGATTAACCTTTTCTAATTATCTATATTTATTCACAATTTAAAGTTTAAATATTGATAAGAACAAATAGATCATTTTACACTAAATTAGAACTTCATATTTAAATACTCATAAGTTCGTGTTAAATAGCAACAAAGTCTCACGTTGAATGAAATAAGAGATGAACACGAGTTTGTATATAGATAAGATACCTCTATTGATAAGAGTTTTTTTTGAAGTAATACCAAAAGTAAATCCGTGAGGACTTAACCCAAAGTGAACAATATTTTACCAATATTTTTTTAAGTATCATAAGATCCTAAAATTGGTTTTTACTTATTTATTTATTTATTTATCATTTGCCATGCATCAAAAATTTGGTTTAAAGTCTTATTAAATCTCATTAGCGTTATCTTTGATTAAAAATCAATAAAAAAAAATAATATTAACAATGATGATTAATAATAGATAATTACATAGTAAATGCTTTTAGTGTTTTGATAGTTTATTTGTATTTTTATTTTGTTAATATTAAAATAGAGTAAAATAAGAATATTAACTATGTATCCCTTTATATATCATTGTAGATTTTTTTTTTAATTTTCAAAAAATTGAGGATAGAATAGAAATATAAAATGTGCACACCACATATGTAATCCTTTTATATATTGTTATAGATTCATAGGCTGTTTAATACTATATGATGAAATGCTTGACACAAACAATTATTTTAGTTACATGTATTCTTCTTATTCTAATGGAAAGTAAAACATCTCTAAATCAGTTATTAAAGAGTTGTAACTCTTATATTTTGAGTTGTGGGTTTAGATGATATAAGCTTTGAATAAGGATATTCGAACAATAAAAAAAAAAATCATTAGAAAAAAGCTTTTTCAGAAGTAAGATATTAAAGAGTTTTAAATTATTAAAGAACAAGTATGAATATAAGATTATTTTATTAGTTTGTAGAGAGTCGTTACTCATATAATAAAAGGTAAAAATAATTAATATATGAACACTTTTAAGACACTATACATAAAGGAATTATTATGTTATAAGATTTTTAACTTTTAAATTTATTAAATAAAAATATAGTCACTTTATAAACACAAAATAGATATTAAGTCATTTACCATCTTATATTTATTTGGTGAATGAAATCAAAATTACAATAATGCAAAACAAATAACTAAAGCTTTAAGATTATAGTCCAAAACACCTTGAAGCTAAGTACCATACTTTAAATGATAATTTTAATACCAAATTTAAGATAAATCATAAATTATATGAAAGGAATGTAGAAAATATAAAAATGAGCTAAAATGGTGATATATTTATTTACACTTTCTGCATAATACAGGACTTAGTTGAAAATATGAAACTTTAAAAAGTCAAGATAACACTTAGTAATCATATTCAATTACTGAATTGAAAATGATACTATGACATCATAATTCTTGAAAAAAATTAAAAGTACAATTATAGTTACAACGTAAACTATTTATGACATCAGTTTTTTATTATGGTCCAAAAGTAGGTACGGGAAGAAAACATTTTCGGCCTTATGGATTGTAGGAAATTCTCTTTCGGCCCATGAATCGGCCCATTCTAAAGGTAAGGGCCACGATGAAACTGAGAACAGTATTATTTAAAATCAATTACATTAATCTAAACGCCTGCTATAGTGAAAGACATCATTTTTCACTTCTCATTTTCTTGCAGTTTCATTACAGAGATATCTTAGATATTGTCTTTCAGAGTTTTTTGTTGTATTTTTTTTTATGATTTTCTTTTGTTTTCAAAATTTGGCTCAAGAAAACGAATATCCATTAATCTCTCCAAAAATATATTTACACGACACAATCTTACAGCTAATATAACGTCTTCGTATGAAACAAACACTAGTGGAGAAAGGGTTTTAGACATATGTTATTTTAGGCTTTTAATGTCATTTTCATAATCGATGTCTATACGGGTGACGTTAATGGAACGTCGAAATTCCAAATAACTAACGTTTATTTAGACTTCAGTTCATGCAATCCCCGATGTCTAAGGCCACTATAAAGACGTCGGATGGGGACTCAACCGACGTCTAATAGAATTATATAGACGTCGGCCTATGCCTTAACCGACGTCTACCGAAATATATAGAGGCCGAACATGTCACTAACCGATGTCTATGGTCACTATAGACGTCCGACGTAGCACTAACCGACGTCTAAGATAGTTGTTGTGTTTTAGTACAATTTTGATCCTGTCTTTCGATAGCCTAGTACCACACTCTCCCTTCGCTAGCTTCCCCACAAATAAAACTTGCGTCTTTTGCATCTCTTGTGACATTTCAACCTAAAACCGAACCTGGGTCCATGCTTAACTCCCATTCAACCGCAAAAAGAAAAAATTACAGTGCACAAGAACTAGGCAAAAACCCAAGTTCCATTTTGGATCGAAACGCCATAAAACATCCAAAAGACGTCGCTTTTCTCGTGAGGAAGCTAGCAATGGGAGAATGTGGTACTACGTTACCCAAAGAGAGGATCAAAACTGCACTAAAACACAACGAAAACACATTTTAATCGATTATTAGATGATAATCGATCAGGACACCAATTTAATCGGGCTAAAACAAAGTTTAAATGGTTGAAATGAAAAAAAAACACACCTGCAATGCAATACCGCGAGAGAGGAAAATGAGAGGAGGAAGAAGATTGTGCGCGTAACTGCGAGAGAGAGAAAAGGAGAGGAGGAAGAAGATGATGTGCGCGTAACTGCGAGTTCGCAGTTTATTTAACATGAAATTATGCGTCGGTCATCGTACCACCCGACATCTATAGACATCAGTTACCTCACTAATCTGACGTCTTTGAGACTTTTCACCTGCCTTCTTCAGGCCATTTAGATGTCGGATGCAAGGGTAGTTGATGTCTAAAGCGTTGACAAAGTGATTTTTCAATAATTGATCGGTCCAATAAACGACGGGGACCTGGGGGCGCTGGCGTCTATAAACTTATAGACATCGGTCCTGAACAAAGGGACGTCTATTTTCCTGCGGGGTGGGTGAATCACATTAAATGCAGCCATATAGTCGTCGGCTGCCTGACTAAATCGACTCCAAGAGACTATTGAACTGCCTTTTCAGGCCATTTAGACGTCGGACGACGGGGCGTGGACATCCAAAGCGTTAAACGGAATGACTTTTCAATAACCGGTCAGTCTAGTAGATGTCGGTCTTGTACCATGTGACGTGTAAGTGCGTGGGAGGTAGGTGAATTGCATTAATTGCAGTAAGATAGACGTCTGACCCCCCGTAACTGACGTCTATATAGTAGAAATAGACTGACTTCTCACCTACCTGTCAGACCCATGAACGTCGGTTTAGGGTGAATCTGACGTCTACAATATTATAGACGTCGGGCGAAACACAAACCGACTTCGAGATGGCCAACTTATTTACGAAAATGTCACCGGTCAGTCATATACGTCTCACCATACCATAACCGACGTCTATGAAGTGACGTTAAACAACGACTTTAAACTAGTAAAATAACATATTATTTAATATTTTACCGCAATATTAGCTATTTCTCGACAAAATGTATCTTACTAAACAATCTGAACTTAATTTTATAGTTGCTCATTTCTATTAATTCTTTATCATTATTTAAAAAAAGAAAACAGAGTAGAATGGGTGATTGATTGGAAATCAGACTATTAATCAGAAAATTTCAAAAACCAATTCGTCTCAAAATCATTCAGAGCAAGTGTAAAGGATCAGTTTGACCAGTATTTGTTTTTAAAAATGGTTTTAGATAAAGAAAAACACATTACTTTTAATAATTTTTTTTTATCTTGGAAGAATTCTGTTATGATGATTCAACATTAAACACAAGTTCATAAAATATTAAAATATAATTTTTTAACTCAAAACCATAAATATTTTGTTTATATCAAACATAACATTCTCAGCTCACTTTTTATTTATGCTGATTTTTGAACTATTTTCCATTTTTGTCTTCAATAATGTTATTCCATGTTGCGTGATTGAAACGAAGATGAGACAGGTACTTGGTCTGAGAAATAATAGCATGGTCGTTGCGTAACAATGGCAGTTTGAAGGAACCTGAAATACTGTGACTGTACCAAAACCTCTTCCATAGTTCATAATACCACCATCATCCAAAAACTGGAGCTAGCTAACGAACTCATTATTTTACTGTCTCTATCATCATCACTGTTTGCAATAATGAGTTCCACTCGATACAGTTTCTGTACGAGATTCGATATTGGGAGACAAATCCCTAATTTCCTGAACATATAGGAAGTGGCACCATTTTTGTGTGGTCCAGGTGGATCCAATTATTCAGTGTAATGAGAGTTTAAAGGGAAGCATTTAATTCCATGAAAGGAAAGTGAAGATGGGTTTGAACCGTGGAACGTGTCTTCTGGGCGGCTCCATCCCATCATTTCGGAACACAAAAAGAGACTTCAACCCATCATAATAATAGGGCTAGGCTTTCACTCTACAACTATTTAGTATAAATTAATTATCTGATTTTGATTCTACAACTATTTACTGTGTTAATTGCGTTAGTTAATTGTGTTGTTAAAAGAGTAATGTGAATGTGAAATTAGATGATGTGTCCGTGGATGTTTATCCATCCAAAATAATTCAGCAATTCAGTGATTCAGAACGTGAAGGTCGCATTCTTTCACAGTACAGAGGATAATAGAAGAGTTGGAGTATTATTGCAATGGTCAATTTTCATTTAAACCAATTCGTCCTATTCCAACTCTTTTTGCAGTATTTTCCAGCGGATTCCAGATACACACCCATTTCTTTCACTTAGATACATTTATATTAAAATGAAGTGAAAGTCACGCAAGTTTAATTAATATATAAATAAATGTAAATTTTATTTTGGTTAAACTTCCTGTGTGAACAAAGAAGTGTTAAGTCTCTATGTGTTTGTATTTGTATTGCATTCCTGTATCATTGGTGGGTATAGAGTCACATGTTGGCCTATATGTTTTGCTTATCCCTATGAGAAGATTTTTGTAGTGGTTTTTGGTTTTGGGCCTCTTGCACCTGCTCAATGTACATATTTATATAAAAGGGTTAAAATATTCCATAACTGCTCTACTATATATCTATTTATTTATTTTTTATGATAAAAAAAACTACATCAAATTTATTTAGATTTTTTAATTTAATATAAGTTTGATTAAAACCATTTTGTAAATTAGATTAAATTTGATGTGGGATTGCCCTCATCGATTTAATGTGGGATCATCCAAATTCAGCTTAACATAATCTCAACTTGATGGGTTGAATGTTTTAATCAAACACGATCCAACTTGAGTGCAATTGTCTCAATCCCACTTGAGTCTAATCTGACCTACTTAGTTAATTTCGGTCCAATCTTGCTTGGCCTAACCTAATTTTGATCGATTTTAGTTCGTTATGGGTCTAACATAACTCGAAACGTGGAGCTTGATTGATTCGACTTGACCTACATATGGATTGACTTAACTCAATCTGATGTGAGATCAATCCAACTTAACTTGAAATGACATGAACCAGTAGATAAGATCTCTTACCCTAATATATATATATATATATATATATATATATATATATATATATATATATATATATATATATATATATATATATTATTATGAAAAGATACTAGAGGAATTGTTCAAAAAAAAGAATATGACTCTAGACATAATAGAATTGAACCATTTATTAATTATATGAAACAGTTAGCCGCTGAATAATTGTCAGCAGATCACAAGCTGACACATCATTTAGGGTAATCACGAGGACAACTTTGACTTCTACCATCACGTGTGATACTCAAAAACCCTATCATCCATTAACATGTTTTAGAGCTGGATTTACATGCAAATCTTCTTCTCTTCTGAATCCAAATTATATTAACTTGTTGCAATGCAACAGTCCATGGTGATCACCTCATTGTGACACGTGTCTCCTCATCTCTGACTCATGAAAGATTGGTGACCTACCTGTGGCAATAATGGGATGAATCAGCAAGTGTTATTTGGCGGCGGATTGAACATCCTCAAAATACGATGAAGGTACCAAGTCCTAACACAAGCAAATGACACTTACTGAATGTGAGAGGAGAGTGCAAATAATAGAGATGGGTCACGTGAGGGAAGGTTTTCTGCATTGGAAAAGATACAATTATAAGTCAAGGTTGGCCCAACTATTAATTAAAGAACTACATCACACCAACTAGTTACAATAATGTGTTGAGTTGGCACAAAAATTAGATGCATGCCCTTCAAAGCAACTTAGAACTTTGTAGAATGCAACCCCTTGGTATTATTAGTCATCAATATCATTGATTGAATTCATAACATAATGTGTTTCACTATCTCCTCATGCATGGATAAACTACTACCTTGTATATATATATAAGGGTTTTCATTTCCCTTTTCCTTTGTGGCACACAAAACTAGAGCTACCTTCCCTGCAAACCTTCCTCTCTTCTCTCCTTTTTCAATCAAGGGAGTAGTATTTCTCAGACATCTAACGAGACCATGGCTAATGATGCCCCTTATGTTTTTGCGGTTGGAATTATGGGTACCAAGGCTAAAAATAATCCAAATTTAGTGACTGAAAATTATTATCTTTGATTACATTATTGATTTTTCTATACATGTCTTACCTTTTCAAGAGATGAACTGATATACCTTTCTGAATTTGTGAACGTTGGTTGTAGGTAACCTAGTCTCCTTCTGTTGCTTTCTAGCACCAGTGTAAGTAAAACACTTGTTCATTTACATGTGTCTGTGAATTTTGATGCGTGACTATATATATGTTTAATGAATATTACTATATGTTTGCAGACCAACGTTTTATCGAGTTTGTAAGAAGAAAACAACAGAAGGTTTCCAATCACTACCTTACGTTGCTGCACTCTTCACCTCAATGCTTTGGATTTTTTATGCTTACATAAAGACAGGAGAAATACTTCTTATCACCATCAACGCATTTGGTTGTTTCATAGAGACAGTTTACCTTGTCATCTATATAACTTACTGTCCCAGGAAAGCTAGGGTGCGTACAAACATATTGTTAAGTTTATCTCTATAACACTTATAATGTCTCTGTCATAAATTTTTCTTATATATATATATATATATATATATGTACGGTTAATCTGAGACTATGATTGGACTTGCAGTTTTTTACCTTCAAGATGATTTTCTTGTTCAACGTTGGAGTCATTTTCTTGGTTGTTCTTCTCACTCACGTTCTAGCAAAAGAACGAACAGCCCGTATTGAGCTTCTTGGATGGATTTGTGTAGTTCTTTCTACCAGTGTTTTTGCAGCACCTTTGAGCATCATTGTGAGTACATATATATATATATATATATATAGAATGATGAGTTTGATGTCTTTTCATTTGTATGTTTGTTAAAAAATAATTACATGATTACTAGTAAATATATGACAGACATGCAAATGAAAAGACGATCACTATACTTTGATTGTATTTTTACTCAAATTTTAAGAAATTAAAATATATATATACAAAAAAATAATGGTAAGGAATCACAATACTTGCATGGTTGATCTTGATCTTGTTCTTGTTCAATTCCAGAAAGTGGTTATTCGCACCAAAAGTGTAGAGTTCATGCCTATTACTCTGTCACTTCTTCTCACAGTGAGTGCAATTATGTGGATGGCATACGGTATTCTCCTGAGGGACATCTATGTTACAGTAAGTACTAAAAAAATCCAACATAAAAATGACAACTCATTTTGGATCAAGGGATATGCTGCATCTTTATTGATAAATAGTACTAGTGAGTAAATTTATTTATTTTTTTCTCTTTTTTTGTTATTTTTGTGGACAGCTTCCGAACTTCGTGGGTATCACATTTGGAACAATTCAGATAGTGCTGTATTTTATATACAGAAAGCACAAGCCAGGTAAGGATGAAAAGCTGCCAGAAGAGAAAGACAATGCTACGAATGAAGAAAACGCCAACACAACAGTGAGCAGTGAGAATCATGCAGCAAACAGTGGTGGATTTGTTGATATTGAGATTGGAGAGAAGAAGGAAGTGAAGAAAGTTGAGGAAGCACAGAAAAAACCGGACCATACAGAAAACAAAACAAGGGAAGCTAGCAGTCAACTACAACATAATTAAGGAGGGTTGAGAAGTTTAATGAAGGATACATGAGTTCTTGCCTCTTTCTCTTCCTCTCTCTGTGCCACCATGTGTTGATGTATTCAAACTAATGCAAAGGGCTAATGGGGGCAGAAGATATAAGTCATACAATATAGATCAATGTCTGTCTATATTTCTCTTTGCCCATAGTTATTAGTTTCTATTCTGTGTGATTTCTGTTCTGTTTTCTTTGTATTACAATAATAAACAATAAAATAGAAGGTGTTACCAAATCTTGTTACTCTGTTTCTGTTTCTTCTTATTAGTGTGTGAGTGACTAGTTAACTTAATCCTTATCCATAATTAACTATTTACCTCGTATTGAGATGAAAAATATACTTTGAGACACATAATCTTTTACATCGATTTGATATTATTTTTCTTTATTTTTTTATTTTATTTTATCAAAAAATTATAAAAGTTTACTTTTTAAAAATTATTTTATTCTTATTAAGTGTGTGAAATAAATAAATATTAATGTGTGTTATACTGTTCTATTGAGATATTAATAATAATAAGCATTTTTCGGAGACGAGTTTTGACTTTCAACATCTCATGCGGGTGAATGTCAAAATCATACAGGGTGCAGTAAGAAGGAGCCCAATATTTTGGTGTAAGAAGCCCAAATAGGATTTTGAAAAGAAAAGTTAAAATGAAAATAAAGTGAAAAATCTGTAGTTACTAGTCAGGTAGTCAAACTGGAAAAAGTAAATGAAATAGAATTGGAAAGAGAAGAAAAATGTGTCAGCCGTTGACCCAATTTAAAAATGGATACGGTTCAAACAATTTTACGAGGAGATTAGTAACAAAGATATAATTTATATTTCTTAAAATAATAAAAGAAATGAAAAACTTAGTATGTATGTCTAGTTTGGGCCTAATAGAATTTATAATTAGGGATGAGAAAATGAGTTATTAATCCACTTTGATGTGATTTGTTATTTGTTCAAAATGGATTATTTCAACCCATTTTGATTTGATATGTTATTGTTTCGTTTAAAGTAGGTTAGGTCAGATTTAACTACAACTATAAAACAAATAAAATTTTGTTACCTACACTATCAAAGGACAGGTAGGCTGACCCACATTTTTTATTTTTTTTTTAAATTTTAATTTTAAAAATTTTGTTTACATATATATAAATAAATAAATATTGAAAGCATATTTTATCATATAAATATTTTCTAAAATTTTAATTAATTAGTTAATGTTTTTAATTTGACAAATTAAAATAATTTTTACATTTACATATTAAATTATTTTTATAAATAATAATTAAAATTTAATTTGTAAGTATTAATAATTTAAGTTAAATAATATTATATTTAAATCCTTAACAACATATAATATAAAAAAAAATTAATTTTTTTAACTGTTAATTAGAAAATGTGTTAGTTTGTTTTGTTTTTTATTTGTCAAACTGACATACTAGACAAATCAAACTAAAATAGATTGGAAAGTTAAAAATGTCAATCCAACTATTCCATTTTGGATAATTGAATAAAACATGACTCATTTTATCTTTATGTAATATGTTTATCAGTCAAATCAATTTTTTAAAGTTCCAAAAATTTATTTTACATCTAATAAGATTTGTTGGGTAGGACTAACGATCAAAAAATTATGCTGATAAAATAGTATCTAAAATAATGGTTTTGGTAAATAACTTTAAACCTTACATACAGGTAAGTAACAAAGATAAAATGTTACGGGTGTTGTATTGTATGGTCGGGCCGCCACGTAGCTAGAAAGAGGAAGTCAATCACGCATGTTTGAATATTTGAATTTGGACAATGCGAGACAAGAATCGTTCGACAGGGCATGGTTAAGAGTTGAATGAACATTCAATAACAAAATATTTTTTAAGAGACACTGTAAATCAAAGTTAAGAGTAAGTATTAATTAGTGTGTAATGGACTGAAAAATAGAGAGAGAACCAAAACTTTAACTTAGAAGGCCACACAAATCTAGAGATACCATTATTCCAAAAAACTTCTATCAGATTCAATTCAAGAGATATGGTCATGCATCACGAGTGTTGGGCTTTTGTTTCGGTCTTTTGGGTATACATTACCTGTCTATGCTCTCTTACTTTACATTCTTTTCTCTTACTCTTCCATTCAAAACATTAATTAGCCACTTCCCTTTCTATATCACGCCATATTATTCACCACTATCATCATCAACTTGTTTACAATGACCATCTTAAAGTTCTCATCAACTCTTTTTTTTTCTGTTAGGATCGTAATATTACTTTTATTGTTTATTATTGGGACTTTATCTTGGCAAATGAACCAAATCGTTTCAAAAAAATATGCATACAAAAAATATGTCGGACGAACCTTCCACCTAGACACGAAAGAAAGAAATTGCCCTCAACTATCCATACAAATCCCAATGTCAGCTATGACTGCCTAGGGATTGGGGGACCTGTGTACTGTATGGTCGAGTGGTCACGCAGCTAGAAAGGGGAGGTCGGTCACGTATGTTTGAACCTTTGAATTTGGACTATGCGAGACAAGGGTCGCTCGACGGGGCATGGTTAAGGACCGAACGAACATTCTCAACAACAAAATATTTCTTAAGATATATTGTGAACCAAGGCTAATAGTAAGTATTAATTAGTGTGTAATGAGCTGAGATTGGGCCGTGATTAGGGTTCTGCTAATATTAGCCCCGCCTAAAAAACAATAAATAGATGTCAAAGATAAGAGGTAGGTGATTGTATTTATTGTTGGAATTCCCATATTGACTAGAGATAAGACCAGTTTATAATATTTAAGTGGGGTGCAAACCTCAGCTAAGAAGCTGATTTTTGGGGTTAAGTTAGATTTAAAACTCACTTCTTAATATGGTATCATAACCATGGTTGGAACCTATCCTAACGAGATCTATGTGAGCATTCTATCCCACCCGTTGTCGAGCCACTATCGAATCACCCATGAATTCTACTCTCACGCTCGAGATGTTTATACCTTTACACTCAAAACAAGTGTGTATGTAGGTAGTTATAATTTAGAATATACATGTATCAAAATATGGGGTCATATTTGATAATGAGACTATAGATGTTCAAGATGTTTTTAGAATAGTACATATATATGAAACGAGTTTCCAAAGTCATGTCAGCCCTATCAATTGCATAAGGTTTTTATTTGTATAAAAAAGGTTTTTAGTAAATACAGATTGTTTATAAGTTAAACGAGACAACAGGAAGTCAATATACATAATTAAGACAAATTTGGAACTTGTTATGATAGCAAAACACTTGTATCAACAAAAATATTGATGTATCCCTGCTCAGCAACATTATATATTGAGATATATATAGTTCAGTATATAGACATTAGAAGTAGCCGTTCCTGACAACATAATTGGAACTCGTAATAGCATAGTACTAGGTTTGGATACGAGTAAAACAAGTGTACTATGCTACAGACCAATAACTTTTGCTCTGCAACATACACAAAATTACCTTCCTGTATAAATTGGAATATTAGGTTGTTGCAGAGAGGCAATATGAAAATGTTGAATCTAAGAACAATTTAAGGTATTCCTACATCGGTATCATCTTTTTTTTTAATCTAACTTGCTTTGAAGAATGTCTAGCCGCCCAAAGTCTATTCTAAAAGAAATGAAAATCAAAAGGCAGATTTTGCACTAATAAATAAAGGGACTTAGGAGGATCACCAGGAATTAGCCAATACTAATTGTTGTATTATGAAATTATAATTTTGATTATGTTAACCTGTAATAACATAAACTCTGTGCAGGGCCAAGAGAAGGAGAGAAAGAGTCACTAGGAATGAATAACCTCTCATTTATGTAATTTTACTTTGATATGAGTTGAAGCAATAATTAAGTATGCATGATGAAAAAATTAGAAACAAAATTTAAAAATAAAAAAAAATGTGAAATTTCTCCATAATTTCATAACTTACAATTATGAAGAACAAAATTATGTAAAATCTAAAATATAAAAAACAAAAAATCTTTAACACTAACATAGTTTAATACATTGTCTAAATCTAAAAAAAATATTCGTTTACATACTTAAATTTTTACATTCATTTAACACTACTCTTTTTTATATTTTACTTTTTTCTTTCTTAAAGAAAATATAAAAATTTATACTTTTATAATCATTTTATCCTTATACTAATTATATATTATTGTCAAATAAATGTAAAAATGTGTGATAACATGTTACTCAGTCTAAACTAACCATATACTTTCTTAATAAACGTGTTTTTCATCATATTTTGAGAATTGAACATTTATATATATAATATACTATTGATTTGATTAGGATGATAATACTGTACTTACGTGTTTAAACAGAATATAGGGTGAGAATATAGAATTGAAAGAGATGGATGAGAAATGGATATGGATAAGAAGAGGATATTGTAGAATACATGGCAAAGGTGGTCCTTGAACTATATATTTCATTCCCCTTCCAATTAAGGAACCACATGGATATCTCCACCACAGATGTTTCATGTGTCATGAGTTGTGTGTATCACCACCCTAAAAAGCCTCTGGTATATCCACCATTATCGTGCAGTAGGATTTGGTGGCTATGTGAGTAGATCATAGCATCAATAATCATCATACTTTTTCTCAGCCAACTTATAGGATTTTCGTCTCATCATTACTCCCACTTTTAGCTTATTCTTTTACACAACGTATATACCATTTTCTACTTTTAAACCTCTAATAATATCTTCATATATACGTATCAATCAGAAGTACTTAGACGACTTAGATTATACGCATCAGTTTTTCGTCTTATATTTCATATTCTTGTTTACTATAAAGAACAAATCGTTATGATTGTATAAAGTATCCTTTTGTAGCTCTTCTGCATCCAAGTACTCTTTATTAGGTACCTTAATTAACTTAAAAAGGGTGTAGAATAATTTATAGAGTAACATACACATATTGATATTCCAAGACAGTAACGTGACATCCTGAATAAGATGTTGTTTTATAAATTTCCAATCTACTGGCTAAAAGTGTAATTTGTTATTTAATTTAAAAATAAAAATAATCCTTCAATTTTTACATTAATAATTAATTTAGTTGTTAAAATTGTTGCAAAACTTGAATTAATCCGTGAAACGAATAAAGTGACACCATGGTTTCTAAAACTACGAATTATCAATAACTGTCAATCAAATTTTTTCATTCAGATTAGAAATGTTTAACTTCACTCTTTATTTTTTAAATTTTACTACTTTTGTCCATCATTCTTTTCATAATGTTTGTCTAAATGTGTAAGAATACTTATTTATTATACATAAATTTTCACTAAATTTCAATTCTTCTAAATTTTTCTAAAATATAAAGATTTGAATATCATTGTGTTGCCGTATTAATATCCCTAATGAGACACACAAGAGTTGAGTTGAGATTATTGATCTATAAAGTGGTTTAATTTTTATTAAGAAAATTATTTTCTTTTCTTCTTTTTGGTGTTGTGATTAAGAGAAGATATCATTGTATATATTGATATTTTGGGTTATTGGGATGGTAGGGATATTTTTGAGTAATAACGGGCTACCATCAATAAGGAGAATTAATATAACATTTATTCAATAGGATATTTTTTGGATGAATGAATAATGAGAATGGAATCTATGATTTTTTTTTTTGGTATATACATGTGGAGAAATGATTATACATGTGTATGTTAAGAGTTTGAGTAGTTTAAAGTAAGTTTGTTTTAGTAAGATGAAATAATCATGTAATAAAATTGGTATATTGGTAAATTTTTATATATGTTAAATAAAAATCTTTATTGACTTTCACCACTAAAAAACACATTATACACGTGGATGGACCGAATCTCAATTCAATACATTATTTATCATTCCATCACGTCAAATTATTACTCCCACTTAGTACAACAACTTACCATATAACATAAGAATTCAAGTATTTTACTTTATTACGATATTTATAACAAAAGTTCAACGTTTAAGTTTTCACAACATTTTTCTTTTAAAATTAAGACTGCATGTCAAATATCTCAAACCAAAGACTTTTAACTAGTCATCCCAATGCTATAATTATAACAAACTATATATAAAAATTATAGCACAATCAACGATTAACAAAGTTGAAAACAAAGTTTTACTATGACAATAAAAACAACAGAAGCAAAGTGACATTCAAATTTTCTTCAAAATTACAAAATCTATTTCCCTAACTCTAGACCTCTAATTATTAATTACACCAGTCAAAATACGGAATCAAGTTTCATGGAATATCTTTCACAATTTCAACTCGATCCAACTATTAAATAATTAAGAATAGAAGTTTTACAAAAATTACTCAGAAAACAAAATAATATTATTATATTTAACTCTATAAAATTGTGAAACTGATTTCTCTAAACACAAACCTGTATTGGAGGATCTTGACGATCAGGTTGAAGAAATATGTATTATAAACCATGTGTAAAAGTTTCACGTCAATCTAATGGTTAATAAAGTAGAAATGAGAATTTTATCGAGACAATTCCAAACAAACTGATCTTCAAATTTCTCTCAAATTGCGGAAGTTATTTTTCTAACTACAAACGATAAGATTAAAGAATTATTTGTTATGGACTGTGTTTAAGAATTTCAGTTTCATATCTAACGGTTAAAAGTAAACAAAAAAAAATAGAGTTTTACCAAGATCACACACATTCTAATATTTAAGATCTCGTTCCATTAAGTTATCATGAATACATAAAATAAATTTTACTATCACATTTTTATCAAGATAACTCAAACTTTCAAATAATTAAATTATTGTACATTATAAAGAAATAAGATCAAAGTATATAACAATAATCAATTTACACTACAATAATTCACACAACAATACTTATTAATGAAAAAATATATATGAAAGTATACAGATCTCAAACATATTAGAATATATCGATAAATCTAAACATGTATCAGACAATATTTCTATAACTTCCTTTTACTTTAAAATAGTTTTTCCAAATTAAAACTTTAAAGTTATTCCCAAATTATTTTGAATTTTGATTGGTTTAGAATGTTCCTTATTTTCTCAATTTCAATCTGATGTAACTAGATTTTTAAGGAGAGGAGAAACATAAATAATAAAAAAAGAAGTATATGAAGGCGCCTTAAAAAAAAGAAAAAAAAAAGAAAAACTTTCCCGGTAGTCTTACTTTCTACTATTACTTATATTATATTATATTAATTTACTATTCAATGTTTCCTATACATTCGCAAGGATTTTAACAAAGGAAAAAATAATAATGTAATTACATTATGTTTCTTTTAATAATTTTATTAATAATTAAAAAGTCATTTTTAATAAAAATATCAATATAATATTTATCCAAATAATAAATTTCATCTCAATTTAGAAAGATGTAATATTGCTCTATTTAGAAAAAAGTTTGGAATAAATGAAATCAATGATAATATATAGGAATTAAATTGAAATTAATATAATGATATTTGACACTCATACATGGCATTACCGTGGCATTGAGAGTGTCACATGTCATACTAGAACTGTCAAAATGAGTTACAACTCGCGAGTCAATCCAACACACTACGGGTTCAGGTCGGGTTGGTCCACCAATCCACCTAACTAATTTTATTTTATTAAAATTTAATTTTAATTTTATAAAAAAATATTTATTATTATTTTTTGCTTGAAATAATTATTTAAGTTTCCTATTTTTAAAATTAATTAAACACTCATGTTGGAAGTGAAATTTAGAAGTGAAATTTGTTTAGATTTAAATTATAGAAAGTTTATAAATTTTTTTTATTTTAAAAAAATTGTATTTAAGTGAGCCAGTGAGTTAACACGTTAACCCACCAACTCGTGGTAGGTCGGGCTGGGTTCGAATTTTTCTGATTCACTAATAAATGAGCCGGGTTGGATTGACTCACTAAGTGACCAACACGTAATAGGCCGGGTCGGGTCGGGTCGGATTATCTGTTTTGACAGCTCTATGTTATACAAAAAACCTAATTATGAATAACAAAAAATAAAGAAAAAGTAAAAAATAAAAATAAAAATAAAAATCACATACACATGTCATTAACAATGTTAGTAATTTTTTTTAAAGAACCCTTATCAAGAAACTTTCAAAAATTAAACACAATTGAACAAAACATTTAATTCAAACCAACTTGAAACTTTTCTATCAAACGAGAAATAAACAATTAATTAACTCTAACAAATATTAACTTTTATTAAATATTTAATTATTTTAACTATATAATAATAAATTATACAAATTATTTCCTAAATTGTGTAAAATTATAAATTGATTAATATTACAAGAATATATAATTAATAATAAAATTAAAATTTTGTGTTTTATTTATTACATTTTTATTTTAAAAAACATTATTCAATTTTGTTGTGTAAATTTGGTCTCTCTCATGCAATTTGCATTTATTATGATTTCCCCCTTGTTTGCAACCAAGTCGTGAATCTCCTTATATTATGTTCATTGGTTACTCATTACTCATATTGAGATATTCAATTGATATACTTTAATAGATATTACCTTGAACTACGTATCACAGTATAAATAATGAATGAACATATTTTAAAAATAATAACTCTTTTATCTTGATTTAAAAGAAATAAAAAAGACATCTAATATTTGCTTCATTAACTTTAAAAAATTTCTACACTAGTTTGCTT